>WOVY01001596.1:0-284992 GCA_013436015.1 Rhipicephalus annulatus
GAGCGCTTCCTCAATCCTCACCGCTCGCTGCGTGAGAAGGACGGCTCTCTCGGCCGCGCGTGGCGTGGCTGTAGGGTAGGCGCAGGAGTTTGGAAGAGCCGCGCCGAATGAGCCTCAAACTTCGTAGAAAACAATATACTCAACACAGTACGGTTGTTTTTTTGTTTTTATAGTCGATATGATAGACTAATTTTGTTCGTTATATTCATTTACAGGTCAATTTCACTTTGTTACAAGGGTTAAAATGCATGGTTCTCAATGGAACTTTACAGAGGAATTTCATTTACTTTATTATATACAATATTTCATTATCTACCGTTACATTGAGTGTACCTTCTAAGTGATTCCGTGAGTTGAAACTGGTAACTGCCGAGAGTGCAAGTTTGTGTGATGCCTGTGTTAAGAATACATATTCTGTTTGTGTCATAAACTTCTAGTTTTTTAACTCGGTCTTTGGACCACAAGTGGCGTTTTTGTGCACTAAAAGAACCTACATTAAGTTGTGTGTGCGATCACGGTGCTTTTCGGTGGCCGACAAGTCCCCCCTTGAAATCTGCCCAGTGATTGCCTCCCCAAGAACAGACTCAGTGACCCTTTCCATTTCAGGTGAGTCAAATGGGCAGCATTCATAGAGAGTATTGGCATCTATATTCTATGAATGATTGGCCCCACCAGGGCAAACTGTTCACATATGTGGTGTAATAGGTACTCCTAGTAACGATTCAAAACCGATCCCGTGATGTGCCCCGACGAAATTCGTTATTTACAACCTACCGCCACCGAGTAGAAAAGCGTATGAAAGTGTTCTCCTGGGATGAGTGGTTGTGCAAGAGCGGGTGCGAGGTGGATTAGGCTCGGCCCATCGCTTCGGCGGCACGCGACAGGCCCCACCTTGTCTTTTATACAGCAGCCGTAGCAGTGATGTCCAGGGACTTTTTTCCGAGAGGCACCTCGGTGGCATCCTTGCAGCACCTAATGCAGGGCTTGTCAAAGGCTGGAGGAACTCGTCATGGACAATGAGCTTCAATGTCCTCTCGCTGTCTTTACTGCCATGAGGTGCATAAATTAGTTATGCACAAATGCTCAGTTCTGCTTGCAAAGAAATTGTGTTCACCTAAATTTAGGAAATAAACTCAAATGCCCTTTTGGCATAATAGACGCAGACTTCCTACCCGCTTATAAAAGGTAGCTGTCGTTAGAGAACAATAAACTTGTTGGGTCGCTTGGGAGAGCACACACTTGCCCATTCGACCTCTATTATCTCATTAGATTCATCTGCAGCAAAAAGCACAGCCCGTCGTTTTCTATCACAGTATCAGCCACTGCACATAGTTCGATTTCAGCCCCAAGGTGAAGGAAGCTAAGATATCTTGATTTCACACATCACTGACCACGGAACAATATCTTTCGCTGATGTGCAGACACTCGCACAGCTGGCTGCTTGTTACGTCTCAAGTGCCCCAGTGTTGCCACACTCTCAGGTCACTCGCGTGTTTATAAACATATCCATTATAGATTTAATGCACAGTAAAATGTGCTGAAACTCTGCCAGCTCATTTGTGAATGCTTTAGAACTGATCTACATAACACTAATTATGATCAATAATTCTGTGTTGTGGCCCCTTCATTTTGACTAGCCGAGAGGTCACGGCGAAAAAGAAGAACGTAAAGACACCAACGAAATTAAAACTTGGTTGGTATTATACCGAAATACCATGCGTAAATTACTGCTGTGGGTGCGTTCTGACCCCTATGTGATAATAACTTTGATACTCTAGAAAGGTAGGTAATTGAAAAAGAAAAAGTGTGCGACTGTCAGTAGCAAGCACTGACAGGGATCACTACTCAGCAGTTACTACGACATTAGCAAAAAAACACAGCGTGAAATCTGAAAGTCCAATCAAGGCTTTCTTGTTGGATTTGCTTGCTATGCTTAATGCATTATTAAACACACTAGTCAAGAAAACAGCCATCAATCTCATCTCAACCAATGCACATAGGATCTTGTTACATGCGCACTCATTTCGGTGAAGAAACTAACACCAGAGGCCCAACGAAGACACTGACCAGTTGTCATCATGGTACTTGGCGGGAGCCCTCTGGTGTGTGGATCGAGCCAGTTGATGTTCTAGTCGCTCCAGTACAAAAGTAGGTATGCCTCTGTTCCGCACATCAAGGAGCACTTACAAGCTGAAAAAGAAATGTAACTTCATTTTTCCATAGCTCCTTTTTGGAGAGGTTTCTGGGCTACCTAAAACTTGTCTTTACCGCGAAAAAAGAACATCATGCAAATGAGAAACAAAAGCGAATCGGACTTCACGGCTCCCTTTTGGGACTTTTCATAACTTAAAGACTACATATTATACCTCTCCAAACGCTCCTTAGCTTTGTTATCTGTTAAGTAATATAGCCAAGCAGAACAAAAAACGGGGTCCCTTCAGTTGATTTCCTACCTTTGCTTCAGCATTCGGGTCAGTGTCGAACTTCTTTTTCCAGCAAGCACATTCAAGTTTGTGCGGCATTGAAGAATGTAGTCAACGTACCATAATTAATTTTTGTATTAGAATACAGTAATAAATAGCATATTAAATCACCAAAATTCCTTATATCTTGACATCTAGGCCAAAATGCATAATTAGGGCATGAATGGCCAAAGCTATTGCTAGCTGCTCAAGCTATGACAATGCTGTATATATATATTATTGACAAAAATCTTATGCAAATAGATGAAACGAAAGCCAAGAACATACAAAACAGACCGTGCGTAGTAGCTCTCAAAATGCTCCAATATATTATTGTATGTGCATCGTAAATTGTACAAAAAATAAAGGCATAGCTGCTATCATTAAAAGCAGCTAGTCTTGTAAAAGCTGCAACACATGTGAATTCAGGAGACTGCTTGGTTCCCAACTGGACAGCATAGCGACACACAAGCTAACTTCTTTCTGGTTGGCAAGTTTGGCAGACGAGACACACAGAGTACTTTAAAACGAAAGTAGGACTTCGAAGGATTCACACAGAAACACTGCAGTTGACAGTTTTGAAAGATGAGGTATAATGAAGTTAAACACACGTATAAGTTTTCCATTTATGCACCATGCCCACAACGCCTGAAAGGCTGATGTCCGTTTGAACTCCCTGAAGATTCAAGATTGTGTGCATGTCCAATTAATAAACAACCTTCTTGAAAAACTAATCAATTGAGATTTGCATTATTCCCACACAGTATGACACCAGGGCAGCTGTCGCACACATTTTAACAATTCGGCACATGAAAGGGATGGGTCTGACTTCTACGCAATTTTTATGAACTGTGGAATTTATGTGCCGAAAGCTTAACATGAATATGGGCATGCTGCAGTGTGTAATTCCAACTTACTTTTGACCACCTGAGGTTACCTAACATACACCTAAACCCAATTACATGGGCATTTTTTTCATTTTGCCCCGATCAAAACATGACCACTGACACTGAAAGTCCCCACTAGAAATTTAACAGTGATGCTCCTAGCTTGAGCTGCTTTGGAGCAGCAACACTGGCTTTCGGAGCAGGTGTTGATAAATCAATTTTAAGACACGTACTGCACCCTTATAGGCAGCCAATAAAAGCACGGTTTTCCACATTCTTTCAAGTATATTTTGATTTCAAAAACCCATAAATATTATTATTCGATCTGCTCACCTGATCAGATTTAGAAGAAAAATGAAATGACATATAAATCCTAGCAGTTAAGTATAAAATTACTCAAAAAAATGTCACAGATGAGCTTGCAGATACTTGTACATAAAACACCATAGGAACAGTTCATTGACACGATATAAAAACAGCACATGACTGAAGACAAAATGACAGGAGTTTCTACATACTTGTAGAGCTAACATCACATTCAATAAACTAGCAGGAACTTCCTATGATGAAAAATATTACACAAGTCAGACCAACAAATGAATAAACTCTTCAAAACATAGTATATCCACTAGCAACATGGCTAATACACTACGTAAGCATGGACATACTGCACTGGTATAACAAAAGGAGTACCATTCATGTCTATTAATACATAGTTGAATATATAGTTAATACATAGTTGAGTACACATAGTTGAATGAACATATATGTAAAATGACTGAAAAAACTCCTGTTTGGGTGCTGTCATGTAGTAGTGTTGATTATTCACAAATTAAAAAAAACTGTAAATGCAATATTAAATGCCTATTGAGACATCACTTGCGAGCAGCCTTTCTTTTTTTTGTAGTTTTTGCAAGTCAAACTCTGTTACGACAAAATTCACGGGGATCGTGAAAAATTTCCTTGTAGCGAGAATTTCGTTGTCTCGGAAAAAGCAGTAAATGAAGAAAACAGGATATGCACTATCCTCTGCGAGCATTTTATTTCCAATACTTGAAAGGAATCGCTTATTTTTTACTGATTGCGCTTTCGAACAAGCAACCAGAGTTTCGCAAGAAAACTACATAAAACGTCTACGGAGTCCGTGAAGTGCGATGCAGTAACTGGCGTCGGGACCGTCGGAACACCCATGCCAGACTTCTTCGTAGATGAATCGGCGGCAGCGCCACGAGCACTCTTGAGGATCTCGGCATCACCGAGCTTCTTGTAGATGATCACATCCGCGTCGACATTTACGTAGTCGCTCAATGTTACGTTCTAACAATGCCAGCTTCCTCGAGAGCTGCCTACAGTGCAGCCGTTGTCGCGTCTTAACCCGGTCCAACGTCATCAGCAGCTTGTGCATTGTCACTTGTACTGCACATCTTTTTCAGGTTGAAACCCCGCATGAGGGAAAAAGTTCTTGACAGCTTCACTCTGCGTCAACATCCATGTGGCGGCCAACATTCGTACAGCTATGTACAAGTCCACTTTAGTGTCACGGCCATGCTCAGTGTTCAGCAGGATTTGCTGAATGAATCTTTACCAGTATGCGTGCTTCAAGCTGTTGATCACGCCTTGACACAGAAGCTGGATCAGCGAAGTGCAGTTGGGCGGGAAAAACTTCAGCTCAACGTTCGTCAGCTTGACGTCGCGGTCCAGGCGATCCGCTGAACAGTTGCCCAGCAGCAAGCAAACACTGCAATCTTGCCTTTTCATCTCATTGTCAAAAGAGACAAGCCAGTCAGTGGAAATGACCCGCATAGTCGCATAGTCCACAAACGGCTGTTCGCGACGCATTTGACTGGCAAGTGTTTCGTGCCCTTAAGGGACCGACAACTGACTTTTTCCGATCCAGTTTTTTTTTGTTGCGCAACAGAAAGCTTACTTTTCGTAGTGATTGTAGCTGCAGTAGTTGATCCCAGAGCTCGTAGTCATTTTATAAGCAGTATTTTTCGATCTGAAGTGCTCTGAACACGGTAGTGCCTTTTCATCCGGCAACGCTGAGTATTGATAGCGATGCCAGTAGCCTTTCTGGTGCCTTACGCATGCTGTCCTTATTTCGCCTGATTTCCTGGAACTATGCTTAACCTTGTTTATTCTGCACTTTACAACTATTTTTGAAAGTAACAAGCCATTACAATGAGATGACGAGGCTCTATAGAGCTTCCCTTTTTACCGCGTCGCCGAATCAAGTAATCAAAAACGGAACTGCGCATATGTCAGGCAAAGGCAGCACCACTTTAATGCGTACTACTAACGCAAGCTTAGATGTATACTCGTATAAAATACCTTTTGCTATACAGAATTAAACAATATTTCAGTACTAATCAATAAACTGTTGACCGTGTACAATAACGCATGGTCACATGACAGGGCATTCATCATAATTTATGTTCTTGCCACCAGAGACACCACAGGCCATATTTTGCGATTTTCAAAGAATAAAAATAAAAATGCACTTCTCACGAAAAAAAAGGGTTGGTATTTGAATCATTATAAGGGACAATTCTTCCATCCGTGCAGTAATCTCATTTCATGTTCTGGGCAGTTTCAGTCACTTCAAGGCCCGCGGCTTGGTGCTCTTGCCCATGACGAGACAGGGCCATTTGTCGGACCCGTCCATATTTGCACAGAGTAACACGGTGACTAGCTTTCTGCTTTGCTTACTTCTACGGCACTCTTTTTCCTTTCAAGCCGAGCGTCTATGCTGGCAACATTTCATGAAAAGGCCTGGTCTCGTCCGCATTGTATATTTCTGAGGCGGAGTACTTTCTATGATGCTGGCAGCGTTCGTCGCAATCTACGACTACGCACCCTCAGAGTTTGCCAAAGTGGACTCTCCCACACAGCAGTTTTCCGATCATTTCATGGCGCTCTTTGAAGTGGTTCAACCACCCAGCACTTTCCTTGAATTTCTCGATTCCTAAAATGCAGGCGTAGTTCAACACCTGCTGAATCAAACTACCGCTGAGTGGCATGTTCTCAGCCCTCGTTTCACAAAACCAGACATACACTGCCTTGTCAAGCCCTTCGTGGTTTAGCTGGGTCGTCTTCTTGCATTCAGCAGATGTGCCCAACGCTAGTGCCTTTGAAATACTTGCTTCGGACTTAAGTATCGTCGACAGCGAGCTTGGCGAGATCCTAAACTCTCCCGCGATGAGTCTATTTTTTTCTTCCAGCTGCTGCCGTGGCGATGATTTCCGCCTTTTGCTTGAGCGAAAGAAACTTCCATTTCTTGCTCTGTGGCGCCACCATAGGCCCTTGCAACCGTAGACAAGACCAAGGAAAATTAAAAAAAACCCGAGTCATAGCTGACGAAGCGGTGCATGCAGGAGCAGCAAGCTAACTGGGCGAGGACTAATGCGGCTAGGTTCGCTTGGTCGGCTTGGTGATCGCCCACTAAAGGTGTAAAAAAAAAGGCACACACCATAGCACACTCAAAGATGGCCGAGCCAGCAGCCAATAGTATGCAACATAGGGATTCGGCTAGGCTTCGGTGGGCCAAGTCCACTGGCTGTCAGAGCATGTTGCGCAGCATCGTTGGCATCGTCATCAAGCACCAACAATAGCGTCCCCCATGACTATGGTGAATACGCCTGGCTTTGCAGCATTCGGCGGATCACATGCGACTTCGGTGCGTTTGCGACCATTTTAGCTGTCAGAAAACAAGGAGAATGTTCAATGTAGAATCTGAATGCGAGTCAACTGACTGGAATTCTCCTTTAAAAACAACTCAGGGAAAAAAAACAAGTGGACAAATGCACAGGTACCTGCATATACCCATGTATTTTTGTCTGTGTTTTTTGTTTTTTACGATGAAAAATGTTGCAACTGATTAATTTACATTGTAAAATTTATTAAAATTAGTTAGAGTGGTTCAGTTAGAGTCAGATCAAGTGACTTGTGTCCCGGGAAAATTTCATTGAACCGAGAGAACAATCAGAGAGTGGTTCATTGTGGAGGAACATTTAATACAGTGGGGCCTATGAGATGCGGGCTGGGAATCAAAAAACCTTCGTTGAAGTGGGATTTTTATTGTAGCGGAGTTAGACTGTATTTTTAGAGGCCACCTCAAGTTGTGAAGCTCCTGACGCTAGACGATAATTGCCACATTCAGCATTTGTCTTCTTCGCAGCTCTCACTTCCTTTTGAAGATCTTGATCTTCGCAGCTTCAGCCAGTCTCCTCACGTGGCCGCTTAGCCGACTGCTCTTTTTCTAAAACAAGACGCTCAGTGTACTTCTTTTTTTGAATTCCTTACCACCCTGAGTACTTCGGGAGTAATGGTGAAGCTACTTGGGTCTGAGCCAAAGTGCTTGTCATAGGACACAATATGGCCAATGCCATTGGCGTTCTCTAGTGTCGGACGCGGCGCTCTGTGCTGCAAGAAGCGGCGATTCTCACTGAACCCTCTCTCTAGATCTGCATTCCCATGAGGGATGCTAAGCAAAGCTTTTACCATCTTACTAAGAAGTGGGTACCTGGTAGTCCCATCACACTTTTTCAAGTCCAAGCAGCTTGCCAATATTTATCCATTTTTTCTGTGCTTTCAAATGCTCCAGCTGAAAAACTGTGTACTAGACCATGAGCAAGGAAATTTCCTCAGGCTTTATCACTTGAGACAATTTTACAGCCTTAGCTCAGGTCCTGATGACTCTTCTTCCCTGGCCTTGGAGAAAAGAATCGCAGCTTCTGCGGTTTCATGTTTTGAAATGGCAGTCGTGACGGCAGGTAGCGAGTGGCCTATAGGTAAAAATTTCTGGCATGAGACCGGAAAGCCTTTTTCTCCGCTGGCTCTCAGTCAGACATAGCTGCCTAGTCACGTGAATAATTTCGTCGTCACTGACATCATGGTATGGTCGAGGAGGGCCAATTCTAAAGGCAATGTAAAACCACCTAGGGGTAGAAAGCTTTCGGAGGTGAGTGTGGTTGGACGTGGGTATACACTGTTTGAGAATCAACAGAAAATCATGCTCTCCAAAATGAATGGAGGCGAGTGGCTGAAGCGACGTCCTGAAGTCTTAATGTCGACGTCGAAGACCCCGACTTGTATAAGGGTTTGTCGTTGTAGGTGTTATATGTTACGATGCCGCAATTACGATTGTGTTTCATCTATAGTAAGTATTCTTTCACATACACAGACATGTGTCACCTAGCAACGTTTTCTAATCCTCATGACAGCGGGCAGGGAACATCGTCGATAAATCATGGTGCTAAAGTCCGTAATGTCTACGTTCAAGTCGCCGACTAGTATATAAATGCTTGTGCTTCTAGATGATTTATGCTGTACCATTTTTTTTTGTGAGCGGTGAGTTGTTCTTGTTCTTTTTTTCATAGCTGTGTAGAGGTCTTGTATACGGCGCAGACGCTGGTACATGACGACAACAAGGTCAGGTCCAAAAGAGCTTCGCCCCGAAAAGCTGGTTTTTGCCTCTGACTCGTCCTAGACGAATGCAAAAGCACCTTGCGAGCTTTTTCTATGTCTCTCCCGTTGGGTCGCCCGTCCGTATTTGGCGATGTGCACGTTATTGTGTGCGGCGGCCGCATTTCCGATGGACGCGGAAATGTTGTAGGCCCGTGTGCTCAGATTTCGGTGCACGTGAAAGAACCCCAGGTGGTCGAAATTTCCGGAGCCCTCCACTACGGCATTTCTCATAATCATATGGTGTTTTGGTACGTTAAACCCTACATAAATATCGATCGACTTTATTGTGCCGCACGCAGTTCTGAACTCGGAACTCCTCGTCTAACTGCTCCCATCATTTGACTGCGTAGAGCTTCAACAGCAGGACGCACTGCTGTGCCGCGTGTTGCGCAAGCCTGTCCGCGACGGGTGTAATGAATGCGACCGCGTTGTCACCCACGCACTTCCTCATTAATAGGGATATCTACCGCGCAAATTGGTGCCAGGATTCGTCCAATCAGGAGCGGGATGCGGTATAGGCACTGCCGAGAGAAGTCATTTTGCCGACGCATGGCGACCAAGGATACCAACCGCCGCGCCAGGGAGCAATCACTGATCGGCTATGCACCTGTACTTGCGCATCAAAAGCATCCTATTGATTGGCGTTGTTCCGATACATCAGTATCGGGATTGTCTCGGTGACTTCTAGTAAGCGTGGTTTGTTAGTTTGAAAAAAAAAAACTTCATGTGTATTCTGGAAACTGAGACATCCAATGAGGATGTACGTCACGCTGTGAGTAACGCTGCATGCAGTTTCATGAGCTTCTAGATTTTGTGTGCAAGCTCTCTGCCATTGTATTTTCGATCCCTTTGGTCCCTGTTGAAGTATATCGGTATCGCCGGGGCGGTATAGTGATCATGGGCGCAGCGAAGATACATCCATGTGTGTGGGTATAAACTACAGCGGACAGCGCTGCGAGTCTAAATCCATACTAATAGTCGACTGATAAGTGTATCATTACATGCGCGACTGTTCTGAATGATGTCTTTTCGCGTAGTGTCGAGGGTGCTATCTGAAACGGTGAAATTGTTTGTTTTAATGGCGTTAGCACCTGGTGTTAGTGATCAGTGCAACGCGGTGAAATTTCTGCACTATCAATCAATGAAAGTGCATTTCTTAGTCACCAATACTTGAACGTAAACTGTAGCATTTTGACTTTTGCTGGCTCTTACGGGTCACGGCAGTATCAATTACAAACTGCATAAGAATTGTGATACATTTGATATGTACGAGGAGGGTGTACTGCGATTCAATATTTACTAAAGAAAGCTGTTCTGGAGGGTCATGAGTTCTGATTCGAGCCTTACAGACGCTCGGAAAAACGTCACAGTAGTGTGCCTAAAGTGAATAGCAAGTTACCGCCAGGTATACGAGTGAGGTATGTGGGACGAATAAAATATTTGCTGCTAGTATTGCTGCACGAGCTACCCGTATTGGCACTTGACGTGGTAATCTGAGTGAAACATAGCGAACATTTCAGGCATTTTTTGTGCGAAATAAGCGATGGACAGTGAGTACACCACACATACACCCTTCACACAAACAAAGCTGTCATCGTGGTACACAATTGTTAGGTAGCAGTTAGGTGGTCCAGAAGTCCACTTCTCTCGCACCTAGTCCGCGGTCGCTGCCACAAAGTGGACGAAGCGAACTGTAGGTGCTGAACACAGGTAATGAATGCTGTCCCGTGGCCGTGGGCGTCTAGAAATGGCGTTCGGTCGTTGCCGCACATACCGTAGTCCCCCCAAACCGCCCAGCTGCTTCTACTGCGGAGATGAGGAAATGGTGGCCAATACGACTAAAAGCACGGCGCTACACACAGCAAAACAGAATAAGAAAACGCGAAAAGGGGTCTTGCCAGCGAGATGTCCAGCTGAGGAGTGGTCAGGCCGTACGAATGCAAGTAAGGAATTATGGGACACAGGGGACGAGTTTTATTTCGTCTTGCTTTATTATTTTGCGGTTTTCTTGGTCCACGTAATGTTTATTCTGACGCCTTGCAGTCGGAATGCATGTTCATACTTCCGTGAAAAGGAGACTGTGCGGTTAGCCCGCTTGCTATGAGGTGTCCCGGTTCTTACCTCCTTCGTAATCGCATAGGTGAGCCTCTATAGTCTTTATACGTTTTGGCTATTGGCTTCCATTTACGAGTATAAGAGATCGATACGAGGAAAAAGAAATAAACTCAATCTGGGAGATTGAAGCCTACTTTTCTAGCTAATGGAACCGGCTCGCAATGGTTGTGCCGAAGAAGCAGATGGAAATGGTGTCACCACGGTCCGCCTCGTTGTTTTTGCACCGCCAGCTTACCGACGCGGCAAATGCGAATGCTGAATAGTAGTGCGGTTACAAATAAAGTCAACCACAATGGGGTATACGAGAGACCACAAGCGTAGCACCCAGTTCGTGAACCTCAGATGTGCGAACCCCAGACGTTGCTGAAGTATACCTGTAAATACGACCGCTTCCTTTTCCGTTCCACAAATCCTCCAGGCTGTGCTCAAGTGAATAAATGCGGCACGATAATTATTTGCGCTTGCCGTGTATTTGGCGAAATTTGTGCCTGAAGTATATGGGTAGCAAACCGGACGTGCGTCTGGTTGACCTCCCTGCCTTTCATTACTGCTCTCCTCCTCTCCTCCTCCTCCTCCTCCTCCTCCCTTTCATATTGATGCAGAAAACAATTATGACAATTTGAGCAAACAGTGCAGGGACGTAGTTTCAAGCAATTGCAGGCAGGCAAATGTTCCTGGATGTTTCGGAGATCATCCTATAAAAGCTTTCATATTGATGCAGAAAACAATTATGACAATTTGAGCAAACAGTGCAGGGACGTAGTTTCAAGCAATTGCAGGCAGGCAAATGTTCCTGGATGTTTCGGAGATCATCCTATAAAAGCTTTAGTGAATGCATTGCAAAAAAAAAAGACGGACGTTGTATTCTATATTTTTTAATCAAAATTGGAAGTACTTATTCGGTTTAGCGGCTCAAAATTTACTTTCTGGTTGAGCGACTTAGTTGAATTGGAAGAGAAGTGCGTCTTTTACCTTCGGAGAGCTACGCATCTTGCGCAACTCGAAAGCTATCTCGCCTTGCAGGCTCTTGAAACACCTCTTGGGCACAATAGTACCCATAAAGCCAAAAAAAGTGGGGGGGAGGGGGAGGAAGCAGCCGGCTCTGATGGCTTATAATTTTTTGAAGGGAAAGTTAAAAAGAAAGCACGGTAACGTTAGAGAGGCATGCAATGATTTAGACATAGAACACCACGGTAACTTCACCTTTTGTGGACTTTCGTGGTTACCGTCGCATAATTTCAAAGTGATATGGCATACGTGCAATAAAAAATCAATCGATTTCATCTTAAGTACTTCGAAAACGAGGATTGTCTCTGCTAGGATCCGAGCTTTCGGACGCTGTTCCATCTTACTTGCCCATGACAAAGAAGTGACTCAGCCGAATGTTCTGAACAAAGACGACTCCATACGAGGGCAAAGCTTGTTTGAGTATTCCGTTTCAAAAGTGCCAGTTCCGAATTTTCCTTTATTTTTGCTGCAAAGCCATCCTTTCTTTGGTTTTATGGTATAATGTTGGCTTGTGCATCTCTTTTCAAACCTCTTTAAGTGGCAGATTGGGAGCATCGGAACAGGTCTTGACTGGCAAGTCAAACTCTGAAGCGGCGAAGCTAATTCAATAAAAGCGTTGATGCTGTATTTGCCTTCGCTCTCAGCCAGAGAGTTGTCAGGAGCTTGTAGAGACTTCAAGTTCTGTTTGTACTGTTTCAGTTGTAGCGCCTCGATCTTTTCAAAGGACCTCAACAAGTCCAACAAAACTTTCTCGTGCTCGCTGCGCGTTTCTCGTTCGTTGTGGGATATTTTTAGCTGTTGGCTGCTGGCCAAAATGAAAAATAAAATAAACCTCGCGCTATTCCGTGACCCGGTGACTCCATGCTCCAAATCATTCCTTTAAGAATAGAGTTGGTGGCAGTTCTCCGAGGTCAGATTCAATGCAGTTAAACGCACTTTTTTTTCCTCATTTCTTTTGTTCATTCATGATTTCATGATTCGGCACGCTGAACAGCCATCCGCTAACAAATTAATTAAATAGAAGATGCCACCATGTGTACAGCAAATACTTACAGGTGATTGCCGAACAAGGGTGTCTTTATCAGGAAACACCAAAGAATCATTTATTTAGATCTGTTCCTACAGGGTATGCCATTTGCAAATAACGAAATATTTACAAATAGAAGGCAGGGCTAACGTGCAAGTTGCTCACAGCAAAAGGCTTTGTGGCAGTGCGTCTGTATTCGACAGTATCAGTGTAACAGAGGCGTCTGACGTTTCTTCTATCTCGTTCGCATAAGGTTTATTACATATGCGGAAGTCTTAGTTATCGATTAACAATTGCATTCAGAACGTTTACGTGTCAGAACCATGCTGTAGTTATGAGAAACAAAGCAGTAAAACGGGGGGGGGGGGGGGGGGGCTTGAAAATTATTGCAACTTCCTGGGGCTTTTTATTGTCAGCTAGGTCGAAGTACGCATGTTTTCTTGCAATTTATTCCCAACACGAATTAGACCCTGTCGCGACAAGTTGAAGCTGTGCTTTACTGCGTAGCCGTTGTTCGTTTCATCCCCAATACAGCAACAGCTCGCTTCTGTTAGATTACGGCCACAAGTGGAAGCCGTGCTTTACTGCGTAGCCGTTGTTCATTTTATCCCCAGTACCGCAACAGCTGGCTTGTTGTCGGTCGCCGTGTGCACGGCTGAAAACATGGCGATGAACGCTGAAACGATCCAGATTGGATTCGCACCTTGTTTCAATTGGAAACGACGTGCCACGTATGGCATGTACAGTCAGGCCTACTCAATATGCATGCATAACGGATCGAACAATCACTGTCTCGCACATGGACCAGCGACAATAGTCTAACCTTGAACGCTGCTAACGATAGAGTCGTAAAAATTTCGTGTTCGACTTAGCCTTCTGATGTGAAGGTCTTACAAGTGGTCCAGGTGGAACGCTCTACTGGTAGCTTGAGTAATGACAAAAAGATGCATATCACCACGCCAGTGTCAAGTTTGGTGCATAGAGTCAAGCGGTCCATGTAGAGGTTCATTTTATGTAGCTGCGAATTTGCAGTGAACGCTGGGAGGGAGAGACGGAGAAAAACATGAGAGCTCCACGTGACCTTCAAAGTTGCAGCATTTGTATTCGGGCTGGTTTTGTATTCGATGTCTAGTACAAGGGGTGCCATGTTTCACGATTCTCTTAGCATGTATATACCTCGCTGGTTGTGCGGCCACGGCCGCTAATGTTTTAAATGTTCTTTTTTGATCGTGTGGGAAGTTGTTTGTGAGCTCTCAAACGCCTCTATGAAATAGCGTTGAGCTTTTTTTTACGACTGTGTAACTGTAACATGAACCAGGGAACCAAGGAACTTTAACCAGTCACGCCGGCTGCAGCTTTCTGTTGCAGAAGAGTAAGAGGTGACATTTTTCTCACATATGGCATGCCGCATATACCATCGGGTGTGTGTAACATGAGTACGTGTCAAAGGAAGCAGTGATCGACTACTTCGCTCTTGCAGGTCGTATGTATATTAGACGTGACAAGTGTGTTCGCTCTTCCGTTCATTCGTTCGTTCATTTATTTTTATTTTCGTATTCAGTTCATTTCTCCGGCAGTAAAAGGCTTCGCCCCCGAGTCAGGACAAAGAAAAATAGTTAGCCTCTTGACATGATTCAACCAATCAATCAGTCAATCTGTCAATGAAAGTAGGGTTGTAGGACAGCCTGCTTATAAATTTATACATCTTGATTTTACTGAAAACTTCCCGGAGCTTTCTCTTGATAAATACTCATTACCGTTCACTATAGCCGCAGTGATTGAGCAAACATTCAAACAGTAGGATTGACTCAACGTTTTTCCGACGAAATCTTTAAGCGTAAGTCGCTCTTCTTGTGTGGTTATTGCGGGCTTGCTGTTTAAGTTTTCATTTTTTTTCTTTCGTCTGAAGGACATTTGTTATCTCTTGTTTTCCTTTCATTTTTGGCTTGTATTATCCATAATGGGTAAGTAAATATGCTTGTGCGCTCGCTGGCCTTTATTTTTCTTTTTCATTGGCACCCCAGTCTCCGGCCCACTTGAAAATACCAATGGCGTCGATAAATCTACCTCCGCAGAGAATAAACCCGCAAGCCGCCACCTATGAAACATGCCAGGTGAACAACTCTTTCAAAAAAGGAAAAAAAAATTAACATGGCGGCAACCAGTGCCGCTTCAACGACAGCAGCTATATAGAATGGAGATGCAGTCATGTGCTCGCGTCCGTCCGGCAGGCGGCACTCCCGTTCTTCAGCCACAGCCCAATCATCGCCCGCTATGCATACGTGTGTGTGACTCGTGATGGCGGGCAAGGCCGTCATCGCCTCGCCTTGCTACAGGCCGCCACCGGCGCAAACATCCTCATTAACCGCGCAATGAGAGTCGGGGGCCCTTCCGTGAGATATATACCCGGCAGCGTCATGAGAGGTCTGTATAGCTACGCGTTCCCACTGGCACGTATGTGTAAAGCCTACGCGCCACACGGCGTCGACGTACGCAAAGCACACAAGCCACAGTGCTTGATTACTGTACGAAGTAAAAGCGCTCTGTTCTGCAGGTCTTCGTGCTTTCACTTTTTTCCCCCTAGTCGTTGCCTTCGTAGTCTATCGGGAAGAGTGGTTCGCGTTGCGGAGAACCCTTTCGCGCGGGCTCGGTTCATTATTGAGAGCGGCCCACCCATTTTCACGTGTTCGTGAGGCGCTGGGAAACAGCAAGCTCATGTACCTGTCAGCCTCGCGTTATTGAACATGCGTAATCGTATACACGCTCAGTGAGCGACGAATGACGCCCGAAAAAATGGGTATTCGCTGGCAGACGTGTCTGTCTCCAGAGATGATTGACCGTTGGCGGCGAAAACTTACAAAACGTCCAGCAAGAAACGCAGCCAAGCGCGCGAGCTTACAGGTGGTGACCGTTTGTCAGAGTACTGCTGGTACACCCCTTAACGTGGCCTAACACGCTTTGTTTGTGTGCCTGTGTGCTTTTGTGCATATACGTTTGCACACTCGAGCGCGAGTGTTCTATATTGCTGAAGGTGTGAATGTAATAACGTTGGGGACGCCACTCTTCTGGCGGCGGTGATTGTTGCTAGCGTTCGTTCCGCTTCATTATTGGTAGCAGCAAATAACCACGCATTCATGCATGACGTTATTCAATGTTACTATGCATATCGTAGCCCAGCGTTCTGCATATCACTCATACATTCTTGCAAAGTTACCTCCTCCCCTCCAACGATTTGATTTCCACCTCCTGAGTGCATTTTGTTTCTTTTTGTGCGTGTGTGAATATGCCGATCGTTTTTGTTCTCGCCATTTGGGGCTTTAAGCTTCGTAGCAGCGCTAAAGTCTTGTGCTTCTGGAACTTTAACATTCTCTGTATAGTCGTGAACGTGGGAATATATTTGTATTTTTTGGAAACCTCAGCTGTGAGCGTGCGCCACCTAATTATTAGCTACATTTTCAGTAAGTCTTTTGTCCCTGTAACGTGAACCGGCACAAGACTGTACAATATTTAAAAAAAAAGCGACGTGTTCAGACGAGCTCACTTTCCTCGCTGAGAAAATTCAGTACTTCCGCTCAGATAGGAAAGAAAATATAAGCCCAACAACAGTACGCGTGATAAAGCGTCAGATATTTACGCTTATGCGTGTTTCATTTCTTTAAAAAGGTGTATTAGGAGGCGGAAATGTTGTAGGCCCGTGTGCTCAGATTTGGGTGCACGTTAAAGAACCCCAGGTGGTCTAAATTTCCGAAGCCCTCCACTACGGCGTCTCTCATAATCATAGAGTGGTTTTGGGACGTTAAACCCCACATATCAATCAATCAATCAATCAATCAAAAAGGTGTATTAAGGCAGTTATTTCTGTGTTATTGAGTGGGCATGCTATAGAGGATGCGTAGATTCCTGCAGGGCCCCGAGAAACATCCGTTGGGGCACATGCGTTCATTTTACAAGCTGACTAACCTCTATAGTTACATAACGTCTCAAGCCCCGGAGGCTCGCTATACCCACCTCGGACTAAGTAGACCTCGAATCCAGCCCTGTACTGTCTGCGTCATCACTTACTTTGCGTGCGAGACAAATGGTTCCACAGGAATGCTACGACTGCTTTAGAGTTCCCGCCACTGTTGACTTTTCACCCGCCTCGTTTGGTCGGACGTCCATTTGCGCGCGCGCGCGATGGTTTGCATATGAATGCGTGCAATAGTCTCTCTACGTAATGCCTGACGTGTCCTTCCGAAACGTCCCGCTTGCCGTGTGATTTGCCGTATACTACCGTTGCGCCCTCGGGCGTCATTCTTGAGAACGAGGCCACAGCAATCGCTGTGCTTCCGCGAGTTCTTCAGAAACGCCTTCTTTATAAAAAGACGTGCCACTTACCTGCCTGCTACGCTGAGATGATTTGTAGTGTCCCCTTGTTCTCTCGGGCGCTCTACAAACCGCGTGTTAATCTTGGGAACAATAAAGGGCTGGCGGCGCCATCTTTGAGACTGATTGTTTTTCGCTGTTCCGTTCTCACGTGCCACTGTTCCACCTACAGTTGTTATTTTTTTTCTCTCTTAATACTTGCGTGACTCGAACTTCATTACGTGAGTACACATTGCTCATATTTCTGGAATACGGAGCATGTCTCAAGGAGCGTTTGTTGTTCTTGCGCGTGTTAATGGCGCGAGTCTGTGAAAGGCCGTGGGAAGCGTTGGAGGGTGTTGTTATTCTTAGCTGCCACGTATACATGTTTGCAACTAGCCGGACGACAATTTTTGGTGAGTTAGATGGAATTAGTCGTTAGGGATAACGCTAGCGCAGAAAAAAAGAACAAATACGAAAAAAGTTCACCAAAATGACAGCACACTGCAGCGCTGTGATGTGTTTTTTTTCAGTTTTGTCCTTGTCTAATTTATTCATCGCTGTTATTACCTTACAAAACATGTTCGCACCTGGTTTGACCTTGGCGAAATGAAAGAAAGGCAAGAAAGGAAAGAAAGTAAATACAATGAAAAAATGGGAATAAAAAAAGAAGGAATTTTGCAGTTCAGTGGGTCCGAGTTGGCTGAGTGCACATGTGCTTTAAGTACACCGCCATTAGCAAAATGGCCGTAAACCAAATGGGTCCTGAGTGACGATACAGTGTAACCTCAGCCCTACTAACCATAGAGAATCAATAAAATACAAAAAAATGCTTATGTTCGGGCTAGTTAGTTTGCGCTCGCATGATGATGATGATAGCTGGGGTTTAACGTCCCAAAACCACTATATGATTATGAGAGACGCCGTAGTGGAGGGCTCCGGAAATTTAGACCACCTGGGGTTCTTTAACGTGCACCCAAATCTGAGCACACGGGCCTACAACATTTCCGCCTCCATCGGAAATGCAGCCGCCGCAGCCGGGATTCGAACCCGCGCCCTGCGGGTCAGCAGCCGAGTACCTTAGCCACTAGACCACCGCGGCGGGGCAGTTTGCGCTCGCATGGGCACGAAAAAGAAAAAAAAAACGCAATTAATGTTTCGCCGTTTCTAGCATTGTATAACTTCTGAAATTCGTGCGCATTTATTACAGCAACGCAGAATTAACTCGCCGTCGATTCCTGCGTAAGCGATGCAGAAAAAAAGGAGGGTTTTCGGTCTCTTTTTTTGTTTTTGTTTCCATGTATATATGTGAAAGCGACAGACTGGAAAGATAATTCACTCCTTACTCTTAAGAAAGTGGCTGTCTTTGCAAAGTGCAGTTTTGTTTGGCAATTATTGAAAAAAAATGGGGCTCTTTAACGTGCACCTCATCTGAACACACGTGCCTACAGCATTTCCACCTCCATCGAAAATGCAGCCGCCGCAGCCGGGATTCGATCCCGCGACCTGCGGGTCAGCAGCCGAGTACCTTAGCCACTAGACCAACACGGCGGGGCTGTTTTCACGATGTGTGATGCTGTCAAATGTGTATGCACTACTATGCATGGAGACACACCAACACTGCTTGTCCTTAAGAAACGGATAAACGCCCCGTGTTGTGTCGGCGTTTGTAGCAAAGTGCGAACTTCCTTGCTCTTACTCATCTTTCAGTTCCCTTTCCCTCATTTTTTGAAGAGCTAGCCGATCGGATTCAGTGAGCTGGTCAGCTGCCCTGCCCGTTGCCGAAAAGAACTTTCAAGGGTGTTCTAGATTAATTTTACTATCGTCCGTTGTTGGAGATAAGGGTCTCGAAACACTGGCCGAGATTATCCAAGGCACGAAGGTTTTTAGGGAGTTGTGTTTTTTGTGGGCAACTGGTCTTAGAGACAGACCTTAAACAGCCTATAGCTTAGTGCACTATTCTCTTTTTGCTTTTTCTGTGACTATTTTTTGCGTTTTTTGTAACGTATCTATTTCATTGGTCCTTTCTTCTTTTTACCCTCTTTCTAAGAGCAGAATAGCCAGCCGATCTGATTATTTCTTCATCCTCTAGCTCCTTCTGTTCTTCTACCTATTGGCATTGTAGCTAACTGAACGCTAGATTCAGTAGACCTTCCCACCTTCAGTCTTCCAGTGATTTTCTCACCCTCCCCTCCGTACTTCTCTGTCCCTCTCTCTCAAGCTGCTTCCTGCCTCGTGGCTTCCACTCCTGCACGGTGTGCAGGGCGCATCTGAAGCGTCTGAAGCGTTTGAAGGACGCGTCTTTTTCGCGCATGTGACCCCTTTCTCTTCCGATGTCGTTGTCATCCTAGCTCTGCGCACGTGCTTCTCTGCTCTTTACTCACCATGAATGCGTGCATCGCGGCGTGTCGTGTTGACAATGGCAGACGGGAGACGACGGACACCCCGCGTTCCACCGGCGCGGTACGCACGCGAGCCTGCGTCTCTTGCGACAGCAATCCCGACGGCGATATCGGATGTCCGTCGATGTACGTGTGCTACGCCCCTGCATATATGTCTATAGTCCACACATGAATACATGTACGGGACTACCCAGTGTAAGCGTTGCGAACGAGGACTCGGGTCGTTTTCATCGTACGACGTCTGGCATCAGGTACGAGTGTCTCTCGTGCGTGGGATCTTTCGTCCGGTGACGCTTTTCTATACATGCCGCCGCTTTCGACACCCGTCATGAGGACTAGGTTATTTTTTTGTATTTAAGTGTATCCTCACGTTTCGAGGTCGTTTCTGTACTGGACACGTGACGTGTGCCCGTTGGCACGAAGCCATGTTGTTGCGTCTCCGTACGTAATTCGCGATCTGTTATGAGCGGCCTTGGCGTCCGCGTTTGTCGTAGTACGCGATGTCCGCGCGTTTAGACGCAACACTCAGAAGGAACGAATGGCGTCTCGCCGCCTCGTATCACTTACGCCTACTATACGATACTCATCTCTGTTTTCACCTTCACTTGGCATGCATAAGGGATTGAGCATGCCTTGGTCTGCTTGTAATTTTGTTTGTGTGAACATAAGTAGGACTGCTTGCGACGGCTGTATAATTTTCTTAATTTGGATACATTACTAGGACTGAAGTAAACTGAGTCTTGTGCTACGGTGCCGTAGCATTTCTTAATAAGGCAGTATAGAATGAGTGACGAAATAAAGCGTTGTTTTCTGCGGAAAGCTTGTTTCATTATTTTCCAACGTTACTGCGTCGCTACGGAAGCGACATGTACGCGGAAGGATGGGTTGGGGAAAACGCAATAGATCGTGAGCAACAAATTAGGGTAGGTACCTCCGATGTGAAAAGCGACTGATGAAATAAATAAGAACATGGTGATTCCAGCTGCTCGTAACCTCCAAGAAGGCGGGATGGCTTTATGCTCTCCCATAGTAGAGCACCTAGTACTCTGAATCATTACCCACTTTTTCTAAACGCACATGTTTTAGAACAGAGCAGAGTTGGTCAACGAACAAATAGGCTTCAAGGCACCTTAGTCGAAATAAATAAACTCGCATGGACAAGATGTGGGGCACGAAGGCAAGATAGCTGCAGGTCATTAAAAGTAACAAATTGGATTCGGAGACGAGACAATAGCGTGAAGTAAGAAACAGGGGGTTAGGTGGCTAGATGCGATTAAGAAGCTTGGGGGAATGAAATAGCCGCAGCAAGCGCAGCACCGGGTTGATTGGCGGAACATGGGAAAGCATTTGCCCTGCATTGGGCGATGTCAGGCAGCTGCTAATGCTTCTGCGGCTGCTGATATGCTGATGATGATAAAGATGTTTTTCAGTGAAGCTACAAGTTTACGATCTATACCATGTTCTGATACAAGATGTGACGAAACTAACGCAGTCTCAAAGAACAACTAATCAGGAACGATATTAGTTCAAGCGCTGGGACCAAGTTAGCTTAGAATATAAACGTAATAAATGTACTTTTACCTTATTGTACTTTCCTATCTCTTTTATTTTAAAAGAGTCAGTTGAACGTGGAGTATTGTAACTGGATTCCTAAACGAATTCACGCTCGTTTCACGCAGACACAAGCATATCAGGCGACAACTATACTGTAACCACAATAACTTGCAGTTTGTATTTAGGAAATGTATGGTCTGCTGGTGTTGGCGACGTCATTCCTGCTATGATACCGTCTTTCGTGTGCTTTGTGAATCTACTAGTTTTGCACTGCGACTCACGGACAATGGCTCATATGGTAGCCGAAGATTCGCGGCTTCTCCAGCAGGCGAGAAAAAGAGCCAAGACGACCTGTCTTTTCAGGTGGCTCACTCAGTCGATCTAGGATGCTTTATCAAAGGCGTGGCACACGCCTTCGTGTGCCAGAAGAGAAGGAATTTCCCTTATAAGTGTGGTGTCCTTGCTCCAGATGCCGATCGTGCGAGGAAGCGTCGGGGGTCATAAATGAGCGCAAACAGGGACAATGGCAGGGAAGCAAAGCTCGCTGTCGTCGGAAACGCCACCGCAAAAAAGAACACAGCGCGGATGGCCCAGTTGCAATAGATGAGACGTGTATGGGTCTGTATGTAAAGAAGGCGTCGACCGCTAAACGTGCGCGTACATACGCGGGATTTCAGCGTCGTGTTGTCTACTCGCTGCATCGTCTGTCTTCCGCAGAATGGCGCCACTGCATGCTATAGTTGACCTATGGATGGGCGGTTATCGTGTTTAGATGCATATATGGGTAGCTTCGACATAATGGACTGTTTAACATGAGGTGAAACTATACAGGACGGAGGGAGGAAGGGGAATAAGAAAAAAAGACAGGGAGGTTAACTGTGTCACAATATCTGCTTTGCTACCCTTTGTTGGAGGAAGGGTAATCAGGGCTAAAGATAACGAAAAAGGAAGTATAAAGGACCAAATAAAAAAGAATCCAGGACTATCAGCGAACCCGCAACACGTGCACAAAAGCAGAATCACGAAGCTCGTATAGGCGTTCATTCTTCTGTGATCAAAGCCAATAAGATGTGAAAAGCGTAAAGCTGAGTGGACAAGAGAGATGACCGAATGAATTAGTTAGCTAAGATTTGTGGCTTATAGTACACTACAGAGGTAAAGTTCAATTACTCGGGCAGGTGAAAGTCCACCTAATATTCAAAGGAGATAAGCGGTGCTATCTCATACAACTTTTTTTTGTGCTCCAGTTGTGGATGAATCCACCGTCCGCACTTGTTTAATATTTATCACAAACGTCTTCTACTTTTCCGTGTTTTTCCCGAAATCCAGCTGTTCATGTAGGCTAGTTGTCAAGCACGCAACAGGCTAAATATTTTCATGTTAAATTAATACCCGTTCTGTCGCTTTCTCGCCTTCAAGCAGCTGTTCCACACTCTCCTCTTTTCTTGTACCGAACTACAGTTCGAGTCATAGGCGAATGGATATCACTTCAAAGAATAAAGCTTTTTGCCCTTAAATTGACTGATTGATTAATTGGTTGCTTGATAGATTGAGTTTGTTGCCTTGACTTCTTACGTAACGCGTCGGTCACTATCGGTGTCGTAGCCAAACTGAAAACAAAGAAACAATAAAATACACAAAATAATGGCTGTTGATCGGTTGATTAATTCATCTGGCGGCCAAAGTAACCTGTGTATAACAGGTTGACTAAGAGTCCTGGCCAAATTAAAAAAAATAAGAAAAATGAAGTTTACAGTCACTTGCTACACAACTTCAGCAAACAGTTCTATTCGCCGTTACTGCTGTCAGTTACTCCACCAAGAGAACGACACGATCCTCGATATCCATGAGAATCGACGACATCGACGCGCCGCGTCGGTCCTGCTGCACCAGGCCGCGAATGGGGGTCGTTAGACGGAAAGGACACGTCGTTCCGTATTCGAGCCGCGTCCGCTGTACGAACCACCACGGGCACTGTGAAGCGGCTGTGTTCGCACGTTCTTCCGCGATTTCTTTCCTACACCCGGGCGCCCCGCCCGTCCTCCACAGCTCCTCGAATGGTCCTTGTCTTCGCCTCTCGCTAGACTCGCAAGAGCTCTCGGCGTCACCGAGGCGCTACAGAATGGTACATTAAGGCGTATCGAGGCACGTTCCTCTCGTTCGTCGCCGAGGCTTAACGGTTCTTTTGTTCGAGAGCTACCGTGGCGAAGTGACGCTGCTGTACACGAGAACACGATTGGGAGTGAGAGAAGTGAGGGTAGGTCTTAGACGCGGATAAACCGTAGGGTGGATAATGGTCCTCGAGGCCCCTGTGTTTGTAGCAGAATGGAAGCGGTTTTGGTAGTAGTGAAGGAGCAGATTGATCGATTCATCGAGGATAGTGTGTTTTTTTGTTTGAATGTCAGGACTTTTATTGTTGGTGTTAACTACGGTCAAAGAAGGTAAAGAAGAGGCTCAACTTGATCGCTTGCTGATGTCGTGGAACCATGCCGTTGATCGAACTTTTCAGAGAAACCTTTTTTTTTTCGTGTAGCCATTGTGAATGTGTGCAGAGTTGCTGTGCATGTTACTCACGTGCTCGTACAGCTTTAAACATTTACTTCTCTTCCTCTCTGTTTTTACCCCTTCTCATCGCCTATCCCAAGCTTAAGGTATATAGCAAACCAGACCTGAGTCTTTAAAGGTGTCGTGCATCTGTCTTCAATGTCTTGTACGTGTCAACCATTTACGACTGACATGCACAAGATATGCAGACAGGCATATACGCATGTCAGCCGAAACGCTGCATGTTTGTGTTTGCGGGTCTGACGTAGAAGCCAGCAGTTTGGTGTCAACGCCTTATAGGGCTTCGTCGAACATCAACACGTCGAGAACACTGCTGCCTCGTAGGAGCTCCTGTCCTTGAAGGGGAACGCAGTCAATATCCCAAAGAAGGAAGGGATGAATACTACCCAGATAGAATATTTTCTACCCGATTAGAAACTATTTCATCCCTGCACTAACACTGCACACGTAGTGTGAACTCAGACTAACGAGATGTGGCCACTAGCTGTTTCGTTCCGACGTAGCCGCTACAATATTAACGGCAATTGCGTGAGGGGTATAACGAAGTTCCTTATTTTTCGGAAACTATGCACATGACCGTGGTGTGTCCGTACGTATATGCTGAGATCTTCTCCCTACGACGACATATATAAATATCCACATCTGTGTCTTGTAACCAGGAAAACGGGAAAATTGAGCTGCATTGGTGACTTACATGTCATCGATATTGTCTTGGCTTCGGTGGACGCTTGCTAATGTAAAAATAAGAGAAAGAGAGAGGGGCAATGCGGGAAGACCACTGACGAGAAGCTAATAGCAACAGACACTCCCCGAGTCTGTTTGCTGTCCAATATCGGTAACTTAGGAAGGGTGGTATGCCAACGCGTGCCCTCAGAAGAAAAAGAAAAGAAAAGGCTGTCTATCCTTCAACGGCTTCTGAAAAAAAAGGGGGGGGGGGGAGGGGAATTAGACCTTTGTTACGCAGCAAAGGGAAAATTAATGGACTTTGGGGTATAAATCACGTGCACAACTGCGCCCCACCAGCGATAATTTTAGTTCATGTACCCAGTTCCACGGGGATGTCTCCGCAGTATACAGTTTCCTGTAAACTTCAAGCGTACACCTTCCGAGAACCGAATGACGTGGAGAAAACGCTCAGAGTTCCACAGACTTCTCCGGCAAAACGATCTATGAAAACCTTTTTTTTTAGGTCTGAAGTTTTTTTGTTCCTTTTCGTGAAATGAAAGTCATGAAGCTCGCTCACGTAAATCACCACAGAGGGCGCCACATACCGAGTATACCAGGCTCCTACGTGCGTTTGAAATCGGGGCTGAAATAACGTGCCGCATATAGAGTCGAGTAGTTGGGAAAGTAGATACAAACGGCCCTTGGTTACGCTGCGAAGGAAAGGACCTCGCTAAAAGGAAGCGAGGCAAACACAACCATGGACCAATCTCTAATGCGTCGAAAGCTCGCGTGTTCGCCTGACGGAATCCCCCGCGGGAGAGACCGAGAAACGTTTGTTTTTTCGCGCCGATACGGAAGCGGCGCGGCTTTTTAGGTGGGCTCTAGCGCGAACGCCAGAGGGAACCACGGTGAAATAAAAATCTGGGGGCAAAACGAAACGAAAGACAGACTCTCACGGCACGTCGCGGTGCTTTATTATTTCTTTTTTCCCGCGTTGCGTGCGCTGCGCGCTAGCGTTTTCCTTTTGGGGGTCACAGCTGCAGGATCGATTTTCGGGTTGAGAAAGCGGGGCCGGGAAAGAAAACCTTGGTCGTTGCCCTTGGTGATCGCAGCGCCATTGCGCAGCCACTGCGAGCATTTGCCGAACTTTGTGAGGTGGGGCGTTGTTTGGACCCATGGCTCTTGAGTGGCTGGGCTCCTTAGAGCGTAGAGTGGCAGGGATCCCAAGCTCACCTTATACAGCAAGCTACAGTCACGAAATTTAGTCTCCCGTACGTCTTCTTTTAGTGTCCGTGGGATTTGGATACTGGTCATGGCGTGTACTGTCCCCATTTCGAACGCCTACATGGCTTTGTCCTAATGTAGTCACCTACATGGCTTGGTCTGAATCTGGCCGAGCCACCGTCTGGTGGCAAACGTGGGCATTAGCGCAAGGGTTCTCCACAATTCCTTGTAGGAAGTGCAGCAGTTCAACAGATTGGCAGGTCTGAAAGAAACATTGAAATTGAATTCAGGTCGCACGTAGTCGCCAGCAGAATGTGCATTATTATTTTTTTACTCATTCATCGCTATAAACAGTGGAGCCTTGGAAGAAGGACCCCACATTCAATAAACCTCTTCTTTAATAATAAATGTTCTCTCTCTGTGTTGTTCTTTTATCACGTTTTCCTGACTGACTCACCTTTCTATCTTTGTTGTAATCTGCATTATATTATTCTTTCAGACAAAGTCTACATGATGTCTTCTTGGAACTAGGTGCTACGAAGTACATTTGTCAGCAGCCGAAACGTTCCTTCTTTCGAATTCCGTTCCGTAAGATAACCTAGATGTCTCAGACACACTTCTAACAAACGCTGGCAAAAGTGGAATAAAAATGTCATTGCTTTCTAGGGGGAAAAGTACAACAACACTTAGAAAGAAATACCAAAGAAGTACTTTCAAGTCCACCTTGTTTCGAAGATGTCCCGCCCTTCCAGTTGACCGCGGCTATCTGCGCACAGCGTTTGCAGAGATTGAAATGCCCGCCTCCAGTTCCATTTGGACCATTGTGTCTTGCGTCGTGTTCACTGCTACATGGAGAAACAATGTTGGCGTGGGACGCCCAGCGTCTCATCCCGTCTTGTCCAATATGTATCTTCTGCCATCGCTCTTGTACTGGCCGACTTCAATCCCCCGTATGCTACAAATAGAAAAGCATCGCCGAGCGGCGATTCCGCGAAGTTCTCTTGGCTGTGCAAGCAGAGAAAAGCTTGCTCCATTTTATTTCTTTTTGTGGCTTGCCGCAGCGATTCAATGCCCTTGTTCTGGCGTTCAATCAGAGACTACACAGATCATTCTGCTCTTTCTCTCCTTCTTCTTTTTCAGTCGATATCTTGGACAATGTATCGCGTATGGTTCGTCTATTTTTTTCAATACGGAATTGTTGTCCCGTGGTGTATCAAAAAAACAAAAACACAGTGATGGCTGTTCTAGTATCGGCGACATGGAACTATAGAATCCGAAGTTCTCGTGCATGGTGTCGAGGAGAAATAACTTATGCGTTTTGCGAAAGAATTTCCTGTGTCGATCGCAGTCGTTGTGCAATATGGCGTCCCTTGTGCTTAAGGGGCACTTCCGGAAATAAATTATTTTACATACATAAAATAAATAGAATGAATAAAAACTCTATTTGAAGAACGGTGAAATTTTCTGTGGCATTAAGGTGACACTAGAGTCTTTGTCACTGCGTAACGTTGGGCAACCGTGTTAAGCAGTTACAAGGACATCAATGAAGCTCTACGGGGTTTAAAGCACGCAGCTCTACAGTCTTATTACATGAGAAGAACAGCTATGGTAAGTCATACCAGCCTTCGAAGCGGTCGAAAGGTTTAGGCTTTTCGGTATCATGGGAGTGGCGCACTTCGGGCTCGTAACATAACTAAAGTTTTCCCAGTCATCCAATACAGTTTCTAAAAGTACATCAACCAACAGCTTCGCTTCTTTCTTCTTCACAAACAGCTTGAAGAACTCTAAATTTGTTTTGTGGATGTCGAGAAGATATAGTGATAGAGAAAAACAGAATCTCATGTTATCCAAACCATATAGAAAATATATCCTGCTGTCCGATCCTGCACAGAGGTTGTATAGAGATGGAGAGGATGGGATAGAAAGTCAAAATCGAAAGAAGTGTGTAAGGATATCAGGATACTTACACCGGGCATGTTGTTGCAGGACGTCTGATTAGGTACGGCATGGGCATGGGCTGCATTTCGTGGCGCGAAATGACCCCCCCCCCCTCTTTCTCATATTTAAGAAAAGTTTTGACAATAAGTTTCAGTCGGAGTTATATACATACTGTCGAAGTTGTGTACATGATCTCAGTCTGCCTGTTTCAAAATTTTCACCCGCATGTTAACACCTGCCACATAATTCTCTCACCTGAAGCATGAATTATATGACAGCTGTGTTCAGAGCTGTGTACAGAGCTGTGTCTGGTAAAGATTTTCGAGGTTGTAGGGACTCAACTGCCTAGTAGGTGCCCACAAGGTCCAACGAAGAGGAACGCTTCTGTTTGTGATGACGGGCATAATGGCAGTGTTTCTCTCATCATTGAGACGAAGTAATACGTCTGTAGAGATTGCCTTAATTGGCAATTAGAAACATGATGTGCATCATGTTTCTAATTGATGTGCACCATTGCAGCCATTAGTAATTCATCAATCTTTCTGGACAAAGTAACAAGCTTTCTTACCGAGTGAAGTCACCTGGCTACACTGTATACTCACCCCTTATGTAATACCCCCTTGATGGGTCTTTAAGGAAATAAAGTGATGTGATTTGATGTGATCTGATTGTGCAGCTATAAGATGCTTGCTAAATGACCGTGACTCTCAGTAATACCGGACTGAATCAATAGTTTTCAATTAATAAGTACTATCTGCCATTTTCTTGCTAGCTTCGCTAACAATACGGCCACACCCAGGACTGGCTAAGTCTCCAGCACAACTATGTAGCGTAAGACGTCCTCGCGAATGCTGGCTCTGGCAAAGTATGTTCTGTGTTCATGGAAGTGCTGCGTCTTGTTGCGTCTTACCAGCTCCTTGAACACTAAAGAACTGTTGCATTACTGTGTATGCCTTACGTATGCGCGCTCACGTGGATGCGTGGCTAAAGTGAAACTCTCTTTGTCTCTTCTGCGCAGGCGCCGGCGTAACTGCGGCCTGTCGCGGCCTGTGGCCTCTAGCAGCGGTGCTGGCACGGTCATGAAGGCGGTCGCCATGGAGACCGTTGATGACACCGTGACCACAGAAGATCAGCTGGTGCCGCTGCAGGTCTTTGTGCCGGACCTTGTCATACAGGTGAGCACGATTTCTTATTCACCTCGTGTGCCAGTCGAGTTTCTTATGTTTTCTCGTTTTCACTCCCGGCATTGCATGCATGGGGACAGCAGAAGCCATTCTATATAGTGTATTGCATTAAAGCAATTTCGGGACTCTAGGACTATTTCGTATACAATGGTGGGCGAATGCGTTGAAGGCGGCATACTTTGTCTGCACTGGCAGGGCATTGGTTCATTCACACGTATGCCTGTTCGAATTTGGCTAATTAACCCATGCATGCAAATGCGAGGGACAGCTCGAAGTATTGTAAGTAATTTGGCACAACTTGTAAATCTCCCAAAATACTGACAGATTTACACCGCTTGCGCTCAAGAAACACACATTACACTTTTTTTTTCTTCAAAAGAAGCGTGTGTGAATGTGTCCTTTGAGGAATTTAGAACTTGTGCCAAAATACTTACAACATTACGAGTTACCACTTGGCCCAACGACAATTTTTAATATGACACTTCGAAGTTTTGAAGGTACACTCAAGTGAGACGATGAACCAACTTATACGCGTAAAACATTGCTTGAGAGATTCATCGGGATTATATCGTCATCATTAGCATCAATGTTTGTTCAGAAAATGAAATTCAACCTCAGAATTTTCGATTTCCCACCAAGTTTTAGCATCTTGATGTTTGTGGGATGTCACGGATTTCAAGCCTCTCTCTTTCTTTTGACCTAACTGGCTAAATAAGATTTCCTGTTTCCTGAAATCTTCTATGCTGGGCCTCCTGCATGCTCGAATATAACGTCATTCATTTTTAACACGCATAGTTATGTAGATGATAGCGGTTGCCACGAGAATCGACGACATCACGCTGAGTTTCGGGCAGCAACTGCAGGCAGGTGGTGCCATCAGTGTGCTCTTCCTGCGTGCTGTCTTGTTTTCCAAAAGCGCCCTAGAGACGAGATTGAAGCTTTGCTAAAAGGGCAACGCTATTTACCCAAACGCTTACAAAATAAAATAGTAGTTTGAATAGTGTCCCCTTAGAAGATGCCGATCTTATGCTAATCTTGGCCAATGTGCATAAAACGAAAGGATGCGTGTGTATATGACCAACTTTGGGTAATTTGATGACATTTTCTATCACTTTCTCGGTGACGAGTCTATACTGACCACAGCGGTAAAAGTGCAGTGCTCGAGAATTGAATCGCGAGATGAAATGTTTTCTCCTATTATTGTTATAAGGAATGCGCTAGGTCATTTCTAGGGATAACCGCACCGTGTCGCTATCAATCTGGCTGCCATAGGTAATGTTGGCTCTCATCTAAATGTCGGAGTAAAGATTACTCCGACATGACACAACCTAATGAAGTACGTGCATTACTGAGCCCTACATTTTTGCGTTTCAATCGAAGAGTAGCGTACTTACATGACCAATGGATAACGAAGAAATGTTAGAAAGGTTGTCAATTGTTTCAGTTTCTTAGCTGGAAACTATTCAGACTAATATGATGATCCTAGTACTTAAATTAAGAAATACGTCTAATAACACATTTGTAGTGCTACTCTAGTGCATATTTTGCTTATATTTTCGCAAATCTTATTACCAAAGAATACAAAAGACGACCATCGGTGCAGCGTACTGCTTCAGGGGATGCGTGTGAACTGTTAGCCACGTTCTCGGTCAATCATTTGTGGGAATAATTTTAGTATTATCTTACTGCGCGTTCAAAATAACTGCTTAATCTAACGAGAAGCAGCATTACCTTTACCTCAAGTGGAGCCTACACTCAGCGAAAAGTGCAGCACAAGCCGAAACCAAACTGCTTCACTCACTGCCTAAACGTGAAGTGTACCTTCGACAGTGATGCACACATTTCGAGAAGAGGCCGTCTCATATATACACGGCGCACGCTAAATCGCACACCGACGTCATTTGCGTATTACGTTCGGTCCGACTGCTCGTGCGGAGACCGTGAAATTTCGTGGCGCGAAATGACCCCCCCCCCCCCTTCCACTTTCCTCCACAAGTTCGCCTGCATCAGCCTCCGGCATGCCTCTGTTGAATATTCGTGCAAATCGGCGGCTCGCAGAGCTCTAGTGCATCGGCGCTCCGGGCGAGGGCGCCATTTACGGAGACGGCAGCGCCGCGGTGGGTTCTGCACGAAGTTACCGCGCGAAAGAAAATCATGGCGCGCCCCGAAGCCTTTCGTGAAGAATGCATTGTTGCGTGCACAGAAATGGTGGCGGCAAGCCGCACAGAGTCATTTCCCTCGCGTTCGTTGCTCGAATAGCCTTGTCCATTTCTTTGTTATTTACTGTGCAATATCACCGTTCTCGCGTACGTCACTTTGTTCGCGAGATATAGGTTGGCCCGAAAGTGAAACTTGGGGTCACGCCACCTCGTGTATTTACTTCACTGCAGTGCACAAAAGGCTGAGAGAGAAGTTTGCTCTGCACTGCGCTTTCGCGTTGTGTGTGTATATGCGCTGTGCGTTGTGTGTTCCTCGCCCTCCGTTCACTTTTCTTCTAGCACTTCTGTGCTTGCGCTGCAACCCTTAATACAATGGTATATGCTCCAGTTTGGGACAGCTGGCGTCATTTCTAGCCCGAACGCGTGAACTCCATTTCGTGCGGCACGCAGTGCAGCGTAACACTGCGGACAGAAAAAAGCCGAGCGGGTTTCGAAATGACGGAGAGCAACGACGCTGTATTGCGAAGGAGTTTCGGCGCGGTGGTTTATCTGAACCTTATTTATTGTCCTATTTAATTTTCGCGTGTTGCGTTTTCGAAGGCGCGCACGCGAAATTCAGTTGTACACAGTCGACTGTTACATAAGCCTCGACAAATGCTTGCCTGGCCGGAGGGTACACAAAAAGGTGAGAACGGCGGGATTGCCCCGAATGTCGTTCCGTTACGCAGATTAAGAAATGATCCGGAACGCGCAAAACGCGCGCCTAGGGCGGTAACTGAGCTAGATACAGCAACAGCAATAAAGGTGTGTGCAGGAGCTGTTTTGCGGGCATTGCCGCCTTACGAAAATTGACGTTGTCTTCACACTGTGCGACTTTGCCTTGTTCTACCGAGCGGCTTTATCGCTTCGCTTCTCAAATGTTCGTGGGCTAGTTTCGCCTGACGCATACTGAGGCTGTCTAAAGCGAGCGATGGGGTGCACGTTAAAGAACCCCAGGTGGTCAAAATTTCCGGAGCCCTCCACTACGGCGTCTCTCATAATCAAATGGTGGTTTTGGGACGTTAAACCCCACAAATCAATCAATCAATAAAGCGAGCGATGTTGTTTTGCAGGAAGCTTCAATGGCATGTGAAGAAATACTTGTCATCACATTAAAATAAAAGAAATAATAAAAAACAAGTCAAGTACAATAGGTCACTTTTCAGGTATGCTACTTGTGTTGTGGCGGCTACCAGAAATTTCAGCTGTTAAAAGAAAGAAAAAAAAAGCGAGTATTACGCGGCACGAACCTCCTTCTGTGTCATTTACCACGTACTTCGACACCGTGCAGGCCTAATTAGGGTAGAATGGTTCTCGCGTTTCCTATACGTGTCATTATCGTCGCGCTTCTCCGTAATGACTTATGACAATGCTTTGTACCGTTAGATGTGCCGGAAGCTCGATGTGGTTGTGAGAGGTGGTTTCGGAAATTGCGACCATCTATTGTTCAATACCGTGCACTGACATCTCGCAGTACAAACGCTTCTGGTGTTTCACCTCTATTGAAATACGACCACTACAGTGGCATCGAATTCGCGACCTTTGTGTCTAGAGCCGGGTATGGTAACCAATGTACCACTATGGCATGCAAGAAATACAAGAAATAAAATCCTTATATGTAATCAACACCTTTACCGCAAACTTCTTGATATTTGGAATGGCACGAAGGTCTATATAAAACAGGTTTCGAATCACTCCCGACATTTGCGTGGGAAAAAAAAAATTGCCCGCAGCTTCCCTCGGGGGAACACTGAGGAGGATGCGGAGCATATAATTGGTTAACGGGGTGTTAAAGTGCGACTTACTTGGGTCGATGGCTAAATTGGTTAACGTGGTTGTGAAATGGGGTGTTAAATTGCGACTTACTTGGGTCGATGGCTAAATTGGTTAACGTGGTTGTAGGAGGGGGTGTTAAATGAGTGAACACGTACACGCGTATGCGAAAGGGCGGCGCTGGTCGAAGGGACGTCGATCATTGTGTTTGTGGATTCGTTGGAATTCATTTCACCGCGACCTTGGACGTCGACGCGCCGTACAAACCAACCGACGAGCGGCAAATGAGCGAGCGAGCGCCGACCTTGAGTATATATACAGCACGACGGCGCATGCACTGTCAGCTGTTGAATGTTCTCGAAGCGCGACGCCACATGCGCGTCCACTGGAGAATCAGGAGAATTGTAGATGTCGAACGCGGTGTGTAGAGGAGGAAGGGTGCACAGATGGTGGAGGAGTGAAGCGCGCGCGGTGTGTAGAGGAGGAAGGGATGCACAGATGGTGGAAGAGTGGGCGACGGCGCGACGGCGCATGCGCGCGCGTCAGCTGTCGAATGTTCGAGAAGCGGTGTGGACGGCGCGGACGGCGCGGACGGCGCACTACAAGGCGCGAGTATAAGATGCTCCGCATCTAAAAAAGAACGATCCTTCAAGTGTGCACGTCTCCGAACATCATCCGGAGAAGTTGCTTTGCTTAATGCGTGGGTGTGCCGTTTTGCGTAATTACTCATACAAGAAAACTTAGCGCTGATTTTAACCTTGCTATAACGCATGAAATTCATCATCGTAGTGAGCCGGTGATTTTACATCTATGATGGAAGAGAGGCATCTACCAAATATCTACCAAATATTTCCAACTTAAAGTCTTCTGCGCGCGCTGGGTAGATTTGTTGCCTGAAAAATTTCAAATTTTAACACTTTAACTTCCTGCCATCCTAGACTGCACTTCCTTTCCCTTGATAGTTCTCCGATGGAGGCGGAAATGTTGTAGGCCCGTGTCCTCAGATTTGGGTGCACGTTAAAGAACCCCAGGTGGCCGAAATTTCCGGAGCCCTCCACTACGGCGTCTCTCATAATCATATAGTGGTTTTGGGACGTTAAACCCCACATATCAATCAATCATCCCTTGATAGTTATTCCGTTGTTCGAACTAGCCGCCGTTTATGTGTACTGGTGGTAACAAAATGCATCTTCATGCAGTGCAGGTATAGTGACCACGAATTGAAACCATGACACTGAATTAGAAGAATCAAAATGCGGTGAGGTGCATTTGATAGGCACTCTAAGATTATGAGAGATCCGTGCGCGCAGATTTGGGTACACGTTAAAGAACGCCAGATGGTCGAAATTTCCGGAGCCCTCCACTACGGTGTCTCTCAAATTTGTGTGGTAGTTTTGGGACGTTAAACCCCACGTATTAATTACCAAGATTATGAATGATAGTTTACCAGTAGCATCAAGAAAAAATGTATGTAACAGCAGCTGCACCTTGCCGGTACTTGCCTATCAATAGTCAACATCCACCAATACCAATGTTCACTAGTCGTTTGATAGTGATGACCATACAATTTCACGATAACCAACAGTCAACTTTTTGCTTGGACAGCACGTCATTACTTAATTTACCGGAACATCATGCTCTGCGCTGTCCTCGAATGCTAGAGTTTGCGCATTATCCTGGGAGTTTATGACCCACAGCTGCTATTTTAGCCACCATTCAGGTAAAATTAAACGGTTGTGCATTTTTCGCTTTGTGTAGAATGTTAAGTTGCTGGTCATAGTTGTGCTGAGTAATTCAAGCTAACTTGAATGTACCAAACAGCTGCGCCATTCAAGTGCTGTACGAGGTAGTCTTATCTCCTGCGTTACGTGTATACGGTTACATAAAAAGGTAAAAAAGAAAACTAAGCTAATGGCTCTTTTGACGTGAATGTGAGATGAAGACGAGTGTATGGGTGGAATGACTCGTGCACGTGAAATTTATATGATCGGTCCCAGAACGTGTTTGTGTTTTTTTTAACTAACTGGGTATATTTTCATGCGACTACACTTTGAAAAGCTTTGTCGGTGCACTTGAATGGTGTGCGCCGCTTCGGTGATATTACGTGACAGCGGAACAAAATGACAAAATGAGCTTTCAAAGACGCCTGCGCAGCTGTTTTTTTTATTTTTTTCACGAGGAGCATGCCACGATCGAGTTTTGAGTGTCTTGTGGACATTATAGCCCTATTAATTTGAGCTTGTCAGAGTTGCAAAGTACATGCTTCCAAACTGCTACGTAATACTGAGCATCTCTGCCGAACATTCTATCGCGATCACTCGTATAGTTAATTTAAGTGGATTTCATATCCGTCTACAATACCCCGCGGAAAGGCAATCACGAAAAGTGGACGCTGAGTTCAAAAGGGAGTTTGGAATGTTTAATAACACGCTCATTGTTTACAGGTGGTATGTAGCACACGGGTTTCCCTCTCCGTTCAGCTCGCCTGGGGCGATGCTGCAGCAGAAAAGTGGGCGTTTCGTTCGGTGAACCGTTTTTAAATGTTCAGTGTCGTGATTTATGCGCTTCGTTTGAGCGCGCCTTTTCATCGCGTACGATCGAGCGCCTGCGGCGATGGCTCCTGTCAACCGCATACTCCTGCGACAAGTATATGTACTACAGCGGTTCACTAATTGCGTGCAGTGGACGAAAAGGATGGGGTGCCAGGTACTGGCTTGTGCGATAGGGCAGCTTATCGAAGTGATTGCTCGGTTCAAAAACTATAGTGTCCAATCTTCGTAACTGAAACCAAATGTCGATATTCGGTATACTGCGCGTTCGCACACCACGGGTGACGTATCTTTAGAGCAGTTCGTTTTCAGGTTCTCACTGTTTGCTTTGTTCAATTTAGGAGGTACACATTGGATACTATTTTTCAATATGATAATCTCGGAGAAATCGGGTTTTTTTTGCTAAACCTTTCCACAGTTCGGGCTTATTCGGATTAAGTCTACAAAAGTTCCAAGTAGTGTATCTATGAAAATCAAATAGTAATATTGACAATAATAAATTAGGCTTACTCATTGGGTGATTCGCTGAGGGCCTGGTAGCATCGGCAGTCTTGCAATTGAAACTCACTTAAATTGTTCTTGTCTCCTCGATTCAGGGTAGCTAAAGCGTGTGTCCTGCGAAGTCCTTGTCCGACGAAAAGAAAGGTTTCGATTGTTTATCATCTGGCTTTAGAAATCGAAAAGAAATCAGGTTCGGCGCAATTTTTCTGAAGCCTGTTCCGGGTATAATAACCGGTTGAAGTGATGTTTTTGCCAGTAAATGAACAACCACGACATATTTAATCATACGAAATCGCTATGCGAGATATAACACACCAAGTGCATATACGAAGTTAATAAACTTGTGGCCGTATGAGGCATGTGTGATTTTTGTATTGAAATGTTCAACACAGGATGAGAAAGGATTCAAGTATTTAACCAGTATGTACCCATGCTCAAGCTTGCCATATATATAATCTTGTTTTTTTTCTGTCTATCTTTACGACTAATTTTGCGAGAGCGGGTGTCTATTATACAGCGATATTGTACACAAGATTGATACTTAAACTTGCGAGAAACGTAGCCAAGTAAAAGAGGGGTATTATTATTATTAAGCTTAGAAATTCCGAAACATCGCCAGAATTCAGCAAGAGCGCCCATAATTTGGCGCTACCTTCATTTACCGTTAACAGGTCGGTGCAAAGACCATCGCCACTAATAGATGTATAACGCATCCGTTCTTCGTTGGCACTTTGCGATTTGTGACATCATCTGCTTATCGGTGCTAATTAACACATGCATTGTGTTCACATAATCTCTGGGGCTGTCACTTAAGTGCGACATCTGGTTTTGCTATGCTGTCAGGATTTTTGTTGACTCAAAGCCAGGCGCACGCTTTCAACGACTTATCACGGGCGGGCTCCGAACTATCGCAGAACTGCGTTGCATCACGCGTGGGCAAGTACTTTAGCGAGACTTCCGATAACCCGCTTTCGCGTGGTTCATACGTCCACACGGCATACGAGGGTCTGTCACGTTCTCGAAGTACCCCGTTTGCGTGCGCCACTTCGATATAAGGAGGCAACAGAAGTCATTCTCAGGCGTTCTAACGGAACGCGTGGCAAATTGTCGACCCAACAAGAGAGCGCCGTCGTTGTAACAGGCATGCCAGGCTGAGCTGTCAAACACGAAAGTGACAGCCATGCGAGTGACAGCCATGACATACTTTTCTACTTAGCTTTCGTTTTTTTGCGTATTTTGGTGTTCATATTACCCTTTCGCTATTTGTAAACCTCCTGGAAGGCTTCGGCATACGCCATTTTCTTTCGCAACGATTTCTCGGGACTCCCGTCTTGGCTGAACTGTATACTCACATGTGACGCGATATCGAGTGGCTGTAAGCATAGAGTTTCCCAAAATTAACTATAGAGGGCACTCTGGCGCTGCGATCGTTCAGCGACCATGGGAACGATGGGTAGTACACACATTTGCCTAGTCTTCGTACTTGCGGGCGGCGAATCGTACTTGCGGCTTCGTTTATTACTGGTTGCGGTTTTGTTTTGAAAGAAAGAACGAACCCTTTTCAACTTAAGGACTCGATTCGAAATAGTAAGCTTTCAAAAATAAGGTTGTGAAGCGCAAACGGTGAACATTTGCTAATTTATGTTTTCGTGAAGAAACAGCTCCAAGCCACGCGAACACACACGCAGCCAGAAGCAGGACAGAAGTACGAAAATTAAACAAATGTGTGGACGACCCATCATTCCCATGCTCGCTGAAGCGCCGTGCGTTGCAACTACCATAGACACTGGCGCCAGAGTTCCCTCTAGTGAGTATTGTGGGAAACTCTATGGCTGTATACGGAACCCTTCCCCGTGGTGAGCTTTAGCTTTGATATCTTGTTACGACTGCGTCGCGATTGTGACCGAGTGTGGGAACTGGTACGGCACGCAGCTTTGCCCGTTTCATCATTCCACTATTCTCACAGCAGCGCACGCTCGCTCCTTTCTGGCCTTTCGGCCCCGAGACCGACAGTAACGTGTATCGATCACGCATCGATCGCGTTATACCCGCGTTGTGTGCTTGCTTGCGAGAGCACGATGGCCGGTTCTTAAGCTCTTTCGCGACTGTCTTCAGCCTCTTGCGCCGTGCAGTGCCGACAGTGCTGGTGACCTTCCAGTTAGGTGACATTGAGAGCTCTGCGAAACTCGAACGACGCACTTACCAGAACCACTGAGCTTATAGATAAAACGCTAGAACGCTGCTGACATTGCCTGAGAAGACTGAGGTAGAAAATCGCCACATCCCAAATTACAGGAGCCGACTTCGCAGAAGTTTCTTTCGGAAACGCTCTAGTTCATTGTTCAGCCGACTGCGCTTATGGTATGCCGAGCACCACGATACACTCAAGTTTTCACCCACGCACAATATTTGCGTAAGTACATTTAGTAAGAACTCATGTTAAACCATTCTAGACCCATCTGTTGCAAACAAGCTTAGGGTCTAAATCAAAAGTTAGTTTCGTTTCCTCCGTCTTTCCTCTTTTTTTTCCCACAATGTTTCCCTTCACGAAGGAGCAGACAGGTGTTTGGCTCATTTACGTGATGCTTGCCACCCTGTTCCCTCTCTATTTCATCTGTGATTTGAGCTTGTTGAGCTTGCAGCTTCATCACCTTCCCCTAACTAAGAGCTCAAGCTGTTGCCTCACTAGCACACTTGCTGCTGTCTGCTCACATTCTGTGAGCTGTGAGCTCTTTATAATACGGGCGTTACTCTATCTCTCACCATTATATATATATATATATATATATATATATATATATATATATATATATATATATATATATATATATATATATATATATATATATACATACCATTTACAGCACTGTAATGAATAAAAAATAGCTGTCGCGTTACTTACAAGTGTTGTAGTTTGGGCTAGTTGGTATGTCATGACGATAGCTATAGCGCGAGAATAGAACTACGACACAGAGACAAGAAGGAGACGAGCGCTATAGCTCGTCTCCTTCTTGTCCCTTTGTCGTCGTTCTGTCCTCGCGCTATAACTATCGTCATTTCGCGTTACGTTGATGTCCGTTAAGAGCATTAACCGTCGGGGGAAGAGGGTGGGGGGGGGGGTGGCGATCGAATTCAACGTCTTGCACTTTCCGGCCTGCAGACACCAGGCATAACGGCAATATGGAAAACAGGGTGGCGAGTGTCATTAAATATATCTCCTACACTTAACCACTGCGTTCAGGGGGAAAGGTGCTCAAACGTTCTTCAACACGGAAGAGGAACGCGGTCTATAGCTGACCATTATCGCCCCTGGCAAGGCGTCGTGCGCATGTTCCGCATCGCGCCTGATCGTGCCCCAACACCATTAGGCTGCGATGGCCCAGCGATGAGGGGTTCTCTTTTTTTTCTCTTCTCTTTCCCAAACCTGGCGTGATTCAATCCCGGCACGCCGATCGCAAGTCCCAAGATAGCCGTTGTCTCTCTCGCATCGAAGCCTCCTCTATCCCTTCTCTCTCCTTCCCTTTCCACCAGCATCATTTCGAAGTAAGTGACCACACCCATGCTGTGTATTGACATTAGTTGGCACGTGGTATAACAGCTCTCTCCATGGGTGCGCATAGCAATCTCCATTGAGGGGGGGAAGGCAGGGCAAATTTTACTGCAACGCCCCCTACCGCCTCGGTTGCTGGCCGAGTGCGAAAGAATTGAGGATTCCATGTTTGACAACAGCGGTAGGTGCCGTCGACATACTGAGGCGCTTGTAGCGACGTCAATGCGCATGGGCTCCGCCCTACTCAAAGCTCGCCACCGATGTCGCTGTGCTCGGAGGCAGCTTTGAAGCTGCTGTGCCTAATTGTCCCGTGATCACAAAGGGGGTTGGCTCGCCACCACTCTTTGTATGTCGACGGCGCCTACCACTGTTTACAAATAGAATAGGTCTTTGTGACAATCAAGGCGTGACTTGCTGCTGCTTACAATGAAGCAAGCCATGAAGCCCTTGTCGCATAGCTTTTTGGGTGCAATGATAGGAATTCAACCGTTTTTGCATTGAACCATTAGGGGTCCTCAATGGCCATTATCGTCCCAAACCTTCACGGCTTTAACTCACTCTACCTCAACTCTGCACGCTAAACGATAACTAGACAGGTAAGATTTAGTAAAGAAGGTATCGGGCACTCTTGGTGCCCCCCTGAAGAAAAAAAAAATGGGGCTGGCGGGGGGAGGGCAGTTACGAATTCGGTCACCCTTCCACAGCTCTGCCCATATTTGCGCACGTTCATGGCACTCCCCCCCAAAACATCTAGAAAACGGAAGACACGACAGCATTTTTTGGCGCGAAAGCTTCATTGCATTCCAATTTTCGCGGGGATTCAAAAAAGCCTTGCGAAGGCGCAACCTTTTACGCCGAGGAGAGAAAATTTGAGTTTAAATCCTCGCAGCTGCGCGTTACCAACTCGCTTCTCACTGTACCGACGGCTGATTTGTGGAGGTGTCGATAAGTGCCCGTTTGTAAGCCGCAGCCGCGGTTAGTGGCTCTGGACACGCTAGAAGGTGTAGGAGAGACAGCGTCACCTCGTAGGCGTTTGCTGAACTAGAAAGTCGACCGGCGAGAAAAAACAACAGAAAGAGCAGGGAGTTTCGAAAGCGAGGAAACACGCGAGCGTGTCGGTCATATGTAACTTGACTCTTTTGTCGATAGATGGCGACACCAAGCCAGGGATAACGAGATGATGGTGAGCCGCGTTATTCGAGTTCAGGCGCGAGCACGGTGGCCACGAGGTCGAGCACGTCGAGAACTTTGGACGCTAACCCAGAATAAAGATGAGGAGCGCAAAGATGTCTTTAAATTATGCCCCGCCTTCTGGATTTAAGCTTATAGAGAGAGAGAGAGAAAAAAAAAGAAAATGTTTCTTTTATGGAAAAGAAAAATGGACAGTGGCATGGCATCGGCGTTTCTCGCGCTCTTGTCAAAAGTCGCTATGAGGAGATGAATTCGAACAACTGGCTTATTTACTCTCTGGTACTAATTGCTTCGACAGAAAATGTGATACAATTGTTTATTTGGTATCCTTTGCGATGTTAAGGATAGCAGCCATCCTGTCATTAGCGCGCACATGTCGTGCATCATAGAATTCGACGCGCGCACGTGAGATAGCTTTAGTACCGGCCCTGACTGTTTAGTATCCAAGGTCCATGCGATCTCTTACACAATTCCTGCGTTACTTTGATGGCCAGCCAGAGTACAACGAAACGTAAGATATTGGGGCCCCTCATGCTTAGGAAGGGTGCGAATGCTAATTTATATTGCGTGTCATACTGTGTGCGTTTGGCGCGCTTTTAGTCACGTATGCCACGCATTGAAGTAGCACGTTTTACAGGAGTCGTTTTACATATACATAAGCTGTTTTTAAGCCGTTTTACATATACATAAGATGTTTTTGGTATTGCATCAAACGTGTGCTGAACAGTTAAAACGCAAGAGAGAAAAAGAGCATCATGCCATGAATGAACGCAACTGGCTCTGTGAGGGCTTGCATTTGCTAATTCCTGATTCCAGCAATTGCCTACTCCACCTCTTCGTCTCCTTCAGTTAGAAACGTGTGCCTGTATGCATAGAGTTTCGTCTTAATGCGCTGTAGAGGCAAACTTGGTGCTAGTAACGCATGGTGCTTCAACCAGCATGACATTTGTCTTAGGTTGTCATTTCGCCTCCATGAGGTGCCGTGTGTTCTTCAGCCACTTTTTCGAAATATTAATTCCACTAAGTTCAGCTCATTCAACTTTTCAAGGAGCTGGACTTTCCGCAGTGGCCCAACTTGACATCTCTTAGTCTCACCAATTCTAGTTAACTCACGAGGTTCGCAACGACACATTCTTTCATTCGAATCAATAGCCAAATTATAACGATAAACAAAGCCACGAGTGCATTTCAAGCAGAGAGGCAAATCTATGTACTATACATCATTCCCATGGTGGCCAAACTATCAGCTCATCACGATTCCCTCAATAGTCAGCTATCACCTAAGAACAAATTTATGCTCCGCCCACACTGTCACTGTCTCATTCAGAGAACATTTACCTAGCTGCCAAATTGAATTGCAAATGTTAATTTTGGTGATTTCAAACGCATTTCACATAATTCAGATACTTGGCTTTGTTATACAGGCACACGTTCGGGGCGCTGTTCTGGGTGGAAAATTTCAACTTCCTGGGAAATTTCAAAAAAGGTTACTACACCACTGCTTGGGGAAAAGTGACATTTCCGTAACGATGACAAACGGTATTTACATATATGCGTAGTGTTTACATTTGTAGTAAAATGTGCTTACGGTTACAACGGAAACCACTTAGCACGATTCTCGCGCAAGTGACAGGCAGGCGCGCAGAATTCTGAGGGTGGAGCTCATGTTTATTATGAAGTTGTCACCTTCTACAGTACATAGCGTTGGAAACTCTATTGTACCAGATGCCAACAAGATAGGGACCATCCCATCTACGTCTTCCGCCGTAGGCGTTACCCTCACATGTCCTGCGAGTTTGCGCGGGAACACAGCGTTTGTTCTCGTGTGCGCGACCCCACCGGGTAAATAAACTTAATCAAGCAGCGTGTACACTAAAGAATGCTCACCTAGGAAGCAACGAGCTCTTTCAGAGGCTGCACCGCAGCCCGGGGTTATGGTTTTTTTTAATTATTATTTTCGCCTCCTGTGGGAGCACACGGACGCAAGCCAAACTGCAAGTTAGTTGAATACTTGACGTCCTCGCCTGGATGCAACTGCTGACGTGTGTCGGCTCTCGACTTCCGGGGAGAAGAGCCTCCGCGCTACGTGCAACGTAGCTGTCAATTATTCACCCTCGTGAATATTGAAAGGCGTCGTACGGCGAACTGCGTCAGCGTTTGTTGTGCTCTCCCCACACGCCTCGTTTTATTCCCATTGTCCCCCAGGTGTCGCTACCATCGCCCTGTACTGGGGTGTACAAAGACATCTACTTGTTTCGCGTCTTTTGTCGCCACTTCTTGTTTTCGTTTTAAGGCCTGGAGCCGTCGAACTTCGATTACCGACTTCTGTGCACCCGTATGAGTGTTTTTCTCACCCCCCCTTTTTCCTCTCTTCTTTCTCCCAGAAATGTTTCCACGTGCAGAAGGATGAGCTGATATGGGACATCAAGCAGCATATCATCTCGTCGCTGCCTAAGGTTCGTATCCGATTTAACTAATTATTTATCTTACGCTTTTGAAACAATTAAAGCCGCATTTACCCTTGCGTAAAACTAGAAAGCGCAAAAATATACAGGTAGTGAAGAAAAAAAAGCACTCATATCAAAAATGCAGTAACCTCTTAATCGAGACAGCATAGAGAGAAATGACTCGGCAGTCACACTTAACATTACTAGCCTTCAAAAACAACGCCCAGTTGCCTAAGATCACATATGCTGGAAGGCTTTACCGTTTTTCTAAATGCAGTAATGATGAGCTCAGTGATTTTCAACAGTCTAGTGTTTTTTTAAATCAAGTGCTGCGGTTTCAACGTAATTCGGCGGATAGTGGGTCATTATTTTCGCAGTCTATTTGAAGCTTCCATGAAATTTAGTAAACTACAGGAAACGAGAAAAAGCGGTCTCTACACTATAAGAAAGAAAGGTGTCCTTTGACTCTTTCTTTATTTACGCGAGAGTCAAGTGTGCATAACACTCTCTTTAGGGAGTCACCGTGATCCCCTTCAACAGAGTCATGTGTCCTGCAGCTATTCTTAAGAATGATTCACCGTCTATTTGGCGTTTTCATGGAATATTAAAAACCAGGTGAAGGGAAAAGTTTCTTTATACACTAAAAAAGAAAGGTGTCTTCTCACTCCTCTTTTATTCCAGAGTCAAATTTGTATAGCACTCCCTCTAGAGAGTCAAAGTGACTCTCTGAAGAGAGAAAGAGAGTGCTGCATATTTGACTCCCAAATGTATGAAAAAAAAAGTCCAAAGGCACCTTTTCTTTCTGGAGTAATGCGTTTATATCTGTGGGCGAATCGCAAAGCATGAGTAAATTGGGACTGTTTAGCTTTGGTGACATTGTACCACTCATTAGCAGAGGCCGCCTGCCCACATAATAGAGCCACGTTAAGATTGCTTGATTCTGCGATAATGCGAGAATGCTCCATCATCTATATATAATGCGATAACGCTGCGTGACATCACGTAATTTCAGAAAACGGTTCGTGATTATTCAGATAACAAACAGGAACAAGGCGCACTACATAATTAATTTTGCGATTTAGGTAGGATACACGCGCTTGGAAAATGCACTACAGCTTAATTTTTACAGGTGAGCCTCTATTCAAAATTTCGGGAACAAAAATCAAGTGTTTTCTTTATTTGAAGCGTATTCGATTCCACAAATGCGTATTCCGAGTTTCTGAATTATTCGGCCAGGGTTGACTATGTGGACAGAAAGGCGACTATTTTCGCAGGCATTCGGACTAAATAGCAGTGCTACACGTTCTATAAAATACAGCTATCTCATAGTGTACCTCGCATTCCTAATCATTGAGCTGTCTTCTTTTTTTCTAAACAAATTTGGGTCTGGCACAGCTTACTGATTTTCGGGGCAGAGTGTACACATCCTACCTTAATGAGATGCTTTGTTCAAAAGACGCAGGAATCTGTTCTAAGATTTGATATTTAAGTAAGATTTACATGCATGGGCTACAGTATATACTTTCATTCCTTGAACGGTACGTGGTACTGAAAACTGCTAACCTTTTTCTTCTAGCTAGAAACACACATGTTTACGTAGAAAATGCTAAAAATTTTTTTTGAAATGCGTGAGAGTATTTATGTCTGCTCGACATGGGCCCCGGTCTATCCGTCTGTCATGTAAGATCAATTGCTGTAAAAAAATACCGAGGAAGTTTTTTTTAAGGCCAGGCAAATTCATATCTAACGTTTTCGTCACTTTCTTGACTGAACAAAAATAAGCAAATACAGACGTTCCGCCTTTCACGCAAACGACACTGTAAGTTCCTTATGGCACTCCTGAACTCACGGTGGGCAGAAAAAGAGCAGAAAAGTGACAAAAAAATGGCAGAAAAAACGGAAGAATAAATAATACTTACGATGATGCCATAACCATCTGGAAAGAGGCCACAGTTAGAAATGCATGCATATCGATTAGGACGGACGAACTATGACTCCACACAGGAGGCGGAACATCATGTTTCACCATTATTAGAGTTGAGTCAATGCAGCGATGAAAGCTTGAACTGAAATAAATTTTGAAAGTCAAAACGTCGGTAAGGATGTGTTCGAAACTTACTCCCTCGACCTGAAAAATCGGAGTGTTTTGCCCTGTGGGTTATGTGATACTGCTGATGCTAGCACCACTTGAAGGGCGAAAGCAGTTGTGCGCATTGTGTGCTGCGTTGCAGGAGGTGAAGGAAGGATTCAACTACGGTCTCTATTGCCCTCCGGTGAACGGCAAAGCCGGCAAGTTTTTGGACGAAGAGCGGCCCATCGCTGACTACCCCCTCTCTGACGCTGTCGCCTACCTTGAGGTTAGTACGCGAGTAACCTTGTCCTCTTTTCAGACTTATCGAAGCTGTACAGTCGTGAGTAGCATGAGAGGGAACTCCGAAGTGGTCTTCAGTGAATAATTACTTGTAATGGGCCGACATCAGCGTAGCCTAATAAATAGCAATAGATGCCTTTCCCGCTGCATCATTTTGTGTTCTCACCAACATTACACTTGCCAACTGTGACATTTCAAAGCCTCTGTGGCATTTCAAAGGTAATGGCAGTGTTCTCTTTCATACCGAACACGGGTATATAACAAACAATAGACCACACGATTCATTTGCCTTACCTATCCAGGTAGTTTCTATACAGAGAAGTGTAGTCGGGCACCTACCAGTACGGATAGAACATTTTTAAGAGCCGTAAAAATAATAAAGCTGAGGCTTATATCAGCAGCTGTTCTTTAATAATGAATTATATTTTGAATTCTTCCTCTTTTTCTTTACCCTATGTGTGATATGTTGCTATTCACATAGTTGATACTTTATTCGATATTTTTAGGTTCCTTGAGGGAGTGCTGTAAGTTCACCGGCAGTAATGCTAAGTCTGACCAGTCGAGCCTGGCTTCCCACGGCTACATGTGCTGTATATTTACAAATACTCTGAAACGGCCCATACATTTGTATGGAATGTGTTCTGGCAAGGTTTTTGTTCAAGACTTAGCACGAATGATACTTTGTTCGTGGCGGGAGCCGTGTTTCCTTGCGTCAGCTATTTGCTGATACGTCAGGGAACACGCTAAAGAAGTGAACCGTACGCCTTACTTCGTGTAACATTCCGATTTACTGCTATCACATTATTGCTTCGCTTTTCTGGCAGAAGCTTTGGCTTTTTTACTATTTACCTGTATCGCCTAATTACTCTTCTGCGTCGAGCAAAATGGAAGTGATTCGTTAACATTTATTTTGGATGATGGAGTACATTGGTATATGAACAGTTATATCAAATAACGTTTTAATAGTATCCTGTAAGTACAATGTAATTATTTTATCTATTGGTCTGTGGAGCTGCACATAATTTAAACTTCACTTCAGTATGTCGCAAATAAAGCTACATGCTTCGTGTTAAATACAGACACAGAGTTTGTAAATAAAGTGAGCTGTGCTATCTCTATGGCATAAGCTCTATTACGGGGGTTTGTCTTACGGAGGCAGAAAATTTTCACAAAGCTTGGGAAACAATGCAGCTATGCCATAATAGATTTAAATAGTAGTGCATGACATTATGCTTTCCATAGTGTGCCGGTGCTTCAATAACTTGTATTAGCTGAGATGACTTTGGTATTTGTTTGTCAAGGGCCTAGCATCCTCTCCAAGGCAACAAGAACTTCAAAATAAAACCAAAGTTTGTTATACGTGTTTTCTGGTTCCAGTGTTAATTGTCAGTGTTGACACTGAAAGCCAGGGAAACTAAAGATCATTAACACTAAGGTTGGAAAAGCTAATTATTAGTTAACGTACGCGTGAGTCAACTCCCTCTGAACTATTGAGCCACGAGTCAGAGCGACCGGCTGAGTAATATTTTGGTGAGTTTGAGTTCAAGTGAGACTCGTTGAAGAAAATTTGAGCGAGTGTGAGTGAGAGTGCATTCGGGTGAAGAAAATTATTAGTCCAAGACCCAAGCACATAATATATTTCCTGAGTTCAACAGAACACATTCGGCCTAAACACATTCAACCAGAAGAAATCCCACCAGAAAACACCACACCGTTGTGGTCTTCCCACCAGAACATGACCCACCACTACACACCAGACTGGGTTGGCGTACGCCCCAGGAAACACCACAGTGGGTCAATTTTCGCACCAGAACGCATCCCATCAGGACACACCAGAATGGCTTAAATTTTAATAAGACCCAGCACATCAGGCTAGTGTAAACACCAGAACACACCAGTGTGTTCTGGTGTATTCACTAGATCACACCAGAACACTCTAGGCAAGCAGTTTTTTTTTTTTTTGAACGAAGACTTTCAGTCATAAGATTTACATACCAACGCATAGCTCATCGAATCTTATATACGTTTGACAATACTGGGTGTTGCCTTAGGGATCTATTGCTGCAGAGATTTACCGAAGAGAAAAAAATATTCATCAGGCGTGGTATTTTCTGCCACGTATGAAACTGTGACGCAAACCCGTCTAATCACAACCGGACATGATAGACAATTAAAACAGTGCATTTACCACTCTTACAATCAAGTAAAAGCACGACGTTTCGGCCCCCATACAGAAGCCTTGTTCACAAGGGAAAAAATTAGTGGGTGAGCAGTCCGGTTACGCATGTTAAAAAAAACACCGTATGTTCACAATGGCTTACTTATATAACAAAAGAGCTTGCATAACTGAAGCGGACAACGAATACAATGAGCATAATTGGGACGTCATTAATTAATTTGACTGACACACTATTGATTGAATTTCCAACCAGGCATGTCTTTTTTTTTTAAACTTCGATAGCACATCAACGTAACAGGGCTCTCTTGTAATATCGGTGATGAACTCATACGTGTGTTAGCCAACTTTTCGGCATTGTTCGTAAACGCCACTAGCGTTATCGCCCATCGTCCTCCGTCGTGCCAAATATATCTCTCCCGTCGTCCATACGACCGCACCGACCTCGCTCAAATGACGCGCGTGTAATTCCGCGAACGCAGTGTGTGTTTGCTGTTGTCAATCTCGTCCGCAGTTACGCTACAAGCGGCGAGTCTACAAGATGATCAACGTGGAAGAGAAACAAATCAAGCAGCTGCACACGCGGGCCAATTTGCGTCGTATGCTGGATCACGTGACCAACTCCAACGTCGACAAGATCAGCAAGCTCTGCACTCGGGGCCTGGACCCTAACTTCCACTGCCCCGACACGGGAGGTGAGTCTTGGCTTGTCCTAATCTATCTGTGCACCAAGAACAAACGTAGCGTTTGGTTTCAGGGCTACAGTTCAGAGGCGCCAGTTATATAGAATGCACCCCACCCATTGGCTCTGTCTAGAGGCTGCATTTGGTTAAATACGAGTAGCATTATGCTGGAATGCATGTTGCACAAGTTTTTTTTTAATTATCGTAACAAGGACAGATTGACGCTGCATATATCCTGCTCGTAATGAACAGTTGTATGGTTAGCCTGATCTGACAGCCTCCCTACCCCCGAATCGCTTGTGTGGAGAAGGTTTATGGTCAGTGTTTTTTTTGCGACATTTTTAGCTTCTTTCCGGTCCTGGAGATCTTGTAAATTCTTTTGGTTTCATAAATGGCAAGATAATATGGAGCAACATATAAAAGTTAATAAACAAAAATCGCGCACAAAAACAGGAAGTTCTGGAACGAGCCATAATAATCATGATCACTATACTCCATCTAAATAGAAATGGAGCGTTGCGGGCCAAAATCAGGTGAATTTGAAGAAACGAAAACATTTTATGAACAGCTGCTGGCACACAAGTGGCAATGAAAATTAACAGGGACGGCAGTGGTCACTTTGCGATGTTAATTAAATGAGGTCTTTTGCTGGGATAAACGAGAAGCTGCTGACGCAAGGCATGGGAGATGGGGTCAGCAAATTATATAAATGGATGTCGTTAGCATGCGTATTTTCTAGTGCCCGCTCCGCTGTATAGCACCAAGTTGAAACGCTGATCGTGTTTACGGAGACAGATAAAACAGAAAGCGTTATGTTTTCTCTGTGATGAGCAGCTGTGCATGCCTTTGTCCTTTTATCTGTAGTATTTTTATGTTGTATTGTCTACTATTGTCAATATCTTTGTTGCGGTGTGCCCATTATTGCTATCGCACCATTTATAAATATCTAGCAACCAAAGGACCAAGCAGGATTTCGTACCAGCTACCCGAATATACACCTTATTCATACCATCAGAAGATTATAGAGAAATGCGTGGGATGCAATCAATCCTTATACATACCTTTCATAAGTTACGAGAAGGCGTTTGACTCAATCGAAGCATCAGCAGTGATGCAGGCACTACGGAATAAGGGTATTGATAAAACCTACATAAACATGTTGGAAGAAATACAGCACACCCACAATCAACGTACTTCTTCACGAAGAAAGCGACGGAATCCCAATAAAGAAGGATGTAACGCAGGGAGACACCATCCCTCCAATATTATTCACCGCGTGTTCACAGGAGGTTTTCAGGGCCCTAGATTGGGAAGAGTTAGGAATAAGAGTTAATGGAGAGTACCTTAGTAATCTCCGATTCGCTAGTGACATTGCCTTGATGAGTTACCCAAGGGACGAAATACAGCGCATGATTACCGAACTGGACACGGAAAGCAGAAGGGTGGGTCTAAAAGTAATATACATAAAACTAAAGTAATGTGCAACAGTCTCGGCAGAAAACTGTGCTTTGCGATAAGTGGAAAGATGCTGGAATATTTAAAGGAATGTGTCTACTTAGGTCAAGTAGTAACCACGGAGCCGAACCATGAGAGTGAAATAACTAGAAGAATAAGAATGCGGTGTATCACATTCGGCAAGCATTCTCAAATCATGAGTGGTAAGCTACCACTAACCCTTAAGAGGAAGTTATATGGCAACATCATCTAGCCGGTACTTAGAGAAAATGACTGGTATAACCTTAAAGGGGCCCCGAAACACTTTTTCAAGTAACGATTGAATGAATTCACTGGAAGAGCTTATTGCCTCACGAATTCAATTCTCTCTTCTTTCGTCCCGACGAAAGCGCTGGAAGCTAAGAATTGAGAGATAACAAGGATACAGAAAAACGTCACGTGTGCCTCATGACCTTGACCACTTTTCTTTCTTTTTTTTCTTCGATAGCGCAACTTTGTCAGTGTGATCGCGCGCACACGCGTGGACAAGTAGCGACCTGACGCGGTGATCTTTGTAACGAGCGAGCACGCCATGTTCAAATCAACCAATGGCTGATAAATGGCTCGCTATGTGTGATTTTTGGGCCTATTCCGTTATTTGATGAGAGACTAGAAAGCAATTTTTAGCCGACTTTGATAATTTATTGTGAATTCCAGTTCACGGGTTGCGCAATAACGTTTGGCTCGCGTGTTGTCGGGAGCCTATGCTACCGATCGGCACCGTTTTGTGCCCATGCCCGTAAAGTGTTGCAGGGCCCTTTCAAGAGACAAAAAAAAAGCAGAGTGGGTTAGGGAACAAACTTGAGTTAAGGATATCATAGTTATTGGAAGAAGAAAATGGACATGGGCCGGGCACGTAGTGCTTGGGCAGGATAACTGCTGGCCTTTAAGGGTAACTGACTGGCTTCCTAGAGAGGACAAACGCACGAGGGGCAGACATAAAGTTGAGTGGACTGATGAGATTAAAAAGGAGCTAGCAGGCATAACGGGGCAGCAAAAAGCACAAGAAAGGATTGGTTGGCGGAGCATGGGAGGCGCCTTTGCCCTATGGTGGCCGTAGTCAGGCTGACGATGATGAGGATGATAATGAGCTGGGACTACTCTCATCATGAATACATAATAACTTTAGACGAAGAGTGTGTCTTATCAGAGTGATAGCTATTTCTCGATAATCATATATTTCATTGCTTCCTGCGGTTATGATAATCGAACTTGGCGGGGTTTTTTTTTTTCGTACGCTCAGGAAAATGTGTTTAAAGTAGCCAAAGTGTGTTCTTTAACCAGTATGTCACACCATGACCTCTCTAAATCTTCACTGTGAGTTGACGGTCTCACACCTCAGACGTGCAAATGGACGTTTTACAACACAATTGAGCGAATGATTTTCCGGTCCCTTTAACAACTATAGCGTGAGTAAACCTAATTGAAGATAATGTATGGCTTAAAGTACAGATGACCACTCCGTGTTGATAAATTTTTGCCAACCTTCCTTTCCCTTAAGTCCAGATGGTGTTTGCTTGCCAGCTAAACGCTGTAGAAAGTTTAGCAACCACTACAACCAGGAAAACGTGCCCTGTCTTAATAGTTCAGGATGCTACCATTGCAATGGGGAACTTCGTTGTTGGTCCGGGTCAACTGACGATTCTAAATCAGCTAATCAAATTTAGGACTCTTCCTGCATGGTCTACATGCAGCGCTTTCGCGGGCATCACACGCCGTGGCTCTATGTCGTACCACCCGACCTTTGCATACGGTGGCAGTTGTCTCGAATACAAATGCGAACGGGTGAATCAAGGGTCTCACCTAGCTCTCTGCATCTCTTACATGATGGCAGCTGTCTGGAATGCAGATGAGAACAGGCATATTGATGTTTTGGAAAGACCTACGTGCTCCAGCTCGCACTGTCGAATACTGCTCCAATAGCGAGTATCTGTCGCGTTGCGTGAGCACTGTTCAAAGTGCAAAATTTACCATCAGATTTACACAGGGAGTTGTAACTATCCCGCAACGTACTGCAATTTGCAACATTTTTTACATTATAACACAGATGCGTAAGAGGAATTGTAGCACACCATGAAGCCTACCGCATCCTTACTAATAATGAATCTGTCAGGGCGATTCTCTTATATATTCACGATACATTCTTGTTCAAATGGTACTTATCGTTAAGCGTTGGCAACGGCAGCAAAGTTCCATTATTCCTGCGGCCGGTTCGAGTTACATATTCCTGTACCTGAACCAGCAATTGGGATGTCTTCACATCCCAACTGAATTCTGCTAACGCGACTCTGCCTTGATTTACCAGTGATAGAAATCCTCACAAATAGCATTTAACAAGTATTTTTCTTTCACGTTAGAATCGAACCGTGCCTGCCTCATGTGCTGATTGTTGTGGTGGGGCAACCCTCGAAAGCGTTTTATGTAATTTTCCTCGTGATAATGTGCATGACAATGTGCGGCAAATTGTTACATGGCTATGTTTTGGCAGGTCACGTACTCCGACAAAATATGCGTAGAGCAACGGCTTTTGTTTAACTGGTTCAAAAAGTGTTCATCGAACTAAGAGACACTGACTAGAAAGAGGCGACATGATGAGTGCTGACTTTCAGCTGATTCTTTATTTTCAAGAAAAAAAAACTATAAATAGATTCGCACGCAAAGGTGAAAAGCTGCCACGGCCAGAAAGGCTTTTTCATTTAGTCAGCGCCACCGATGGACAGCTGACACAGCTATTACCGGCCTTCGCAATTTCTTATTGGTATCTGTATTCCTATATACAACGATGCACTCTTTGGACAATGCTCCAGACTCACAATAAATACAGTGCACAGACATCTGCCTGTCTTGATGTCCGTACGAAATTATTTTACGTTTCTTTGCCTATCGTTCAGGAAACTCCCCGACCACCCAATGCAGACCTCATTGCAAGGAAACATAAAGCGATACACTGCATTGTTTACTCACGGATGAAAGAGAGACATGTTTCTTCACACGCTCTACGCGTCTCTTAGCTAACGGCCCTGTAGCCTTGGAAATGCTTAGCACAATGCCACTTTTAGAAGCAAAGAGATAACTAGCCTACAAAGCCACGTTGAAATGTTTTTATGCCTAGAAAATCGACATAGTTTAATAGGAAATAGAAGTGTGTGTGATTCAGCCGATATATATCGGAAAAATTGCTAACGTCATCCTGCAATATTGCAGAATGACGTTAACAGTTTTCTGTCAAAGCAATGCCACTTCCATAACACATGACCAGAATACAATGCACTACAGGATTTCACTTTGATACCGCTGCTGACCACCGTTGACTTGATAATATACATCGCGCGCAAAAGAGACGTGGCACTCTTTGAGTGTCTCCATTTATTCGCTCAATACAATTATTATTAACTATACTATATAAGTTTCCTATAGTAGCACTTTCCATATCAGATCAACCGTAGTGACAGCTTCACTTACTTTCCTTTTTACTGTAGTGGAAGGTTGCTCTGAAATTTTCGTGTATATGCACTAATAAACAGAAGGTCTTGAAATAACAAGCGATGCATGAACAGGCCTTTCTATTTCTGTTAACTTACTTTTATATAAAGCATAACGTGCTTATACTTAAATATACATCATAATGTCCCACAGCACTTGGCGTCTTTCGTAGCTGATACTTCATCTCGGCTTTTTCTTGCTTCCCTAAATTCAAATCACGACAAGCAGAGACCCCGCTGACGCTGGCCGCGGGCCTGAAGAGCCCCAGTAAGGTGATCATCGCGCTCGTGAATGGCGGGGCTCTGCTAGACTACCGCACCAAGGACGGCAGGACGGCCCTGCATCGTGCCGTCGAGAAGAACAACCTGGAGGCGCTCAAGACTCTCTTGGACCTGGGCGCGTCGCCCAACTACAAGGACGCCCGGGGATTGACGCCGCTCTACTACACGGTGCTGTGGAACGCCGACCCGCAGCTCGCCGAGACGCTGCTGCACGACCACGCTATGCTGGGGGTCGCCGATCCGCAGGTAGTTCCATATTACAGTTGCTATTGCTTTATGTCATCGCATCTCAACAATATGGTGATGGGGAACCTTACAATGCATAGCTTTACTGACTGTTTTAAACAGTTAGTAACATGTGGTTCTTCTGAACGATGTGCTCTAAACATTTTTCAGTGGAGAGGCAGAATGCATGAATGACTCGTCTGGTTGTTTAATCTTTCGTTAGCAGCAACAAATAAAGGGAAACATTTTGCAATATAGTTAAAATGTTAGAATGACAAGGAGTGTGCTAAGGCAAGTTCAGTTGGTATATTACAGCCCACACCGCTACACAAACAAGTGAGTGACACAACTCCATTAGATCTACGGCAAATTATAGTCGCGTGTTTAGGCCTAATGCGCCTTGTGCTTTTGCGATATCCATACAAACACGAAACATGTGTTCTTCAAACTTTTGTACAATATTAAACTGCATCCAATTCTGTGTTAAAGAGCAGACGCTTCAACATTAACGGCAAGCTGATATTGTTTCGCTCACGCTTTGTGGCATGGCTTCATTTTTTTAAATCGCACACCACTGTCAACAACTGCATGACATAGTGTGTCTGATTTACCCAGTTTTTCTTGCCTCACACTGTGAGGCAAGCAAAACTTGCCTCACAGTGTGAGGCAAGTTTTGCAAGTGTGAGGAATTAGTATGCGTTTCAGCCCCAGGGTCATTTTTCGGGAAGGTGCTCGCGCGATGTTTATTTATGTGCATATCGTAAGTGACCACCAATGTACGGATCACTGGAGTGCCATAGATTGCGTGCCTTTACACAAACAGATAGACTTATCATTGCTTTGTGCTTTACAGCGTTATAACAAAGAAGTCGATCTGTGAAGCGAAAATAACTGAATCGACACTCTACTGCAAACGTTATTTTAGCAGCTGAGCTGTTGCAGGGCTTGGCCTGATGACAGATGAGAATCTGCATCGCATATCACGCTCCGCTTTTCAGATACACCCATATATGGCGTAAGTGCCCGGGTCATGGACGGAAAAGTGATATTCGGTAGGGCGGCTCGGGTGTCAATAAGGCCTAAAGTCACCGTAGCATTGCCAGATGTAGCAAGGGCTGCCACAAGTCCTTTTCAGGGCATCGCTACTTTACAAGAAATGAAATCACAGACACTCATACAAATCACAAGAGAAAACTGTAGAACCACAAGTCCACTGCTTCTGCAGATTTCACACTGCAGGTGTAACTGGGGGGATTCTTTTTTTCCCCTTCGTGCCAGGGCTGGCAAGAGGTGCACCAGGCGTGCAAGCACGGTCTGGTCCAGCACCTGGAGCAGCTTCTGTTCTACGGGGCGGACATGAATGCGCGCAACGCGAGCGGCAACACACCGCTGCACGTGTGCGCCGTCAACGACCGGGAGAGCTGCGCAAGGGTGCTGCTGTTCCGGGGGGCCGACCCGGCCGCCCTCAACTTCGCCAACCAGAACCCTTACCAGGTCGCCGTCATCGCCGGTAACCTCGGCCTCGCCGATGTCATCAAGAATCACAAGCCCGAGGACGTCGGTGCGTGCCGGCCTTTTACTTGTACCATGGTCACGTGCACACATATATGACCACAGTGCATAGCTATTGTTAAATCAAGCCCCGCCGCGGTGGTCTGTTGGCTAAGGTACTCGGCTGCTGACCCGCATGTCGCGGGATCCAATCCCGGCTGCGGCGGCTGCATTCCCGGTGGAGGCGGAAATGTTGTAGGCCCGTGTGGTCAGATTTGGGTGCACGTTATAAAGAACACCAGTTGCTCGAAATTTCCGGAGCCCTCCACTACGGCATCTCTCATATTCTTATGGTGGTTTTGGGACGTTAAACCCCACATATCAATCAAATTGTTAAATCAAGTTCTAGTGTCAGGAACCGCTAACAATGCTCCTGAAACCCTTATAATGGCAGCAGCGGCAAATCCGAAAACATTACCACTTTTTTCTAAACTATACTTGACAAAGAAAGAAATAAAGAAAGAGAGGGAACACTGAAAGAAAGCTGAGCTGTATAGGGGGAAATAAGTCGTGAGTCAAATCCTTGATTCGTATGAAATATGCTACAGTGCTGAAATGATGTACTGATGATTGTTTTGTAATGCGGTGTTTGCAAGCGCACATCAGCAGACAAGCCAAAATCAAAGACGAAAGGACAGCACAGTGCTATCGTGGTGTTCTAGTTTTCTTGTGCGTTTTTTTTTTTCTTCTGATAGGCACTGGCTACACCATGATGCTCATCCAGCCAGCCACAAGTACATTTCAATCAAGTCTCGACATAAATCTGAATGTTTATCTTTTGATATACAGAACACTTTATGTTAGGTAGGTCTGTTCAGGTGACAAGAACTAATGCCGAGGAAAACATGGAATTTGATGCATCTGAGCCCACATTTCTCGGGATGCAAATTTGTGCCAAATTCTCCTCGTCGGCCTATGCGGCCAGCTGTACTTGAAGGCGTCCTTCGCAAAATGGTGGCTCAGAGGCATAACGTTAATTATGACATTCAAGACTTGATCAATAAAATAACTTAAGGACATCAGTATGTACAAGCAGCTGAGCCTATTTATTTTCTCTCGCTTAGGCAAACAAGTTCAATTTTATAGCCACTCACCGAATCTACTAGTCCTTTAAATCCAGGCTTCTTTCAGGGCTAAAGGAACGGTGTTTGAAGAATATTATGCCTGATGAATAAACAGAGGATTCAGGTATACAAGTGTTTTCAAGATTATTAAAAAAGTTGATTACTTTCTATTAGTCTAGAATCTATAATTTTTCTACCACAAAGATTTCACATTGTTGACCAATTGTGCTTATATGAAATGTGTTCTTGATGTGCAATTGCATAGAGGAGCAACACAAAATGCCCTGCACTGAGTGTTCATGGGAACTTGATTGCACAAGCGTGAAATCATGCATGACACATAGCATGTTCTTGTCATTTATTGCTCTTATGATGCATGTACCCATACGAATGCACGCAGTGTAGCATCCAAAATATGATTCTCTCATTGTCACTTTGTTTCCTTTTGTTGCTGATACATTCGCCTGCTTTTGTCTACTTGGTTACATAAAACATTCGTTAGCATCATTATTTGAAGAAAACAAAACCTATACGACCATATACCACTCAGATTCGTGTTAGGAGGATACAGCAAAAATTTCAATTCCTGTCAGCTGACTGCGTACAAAGCAAAAATTATTTGGGATGAGCTTTGTTTATGCTATTCAGAGATATTTTTAGAGCCTTTGCATCTCTGAGTTGCAAATAGTTTGATGATTCTCATGTATTAAAATATTCATGTAATACCACATGCTAAAGTTTTAAAGGATCTTCTATCACTTCCATTACGTTAGCATATCCATGCACACCAACCGGCGTTATCGCTGCAGATTTACCTCAGTATGTCATATGTTCTGTGGCGGAAGTAATAATCCCTAAATATTTATATCACAAACTAGCAGATACCGTAGGTGAAGTATCACTTTTAAATCATAAAGGAGCTGAAGTATGGTGGATGTTTATTCATAGTTTTAAATGGGGCGACGGCTTACCTTCGTAAGACGATGTAAATCAACCAGCCGTTTTGAAAACAGCTTACCAACTGTCAATAATGTTCCATATTCATGTCCGTTCGTTTATTTACACAATGCGATGTATTATCGAAGTTAACATGGTTCAAAATCTTACTTATTGCCGAGGACGCGTGACACATGTCACTGCATTGCAGAAAATACTAAAAAAAATCATGGCCGAATACATTTGCAAGCAGGACTGATGTGACAATAACGGATACTTCAGCTGTTTCATGTTTTTTTTTCATCTCATCAAAAGGCAGGATTAGAAGAGCAGTAGGCTAGAGCAGATTCACCACTTAGGCAAGTGTTTGTTTTGTGTGGTTTTGGCATTGCAGCAGTCGAGGAAATTGTTATGAACAAGGAAGTAATGTCAGTGAGTACTTTTTTTTTCTTGAAATGAAGCAAGTATGTCAGAACGAGAAGATTGGAGGCGGCTAACAAGTTAGGGTGAAATAGATAAAGTGCAGATCAAAAGCTGAAACAGAAGGTGGAATCATTGGTGAGTTCACCGAACTGCTTTTAACTCATGCCATACACAGCTAGTTTGATAATTTCTTGATGAAATTAAATAATGAAGTATATAAGGATCTGACTTGTGCCGCGTACTAACCCAAAGCTGCACTTGTATATGGGCGAGTCAAAAATTATCCGCACACCTATGGTCTTGCATCTTTGGTTTCTCGCGCCGTCCTTACCTTAACTCCAGGGTCATTGACTCACCTTTCCTGATTGGGAAGGTATGACTATGAGTCGCGTGAGTTGTAGTTGCAGTAGTAAATCACATGAACGATAGCTATCTTTATTAGAACAAAAACGATCGTTGTATAAGTTTGTCCTTCGAATAAAACAAATTGGTATTTGCTGCTAAGCACCAAAGACGTTGGACATGATACCAAGAAAGTCTGTGAACAAGATCTCAAGTGACGCTGAATTTCGTTGAAGAAACGGAGTGTTTGGGCCACTGAGAAGAAGCTTCCGGATCACAGCACTGAGAATCCGCTTTCAACACTGATGGTCTACGGCAGAAGAGGGCAATCAGTAGGCAAGTGACGTGACGATTTCATACTTTGACCGCAAACTGGCGGCTATGTCGGGTGGGAAATACTGGACGTCCGTGCTGAAAGCGGATCACTCAAATTTGAGGAAGTTAGCGGCAAACAAGCCTTACCACGGGAAAAGCGGATAATTTTTGAGTCACTCTCGCGTAGTCTACGTGGTAGAAGTAGTCTCAATGACGTCAGCAGGAGCGAAGATGCGAGCGCCACCTGACGGTCTATGTGGCGCTCGCAGTGCCGTACCGCGAACCACCGACGTACAACCCTCGCCGGAGAGCCAGCAGCGCCGCCCTGAGTCGCACGCACAGCGACCCGAGGCTGGAGCTTGTGGTGCTGGGCGCCAAGCCACCGTCGCCGTGCCCGTCCAATCGGTCGCTGCCCCCGTTCTCATCGGCCGCGTCCACTGCGTCAGAGGCCTCGTCCATGGCCTCGTCTTCGCATGCGAACGACTCCGAGGGCAGCTCGGGCACGGCGGCCTCCTCGGCCACCGGTGGGTCCCTCCACTGATCGCCTCTTGTGTGTAGCATGAGCCATGCTAGACGACAGTGCGAGTCCGCAATTCGTGGTTTGAGCAATTTATTCATATGAAAGAGGACGCTAGTCATTTCGTATGGGTGTAAGCGGTACAGGCGGAGCTGCGTACAGGAGTAGCTTCGTAAAGTGGGAGCACTTGCAGAGGAACAGTACCTGAAAAAATGGATGCTTACGCTTAGAGTCAGCATTTTTACTAAAGAACTTCCCTTCATCCTGTTTTATGAAGAAGTAATTAAGGGTAGAGACGTGGGCTGCTGACATGTCATTTTTACTTTGCAAGAGCACCGAAAAGATCGCAGTGTGTCGTCAGGTATCTGCTTTCTTATGTCTCCTCTTTCTTTTGTGCGCTCTTACAAAGTGGTGCTGATGACATTTCACAATTGTAAGTGTGAGTTCGAAGCAAACACATTTTCTTTTTGTATTGTCTGTAAACGCACGTCACTGCACCAATACAATTTTTTTGTCTCGCGTTGGGCCTCTAAAGAGTGCGTGATCTGAGGATCCTTGATAATAGAGTTTCGCTCCTGCAAAAAGGTTGGCTATTCGATCCTATGTAAAGTAGCAACCTCTTGTTTGAAGGGATGGATTGTGGGCGAACGAGAGATGCTTGAGGCTCGAACTGGTGTTCGACTGAATGACTCCTGAGGATAGCAACATCATTTACTCAAACACTCGTTCTAAGTTGAGTGTTTCTCATAATTGTGGGGAGTCTCTTCACTGGTAGCCTTGTGTGTTGAGAAGGTTAACCTCAAAGTTTACGCGACTCACTTGCCCTCCTTATGCTATGTGTATAACCATTTCGTAGAAAGCATATATAAAGTGCATTGAATGTACAGAGGCCTAGTCGAACACAACATAATCTTTTCAAAGGTGCATAAACTCGGGAAAATTGGTTTAGATTTAGCCCTGCCGTTTGCTTTAGGAAAAGCACTCAATGCCTAGCGTATGATAGACGTTAGTTAAATCAATGCAGTCCTCTGTTCCTTTTTGTTGCTTAATGAATTATCTGGGCAAAGAAGGACCTTCTGCTTCATAAAGCTCTCTTCTTAAGTACTGGACATGGATTGGCGAATGAAATCACCTGGCCAATAGGTTCAATGTGGAGGGATGTTCATGAAACGTTGCACGAAGGTGAGGAAAATATGCTAACTGGATTTGTTAGGTGAACATAACGAGCTTAAGTGATGAAGCATCCTTTATGACATTCCCAAAATGGCATCTCATAGCCTGATATGACCTGAGTTTTGTTAATCTTTCGCGTTTCTTGTGACATAGGGCAAATCGCATAAGCATTCAGTATGTTCGACTAAAAGATCTAGTTGCGGTTGAGTTTGCAGGAAGCGAATATCATGCAGAAAAATTGTGTACAGCTTCACTGACTACGTTTGATGTGTCCTAAGATCTATTGCAGTAAGTGCTCAGACAGAATGATGAAATCTTTGGTGAGGCATGAGACTGCATAATTTTCATCTATTTTGTACAATACTGCAGGCAGTAGTAGTCCAAGCAAGAGAGAATGTATATAAACAGAAACCAAAACGAAAGGATCACAACTTTTTCCTTAGCAATAGTGAAAAAGATGTTAACTATTTGTCAGGTTAAGGTTGTCATATGCAAGATGAGATGATAGAAAAGAAAACTGACGCCTATAAGCGCATAAGTTAACATGGTAAATGCCCAAAGTGATGGTTTTGAACACTAAATGCCAATCAAGCATGAGTAACGTCACTAATACTTTAAATGTTACGATGCTTGATGTTTTGAGTTGATGAGCGTTGTGTATGCCTTTTAAGGAGCTCTAACGTTAAGCGGAATGGCACGGTGGTGTGGAAATGGTAGAAACTTGTATGTGTCCATGTAAAGGTGACGTTCCTCTGAGTGAGACTTTTATTTTGCTTCCAGGCAGCTGCTAATGCGCACTGTTAAGGTGGCAGAAATAAACCATGCCTGAATAACTGTTGAAGCTTGCAAAACGACGTTTATACTTCTACAGTCAGAAGTTCCTAAGTTCCTTATAAAATTATTTTGACCTTTTTTGAGAAGTTGTCTGTGTTCGTGCTGTTTTTTTTGTGAAGTTATCTGTGATTTTTGACTGTCTGCACGAACGAAGGCATTACTACGAGGCTCGAGTTCAGCCTGTTATACGATGTGGGTCAGGAAAATATTTCAAGAAAGTTGTTTTTTTTTCTCTGCATGCAAAATGACCAACATTATGCATGGGACTGAATGGAGGCATGTAGTGTGAGCGCGAGTTTTGAAATGTACGCTGTTTTGACTGCTGCGCGCGGTGCACCTTATACCAATGAACAAAAGTTTACTGGTGAGCGACCACTTTCACGGACATGGTGCATCACTGGGTGCACCTTAGTGCATGGGCAGCCTTTCCGATACTAAGTGAAACTGGGCTTTGCTTTTAAGGGGCAGCTATTGAGGGTAGTAAGCGCCTTCTGATATTAGCCTCGTTGGAAAGCTGAAAAAAGCGAGGAAATAGCGAAATGAGGATATTTAGGACATAAAAAGATAGAGAAACAAAGAAAGGCATCGAAAGAGAAAGCGAGCAATGGGCTTGAAGAAGAGAGAAAAAAACTGCGAACAAGACTGCGAACAAGATGAAGAACAATATAGAAAGAACAAACTGTGAACAAGATAAAGAAAGGAGCACATAGAGAGAGAGGAAAAGATAGAAAGATAAAAAAGCGCAGGGATACACAGCGAAAGAGATAGAATAAAATATAACCTAAAAGCAGGAAAACGGCGCAACACAGAAAGAGAGAGAAAGAAGAAAGCAGAAAAAAGGCGAAAATGCAGAAAGACATAAATATATAAAGAGGAAGAAATAGAAAGAATAGGTGGAGGCAGAAACAAAGTGAAAACAATAGGTGCAAAAACAGATACAATAAAGTGAGGTAAAAATATACAAAGGGAAGATACAAATAAAAAAAGATAAACGATGATGGTCACCCAGCCTTGCTTGTTTTTTTAAGCTTAGCACCACTGGTGTGTAGATGCCATAATTTCTATAATTTCTACTTGAGAACTCTGCGCCGTAACTTTTCACGTCGTATAATTGTGGTGCTTTGAAGTGTTTTCACCCAATCTATCAGCGAACCAGTCGATTGGTTCGTCAATTTGTCTCGGTGTGCTTACAAAAAATGCGCTTTTCCGATGCACAGTTCCCAAGAAGGTAGTGTTGTTGGGAATAGCATCGAATGGAGTCTGTATTTAATTATGTATACCACAGTTTCTTGCCTATTAAAGGGGTCCTGAAACTCTTTTTCAGGTAACCATGGAATTGATTAAGTAAAAGAGCTCATTGCCTCACAATTTCAACGCAACAAAAATTTTAGCAATTTGTTCAGTCCGAGTGGAGTTACAAAGATTTGTTGCACACTGAAATTGCATTGATTCCCTGTTTTCTCGTCCTGACGAAAACGCTGGAAGCTAAGTAGAGAAGGAAGGCAGGGACAAAGGAAATACGTCACGTGTGCCCAGTGACCTTTACCACTTCTTTTTTGTCTTCGAATACGCGGCTTTTTCAGTGTGATCCCTGTAATTACCAAGCGCGCCATATTTAAGTCAGCCAATGACTTATAGATGGCCTTCTACGAGTGATTTTTAAGCTCCCTCCGTCAATTGTCGAAGTAAGAGAAAACAATTTTAACCGACTTTGATGATTTATTGCGAATTCCAGGCCACGTGCTGCGCTATGATATTTGGTTTGCGTGTTCTTGGGAGCCTTCACTACCGGTCGGTGCGTTAACTAACCATGCTCAAAAAGTGGTGCAGGGCCCCTTTACATAAAATTAGCAGTGCAACAGTATTTGTCGTCATCACAGTAAACTTGCCTGCTTCTTAATAGCTCCATTTAACATGCCGATAATAACCAGTGAAATTGCCTTGAAAGGTTGCTGATAGTGGTTTCTTGTAGCCTTTAGCTATAGGAATAAATTTTTCAGCCGTTGATTACAAATATTGTTTACTGCTACAGATACGTTCCTTCTCAACAACTATATATGAACATTTATTTACTGCATTGCCATTGCTGCAGTACAGGTGCCATACAAGGTTGTTGGTTAGCCGTCTAGCTATGCTAAAAAAAGGCCAGTACAGCCACTTACTGCCCGCAGTGAAGTAACCTCACCACCAGTGTTGATATTGTCGCGGTCGCTGGTCGCACTGCCGCTCGCAGACAAGAGTGCCACAAGCGAATCATCGGGTGTCTGTACGAGCAACAGCGCACACAGCTGCGACTCCAGCACGGACAGTTCGGACACGCCCGACGTCATCACGGCAGGAACGACGTGCGTCTGCGTCACAGAGTACCAGAGTCCACTCCAGGGCCACCTCTCTCTTAACTGCGGTGACATTGTTCAAGGTGAGTTACATTGGCGCTGTCTGTCTGTGGGGTACAGCATTTTTTTTTTTTTGCTGCTCGCCTGACCCGGAGATTGCAAGCTCAATCCCGGTCACGTGGTCTCATTTCAATGGAGGCGTAAAGCTAGATGCTCGTGTACTTTACGGTGTCAGTGGACGTTTAAAGAGACACTAAAGAGAAATGTCTTCATTCATATTGAAGAAGTGCACTCTGAGGACGCGAAGGCCATATGTTTCTCATAAGTTGGCTTTAGCGAAAAGAAATCAAAGTTTGAAGTTTCATTTTTTTTAATTTCGTACCAAAACCTTGGCGCTTAAGGCCGAAATTTTCAAAATTTTGTAATTTCTTGACATTGCCCTAGGCTCTAAGAAATTTTCTGAAACATCATATGCTTGGTCTATGACATCTGCAGATGGCAGTGTACTTCATTTTTATTGATTAGAAGCTACGTGAAACCCAGTCAACACATTTAAAATTTAAGACGTCATGGTGCTTAGGGCAGTAGTCTCAAGGTGGTGTCCCTACTCGTTTTTATTTTCGCGCGTTGTTTCGCTTACCACGCGTTGTATCGTGGTAACAGGAGTGTTTTCGGGATTGTGTATTTGTACATTACTACAACGCAATAAAATCGTTTTGCCCTCGAGTGCTCCTTTAAAGAACATCGCATGGTAACAATTTCAGTGGCCCTGCATTGCCGGCTGCCTCTAAATCATATCGTAGTTTTCCCCGTAAGACTGTGGATATTGTTAGTCATGAGCTCTTGCTTACCCCACTGTTTTTTGAAGGGGCACCCAAATGAAGGACTCAGTCAATGAAGAGTAATAATTACTTTTTTTCAAAGTACCATTGTCGTTAATTACGCCACTGTACGTTAGCTGTCCCCCCCCCCCCCAAAAAAAAAGAAGGCCAGAATTGTTTAAGTTTTCAAAGTCACGTCAAAAATGAAGCACTTGAATGTCCTCGTGTCGTCGTGAGTTTTGAAGTGCTGTTTTGTACTTCGGACATATTGATTCAAATAAATTTGGCAAAACTTGCTTCTCATAACTGGCTGTGGTAGAGCTCAGTGCACTTCGTTCACCTGCATGTAATCCTTTGACACAATAGCACTCGCTTTCAAAATACATGAAGCCTTGGCGAGTTGTTGGGGGGTGGTCAAAGAGGTGTTGCCACCTGTATTTTGCGAAACCTTTTCAATATCAAGATTTCTGGTCAACGGTATTTTCTCAACCATAATGGTGCTTTCGATATTAGCAAAGCTTTATATACTGACAGATGGGACACAATTTACATCGTCATGTCTCTGTAATCTTTGGTAGTGCGTCGCCGTGGGAACATCAGAGATTCTGGTGGAAAATGCGCTCGGACACGCTTGGACGACAGAAAGGAGCGGTGACAGTTGCTTATGAGTGTTGCTACGGAACGCTTATAACCAGGTCACCTGGTGTCTGCAGAAGCGATTGAAACTCATTGTTCTGAGTGTTCGTTTGCTATTCACGTTGCTTACTTTTTCTGAGCCCTCCTAAAGCTCGGATGACTTTAGTGGCCTGAGCTGTCGTCTCGTGTAGTTTCCTCTGGACGCTTGGTGTTACGCAGGCAAAATACCGATAGCAGAGCTGTGTACAGTATAATGAATCAAGCAGGCAGGAAAGCTCTGCGAGGGTGAAGTGGAGGAAATGAAGATGGAGATAGGGTAAATCGGCATAACCGTGTGTAGTTTACAGCTAGCAAGACTTGAAAAAGGGAAGCAATGGTGAGCAGTAAGGCAACAGGGAGGTGTAAGGTGAGGGTATAAGATAGAACAGTCGTATGTAATATTGAAGGCAAGTGGAAAAAGCGAATGAGACTTACAAGGGCTGTGAAGGCAAAAAGGAGGGTAGAGAGAACCACTGCATAAGAAGTGAAGGTCTGCTTTAGCCTCATAGCCGCCGGGCAGGCTGCACGCTTGGAATTCCAGTGCCCGTTTGCCCGCGTATACGCCAGCGTCGAAAAAGGCTGGCCGAATTACTGTTGCGCGATTCCTACAGCTTTTACGTTACGTGAAAACGCTACGAGGTTTGCGTAATGAAGTCGAGTGACACGTGCACGCCTTTTTTCAGTCACCGAGGTGAGTGACACCGGCATGCTAGAAGGTCGGACGCGGGACGGCCGTCAAGGGATGTTCCCCAGCGCCGCCGTGCAGGAGGTCAAGATGAGGGGCAGTTCTTCGTCTCAGGGTCGGGTCAGAGGTCGCCGAGAGATGCAGTCCACGTCCGGAACTGCGACACTGCCACGGCGCTGGAGAATGTAAGTGGTTGGCTCACGCAAGATGGTGTTTCTCACTCCATAAAAAAAAATAATACATATTGATTTAAAAGTTAGCAATTGACTGATTTCTGTCTAGTTAGGAAGCAAACTACGTCGAGAAAGAGACACCAATTAATCTTTTTAACTAAAGTGATAACTTATATTGACTTTAAAGTGAGAAAAATTCAACAATTCGAGGGTCCAACTCGGACACTCCTTCAGGGGTGACTATGTGGCACACGGTCACCACCGAAGCAGGGTCTGAGTTGCACATGAAGCGTTGAGATTTTTCTTCTTAAAGTAAATAAAAGTGCATTCCTTAGGTTGAACACATTGATTGGCGTTCCCTTTCAAATGTTAAGGAGGCCTACTGCTACGATGTCTGTCTTGTAGCGTTGAGCACCTCTTTTTAGGGGCGAAGCTCCTTATGGCGTGGCTTGTGCGTCCCTCGTAGTACGTAACCACCAGTGGCACATACCCGAAATAGCGGTCCTTACGATTTTGACCTCCAAGGCGGTTCCGGTGAGAGATTTCTTCTGTGCGTTGTTGAACAATAAAAGATAGCGCTCAATGCACATGTTAATGGCTGCTAAGGGGGAATGAGAGACAGGAGCATTTGGCCATTAGGTAACGCGCACGCTGCGATCCCCAATAGCAGCTATTGGCTTGTACATTGAGCACGATCTGACAAGAAAGGGTGTTGCTACGTTATACTCGCTGGGTGTAACCTCCTTGGTTTTAGAAAAAAGGTCTAGCGAGCGTTGGGCCGCATAGCCATGAATACAGTGAACTAGTATATACCATGAACTCGAGGTGGTTTAAGGTGGGAAGTAAATCCGAAGCGCAAGCCGTAAGAAAGTGTGCATGTGCCACCTCCCGTTTAGTCCTTGAAATGTCCGCTGGATGGCGGTGCTTCTATATGGAGAATATATGATGAAAAGATGCGAGATGGGGGTACTTGGAGTGCTGAATAAATGGACGAACGGACACACAGACAGATGCATGGATAGACGCATGAACGGACGCAGGCGCGGATGCATGAACGAACGCAGGGACGGACGCACGAACAGACGCACGCACGGACGGCTGGATGGACGCATGGACGGTTACACAGACGTACGCAGGAACGGATGGAAGCAAGAACGAATGGACGGACGAATGCTTCGCCCCACTCCCCATCATTCAATCCGTGGATATGCTGCCATTTTTTTACACTCGCTGACGGAATTCCTAGCAGTACTGTGGAACCTACACAACATAAAGCGTGCCTGCCACAGCGCCAAGAAAGAGTACTAAAGTTTGTTGATAATTTACTCATTTGCCTCTCTGAAATTTATTTTGTAATATTTATTATTAGTCTCGAACAGTGGTGGCAGTTCTTAGGGTAACTACAGTTATTGTTCTTCAGAAAAAATATCTCATTTTCATCTATATCTGATAGGCAGCCAAACATTTTCGGCCCACCTGTTTAGCTAAATAGTTCAGCAGATCCCACGTACCTCGAGTGTCGTCATTATGCGAAGCAGGTGGAATGAAGGTTAGTGAGTTGCAATTTTTCTATCGATCAAAGCGTTACAAAGGGTCGCTTAAGATATGTACAAATGCACCCACTTACATACATGAAACAGCTACGTATGATTTATGTAACCAGTTGTTTACAGTTGCGTTACTATGCCAACAACAACATGGATATTAACAACACCAGAAGCGGTAAACTGATAATACAGCCCTGGTGCTCGCGAGGATGGTAGCCATGGACACTGCTACATAAATTACCTTTAGCAGATGGCGTCCATATACAACTGACATTAACCCAACTGGACGGCTACATTTTAGAAATATATACATATCTTTATAAAATTAGATAGCGAGCACTCCAACCACAATTGACGTTTCATGGACATTACGTTCTACATAAAAAAAAACAACTCCCAAGCATTTCCCCGAGGGTGAACATGGTTAAGTGCGAATACACGGGGTGATGCTATGAGGGGTATTTATTAATTCGCACTATTATATTTATTAATCACACTATGGTGCCTTTATGGTGTAATGGTTCCTGGGAATCGCAATTTGATCACACGGGGGAGTTTACGTTAACTCACTGGCGAATGCCAACGGATTTTAACTTTACTCCCCCTCACGACCCGCTCTCGACGGGAGACTGAGAGAGAAGGCGGGCGCGCGAGTGGGAGGGGTGTGCGTGCAGCTGCAGCGAGCGAGGAGAGCGGAGGAGCGAGCGAAGGGGGAGGGGGTATAAGGCGCGTTACTGACACCGATATCAGCGTCGCGTCCGTGGCTTATTCGGTTGAGCGTCGCGCTGCGGCCCGCCATGTCCTTTTTCTTTTAAAGATAGAGAGAAGACTGCGGATGCCGCCGACGGCGGTGGATGGTTTGGGGTCGCTTATAAAGTGTATTCACACTTAAAATTGGCGGATCCCACGACAGTGGAAATCGATGATATGGGAAGCACGAATGAGAAATGTTGATATGCTACTTTAAAATCAGCACACTGTTAGGAGGTGGATGTAAATGATGCCGTACATGATTTCCGTGTCATGATTGCTATGTTTAAATGTGTCGCTTACCTTCGTCATCCATTGACGTCACGTAACACCAAATTTGGTATATGTGGAAATAGCAAAACGGCTGCAAGCGCATCATGAAGGGCCCAATATACTCCAGTGTAAGGTTGACGGGTGCGCACGCTGGGCCCAGCGACGCTACATTAGCAAAACTCGAGCACTCTATAGGCACCGCACACTGACCAGAGGGAGCTGCGTTGCTCACACTGCTCCGCCTCAATGTTTCTAACATTCGCCTCAAGGGGTACGCAGAAAAGAGACGCATCCTCAACATATCCCGTGCACAATCCGCCGACAAATGCAGGGCGCGAGACGCTCGCCTCGCGTTCCTATTTCATCGATGCCGTCTCAAGTTTTCTTTTTTGTCCGCTAGGCTATGCATTCTGGCGCTGCAGTCAGACTGGAAAACACGACTGAATGGTGCCTATAGTCTGGCGCCAGGTGCGACTAGTGACCGTCGACGTGGCATGACGGCAATCGGCGCGAAATGCGACGTGCTGCACTTCTTCCCAATGCGTTACCCAGGCAGCACTTCGTCTCCCTCTTTTCGTGACTCAGGGACGCCGGACGTGCTGAAACACGCATGCGTCAAAGCAACGCGGCGCGGCGCGCGCCAGCGAGTATATGGCATGACCCGTGCCTGGTGTAGTAATGCCGGCGTGACGTGACGAAATGAACGCCGGCGAGCGCCCGCACCACGTCACGTCGAAATGTATTGGCGCCTTGACTGTGGAATGTAGTCATGTTTTCACATGACACGCATCTCATGATTATTATGTTTGCACCAGTCACATACCTTCGTCATCTATTCACGTCCCGTAATACCAAATTTGATATAAGTGAAGCTACCGAAATGGTCGCCAGCGCATCATGAGCGTGGCATGTAGTCATGTTACATGACACGCATCTCATGATTATCATGTTTTCACCAGTCACATACCTTCGTGATCCATTCAGGTAATGTAATATCAAATTTTGTACAAGTGACGCTAACGAAACGGCAGTGAGCGCATCATGAGCGTGGCATGTAGTGTTATGCCTGCGAGTCCGCAGCAAACGTCCGTGCCTCTGAGAAGGGCAATCTGTGTCAAGGCCAGCCCGCGAGTCCGCCTGACGCGAACAGCTCAACGGCGTCAACACACGGCGCCTTTCTGGCGCGCACGTGCAGTGAGTCATCTCAGCTGCGAGCCCGTCGAGTAAACAACCGGCGTCTTCCTGTCTGGCGGCTGACGCAATGCGCGGCGACGCCACTCGTCCTTGGGTGCAGCCACCTGCAGCGCAGCCTCTCCAGATTCGATGAGAAAGAAGGACGCGGCCCAGTGGTGACCTCATTGGAGGATTCTGACCTCGCGACCAGCGGCCCTTCGGGTTGGACCCGGCGCATATAAAAGAAGCCCTGCGGCGCGTCGAGAGGAGAGCGCGGCTCTTCGAGTCTCTGTCAGCCCCAGTGCCGAATTTGTAACGCCTCTGTATATATGCTGTACATAAACTTTGTTTAACTCACCGTCGTCTCGTCCGCTCGTCTATCAGCTCTGCGCCGAAGCAGTCGCGAGCTGAGAAACCTACGCTACCAAACGGCTGGTGACCTTTCCGGTGGAGTTCGAAGCAGTGGCGCCTTCGGGACCGTGTTGGCGTCGCCGTCTTTCGAAACAGTGGTTGCAGCGGAGAGATTCGAGGCGCCCTTCGTAACGTCGTCGGAGGTGCGCTTCGCAACAGTAGTCATGTTCTTACATGACCCGCATGTTATGATTTTCATGTTAGGGTCTGCCGCTTGTGTTCGCGATGCAATCATGCAATACCATATCAGTTTTGCAACATGCCATGTGAACGAAACGACCGTAAGAGCAGCAAGACCATTAAATGTAAATCATGACATTCATGGCATACATGTCATGATTTTCATGTTATGACTTGTCACTTATTCTCGTCATATAGTCATGTCATGCCATACCATGTTCGGTATAGATACCATTATCGAAAGCCAGGAGAGCTAAAAGTCGCTGGTGGCAAGATAGATTGATTGATTGATAGATAGATAGATAGATAGATAGATAGATAGATAGATAGATAGATAGATAGATAGATAGATAGATAGATAGATAGATAGATAGATAGATAGATAGATAGATAGATACGGTCAAAGTCGCCGAAGTTCGGTGAAAAACGCTTCGCATTCAAAAGTAGTTTTAAAACGTGCCGTTGCTCTGTAGTAGAATACTTGACACGCAGAATGCTAGAATTCGATTCCTGCTGAGACCCTGACATTTATACTTTGCCTTCGTCGGTTAATCGCCACGTACGTCAACTTTTTAAGACGATAGTTTTCTTGGGGACGTTTGACTCAAAAATATTGGTCAGTTTGCTTGTCTGTCTGTCTGTACATTTGTCAGTTTGTCCACCCTTAACGGTACCCTAAACGACACCAAAGTGACCAAACGATATTCCAAATGACCGACCCCATTCGAAGCACCACCAATTTTGCTCAAGGTTCAGCGTTCATACTTGCGCGATTGTCAATTAAAAAGCAATTATCGCGCATATCTGAGGCACCATAACAACACGTCAATAATATGTATGTGTATTTTTTACTCAGAAAAGGCATACACAAGTAATATTAAGGATCGTAGCGTCTATAACGCTGCGCTGACCATGCACTGCTTGCACGAAACGGCAAGTGTTTTTTACGCTTTGCTAAGACGACAAGGTGGTGGCACCTGCCCGTCGCCTTATGTTGTTGTTGTTGTTGCTGTTGTTGTTGTTGTTGTTGTTCTCCTATTGTTAGTGGCGCATACCCACTGTGGGGGATTGGTTCTACACCTTATCACCTCAGAAACGGGCGCTAACCGCCAGATGGCGCTTAGTCTCACGTGTGACGTGACTTGATGCGCTCGTTCGCCTCCGCTGCATACTTGAGGCACTCTAACGCAGTGCCTCCAGAATATATTTCATTTCTTCCGCAGAACGTCAAATAAGCGTTTTGTTCACTATCTTCAGACGCAAGACTATCGTCTTTCGACGACAGTTGTGGTATAGCGTGCAGATACGGGGCCATTTGGTTTTGTTAACGCTTACACGTTAAAATTACTCAAGTTTGGTTTTGGCGTTCCTGGGTACATAGAAGCTGCCAATTTTCAGTGGGACACACCCGCATACTTGTGGCATATGTCCACATGTGGGTATGTGCCACAGTATCCAGAATTATATTATGGGAATCGATGATATGCGAAGCACAATCGAGGAAGGTTGATATGTCACAATAAAATCAGCACAACTTTACGCGGTCGAGGTAAATATGCCGTACATTACTTCCTTGTCATGATTACCATGTTTGGATGTGTCGTTTACCTTCACCATCTATTGACGTCACCTGATCCGCTGCCAACGACTTTTAGCTCTCCTGGCCCTTTCGATAGTGGTATCGATACCAAATATGTTATGGCATGATATGACTTTATGACGAGCATAATTGACTAGTCATAGCATGAAAGTCATGACATGTATGCCATAAATGTCATGATTTACATTTCACGGTCTTGCTGCTCTTGCGGTGGTTTTTTTCACATGACATTGCAAAACTGGTATGTTACGACATAATTGCATGGCGAACGCAAGCGACGGACCTTAACATGAAAATCATGACATGCGTGTCATGTAACATGACCACATGCCACGCTCATGATGCGCCCACGGCCGTTTCACCAGCGTCGCATATACCAAATTTGTTATCGGTACGTGAATGGATGACGAAGGTATGCGACTGGTGAAAATATGATAATCATGAGATGCGTGTCATGTAACATGACTGCATGCAACACTCATGATGGGCTGGCGGCCGTTTCACTAGCTTCACATTACCGAATTCGTTATTTCGTTACGCGAATGGACGACATGGGTAAATGACCAATCCAAACATAATAATCATGACATGCGTGTCATGTAACAGCAATACTACACGCCACACTCATGGTGCGCTCGCCTCCGTTTCCCTAGCTTCACATATGCAAAATCTGGTATTACGTGACGTCAATTTGTGACGAAGGTATGTGACTAGTTCAAACATAATAATCATGAAGTACGTGTCATGTGAGAACATGACTACATGCCACAGTCAAGGCGCCAATACATTTCGACATAACCCGGCACGCGTGCACGCCGGCGTTTATTTCGTCACGTCACGCCGGCGTTGCCACGCCAGGCGCCGGTCTTGCCATGTACTCGCATGCGCGCGCCGCGCCGCATTGCTTTGACGCATGCGCGTTTCAGCGCGTCTGGCATTCCTTCGTCACGAAAAGAGGCAGACGCAGTGGTGTCTGGGTAATGCATCGGCGTTAAATGCAGCATGTCGCATTTCGCGCTGGTTGCCGTCGGGCTGCGCTGACGGACGCTGCTCGCGCCTGGCGTCAGACTATAGTGCTCGCGTTTTAAGTGTGTATACACTTTATAAGCGACCCCAAACCATCCACCGCCATCGGCGGCGTCCGCAGTCTTCTCTCTATCTTTAAAAGAAAGAGGACTTGGCGGGCCGCAGCGCGACGCTCTACCGAATAAGCCACGGACGCGACGCTGATATCGGTGTCAGTAACGCACCTTATACCCCCTCCCCCTTCGCTCGCTCCTCCGCTCTCCTCGCTCGCTGCAGCTGCGCGCGCACCTCTCTCTCTCGCGCGCCCGCCTTCTCTCTCAGTCTCCCGTCGAGAGCGGGTCGTGAGCGAGAGTAAAGTTAAAATCCGTTGGCATTCGCCAGTGAGTTAACGTAAACTCCCCAGTATGATCAAATTGCGATTCCCAGGAACCATTACACCATAAAGGCACCATAGTGTGATTGATTAATATAATAGTGCGAATTAATAAATACCGCTCATAGCATCACCCCGTCTATTCGCACTTAACCATGTTCACCCTCGGGGAAATGCTTGGGAGTTTTTTTTTCTAAAGTAGCGTCGCTGCGCCAAGTGTTCGCCCGTGTCAATGTTACGTTGTAGTATATTGGGCTCTCTATGATGCGCTCGCGGCAATTTTCTTAGCTCTACATATACCAAACTTGCTGTTACGTGACGTCAATGGACGACGAAGTACCTCTACATATACTAAATTTGGTATCACGTGATGTGAATAGATGAGGAAGGTAAACGACACATCCACACATGATAATCACGACACGTAAGTCATGTACGGCATAATTTACCTCCACCTCGTAAAGCTGTGCCGATTTAAAAGTGGCATGTCAACCTTCCTAATTTGTGCTTCGCATATCATCGATTCCCATTGTGCGTGGGATCTGCCAATTTTTTTTTTTTTTTTTTGAGTGAAGAGACACTCGACCGCAGGAAGAGGAATACCATCGCACGTTCTCAGCTCAAAGCTACTAAATTAACCTGTGGCGTTCCTGAGGCACGCGCTGTGTGGTAAAGGCATGCATACATGCGTAGGTTGCCTCGTTATTTTGTACGCGAAACCTTAGCATTTGACGACGCTTTGAATAAGTTGAATAAGTGCATGTCCAGTACCAGTGTTATGTGCTTCTTTATATGTACAAACAAAATCTCGGACTCTTAAAAGAGGCGTGCCTGTAGTCTTTTACAGTGAAAGCTGTTGTGAGATCTCAACAGCCAATTTCGGGGGTGCAGTCGCCCACCGCTGGTGTCAGTAACCGCTATCATGCAGAATGAGAAAAAAATTCCGCCATATCCACGAAGTGAATGATGATGAGTGGGCGAAGCTCCGGAGGTAAACCTGGTAAACCATGAATCCTCTGTACATTTTGCCCACTCGATTTTATTACATCGCTTCCCCTTGCGTACGTCGCCGCACTAAATCGAACGATTGCCTTCAACCAATGACACGCGTCATATGTGACATCATTCCTATTTTATAAGATCTCGCGACTTTCATCAACTACAAGTACCGCTTTCTAGTTTATAACATCTTGCATCTTTTCATCATCAGCTACAAGTACCATCATCTAGTAAACACTACAAGAACTAAACGAGAGGTGGCTACATACAAGAGACGGTACCGCCATCTAGTGAACAGTGCAAGAACTAAACTAGAGGTGGCTACATACAGGGGACGGTACCGCCATCTAGTGAACACTGCAAGAACTAAACTAGAGGTGGCTACATACAGGAGACGCACAGCCCACGCCCTAAGGAGCTTCGCCCCTAAAACCAAATATCCTGTATCGGTGAGCGAGATACGAACCTGGACAACTCCGCGTGATGGTTGGGTATTCTGCCAGAGAGCTATGCCGGAGCTTGTAACTGATTTACTTTGTACTGAAACTAGGAGGGCGGCCGGAGCCGCATTCTTTTGAAGAAGACGAATTCACTTTTAAAACATATTTCGCACCCCATCACTTTGTTTCCACTCTGCTTGCTTAGCCAGTGCAGGGTAGCAAACCGGATGTGCGTCTGGTTAACCTCCCTGCCTTTCCTTGCGTCTTTATTTCTCTCTCTCTCTGCTTGTTTGATCGAAGAAGAAATTTTAGCTCCAACCGCAAAAACCGCGGTGCCCCCCGCCCTTCACTTCTGTAGGAGATGCTCGCCCGCTCGTTACCGCTCAAAAGTAAAGTGTGTACTCTTTGACTGCTCAAGTAAAACGCCTACTGAAGTAAAGAGGTTTAAGTTTCGTGACCAATATACAGTGTTGAGCAGATAATTTATGCTAGAACATGCGGCAAAATTGATAAAAACGATTGAGTTTCCCGTCTGAAACCAGAGATTAAGCGGGTGTCTGCATGAGCTTAGTCTTCGGTCAAACCTGCACACACCGCGGACGGTTAACGTTGTTCAGCACGAATCTCGATATCGTTGGCCCCACCCGGTGGGTGCTAGCAATGAGTATTCCGGTTGTTTGACGGGACGGCTTTAAGCTCTCCCATAGTAGAGTACCCTGTACTCTAAATCGTTACCCCCTTTTTCTAATCTCCCCCCCCCCCCAACACTTTTCCTGAATACCCGGTGGGTGCTAGCAATGAGTACTCCGGTTGTTATACGGGACGGCTATAAGCTCTCCTATAGTAGAGTACCCTGTACTCTAAATCGTTACCCCCTTTTTCTAATCTCCCCCCCAACACTTTTCCTGAATACATGACATCGTGTCATTGCATATATTGTAACTTTATACTATTCATTGAATCGTGATATCGCATTGAGTTCTTGTAAACATGTATGCCATTATTGTCATGTATATAAGAGCAATGATGCCAACATTGATGCGAATGGTGAACAATGATGCCAACAACATGACTGCATGCCACACTCATGATGTGCTCGCAGCCGTTTCGCTAGCTTGGAATATACCAAATTTGGTATGGCGGGACTTGAAGTGGATGACGAAGGTATGTGACTGGTGCAAACATGATAACCACGAGATTCGTGTCATGTAACAACATGACTACATGCGACGCGCATGATGCGCTCTGGGCCATTTCACTAGCTTCACGTGTATCAAACTTGATATTATGGGACGCGAATGAATGACGAAGGTATGTGACTGGTACGAATTTGGTAGCCATTGCGTGTCATGTAAAAACATGACTGCATCCCACACTGATCATGCGTTCGTGGCTGATTCGCTAGTTTCACATATGCCAAACTTGGTGTTGCATCACATGAATGGGTGGGGAAGATATGTGACCGGTGCTAACATGATAATGATAAGATGCGTGTCATGTAAGAACGTGACTACATGTCACACTCAAGGCGCCTTATACACTTCGACGTGACCCGGTGCACGTGCGCACCGGCGTTTATTTCGTCACGTCACGCCGGCAGTTGCCACGCCAGGCGCCGATTTCCCCCTAGTAGAGATCAGTCGATCTGCTCACTTGCCTCCATTGTGGATCTGCCTGCCATATACTCGCAGGCACGTGCTCTGTTGCTTTCACGCATAGCGTTTGAGTGCACATGGTGTCTGTCCGTCACAAAGAGAGGCAGACGCGATGCTAAGTCGTTGGCGCGAAATGCAGCATGTCGCACATTACGCTGGTTGCCACCGGGCCACGCCGACGGACGCTAGTCGCACCGGTCGCGTTTCGCTAACGTGGAGTCGCTGCGCCCAGCCTGCGCGCGCGTTTACGTTGCGTCGGTGTATATTGGGGCCCTTCATGACGCGCTCGCCGCTGTTTCGCTAGCTCCACGTGTGCCGAATTCGGTATCACGGGAAGTGAATAGACAACGAAGGTAAATGACACGTCCAATCCTGATAATCGTAATATGCGTTTCATGTAAAACATGACTACATGCTATGCTCATTAGCGTTCTCGCAGCCGTTTCACTGGTTCCACATATACGAAATTTGCCATTACGTGACGTGAATGGACGACGAAGGTGAATGAGACGTCCAAACATGATAATCACGATATGGATGCCATGTAAAACATGACGACATGCTACGCTCATAGCACGCTCGTGGCCGTTTCGCTACCTTCATATGTACCGAAGTTGGTATTAGTTGACAGGTGGCGTTAATAGATGACGAAGGTAAATGAAACGTCCAAATTTGATAATCATGACATGGAAGTCATGCACGGCATAACTTACCTCTGTCTCGTAATGGTGTGCTGATTTTGAAGTGACCTATCAACCTTCCTCATTCGTGTTTCGGATATCATCGATTCCCACTGTACGTGGGATTTGCCATTTTTTTTAACATGCGTTGGTCCAAAAGGACTTCTTTAAACTGGAACAGCTTATTGCTCTCCCATAGTAGAGTACATCGTACTGTACATTGTCGAACATTTGTTTGTAACATAAGCTGGTGAAGTTTGGCATAATCGGCGGTCTAGTGGCTAAGGCACTCGGCTGCTGACCCGCAGGGCGCGGGTTCGAATCCCGGCTGCGGCGGCTGCATTTCCGATGGAGGCGGAAATGTTGTAGGCCCGTGTGCTCAGATTTGGGTGCACGTTAAAGAACCCCAGGTGGTCTAAATTTCCGGAGCCCTCCACTACGGCGTCTCTCATAATCATATAGTGGTTTTGGGACGTTAAACCCCACATATCAATCAATCAAGTTTGGCATAATGTTCTTGGGACAGCTTACGGCTCTCTCGTAGTAGATTGCATCGTACTCTAAAATGTTTAACTCGTTTCCAAAAACACATTTCTCGCGGGTCTCCTTAGGGTGCTCCCATTGTAGAGCATGAAGTACTCTAAATTATTAAAAAAATTTTCTAAACACAGAACATCAATAATTGTACGGAGGACCCACTGCTCTCCCATAGTTGAGTAAAACGACGTTAACACACTTTTTCAAGCAGGCGACAAAAGTTGTGGGACAACTTTCTGCTCTCCCATAGCCGAGTACCAGTACCCTTAATTGTTGAACACTTTTTCTAAAAACACAGGCTTTCGCTTGAAACTGGGACAGCTAATTGCTCTTCTACAGTAGAGAACATCGTACTCTGAATTGTTTAAGGCTTGTTTTAAACACCCATATGATTGGTTTTCGGGAATGACTCTAAGCTCTCACATGATAGAGTACTATGCACTCTAAATCATTGAACGCTTTTTTTTACACACAAATGCCTTTGTTGTTTGCTCAGTCCGGGATGGCTCACCACTCTCCCATAGTTGAGTACGGAGTATTCGATATTGTTAAACACTTTTTTAAACACACTGTATATGGTCGTTCACTTTCTGTTTCACACGGCTTTATGATTGTTTCAGCAGGACTCGGACTCTTGTTCGATTTATGGGCTGAAGAATGTCGTTGTCACAGCTTACTATTATTCTGCAAGCCAATTTTTGACATGCATCACGTCTTTTGCAGTTAGCAAGCAGCAGAAACTCTACAAATAAGCCCATTTCTCCTGCTTCTTGATTTTACCAACTCGTAGGCTCGCATGCCTGTGCAATATCTACAGTGGCAAACAATGTTTATTTTGCAGGTATGGAGAGCCACGAACAGTCGTATTGCAAAGGAGCAAGAAGGGCTTCGGGTTTGTCCTTAGAGGAGCCAAAGGTGAGCTTTTCATCATCAGCATCAACAGTTACCTGCGTTAGCAGCTGTACTGCATTCTCGTTCGATCAAGGCTATGGCGATCAGCCCTTCAAGGGAAACGAAATGCTGAAGGCCCAGTGTACTGCGCCGATTTCAGTACACGGTAAAGAACACTGGATGGCCAAAATTATTCGGAGCCTTCCGCTACGAAGTCCCTCATATTTATATGGTGGTTTAGGGACGTTAAACCCAAACTCCATTACCATACCGCATTACTCATTCTTTCCATTTGTGCCCCACCCTGGTGGTCTAGTGGCTAAAGTACTCTGCTGCTGACCCGCAGGTCGCGGGATGGAATCCCGGCTTCCGTGGCTGCATTTTCGATGGAGGCGAAAACGCTGTATGCCTGTGTTAGACTTGGGTGCACGTTAAAAACCCCAGGTGGTCAAAATTTCCGGAGCGCTCCACTACTGCGTCTCTCATATTCATAAGCTGGTTTAGGGACGTTAAACCCATGTATCAATCAAATAATTTTGTCCTTTTGTCATCGTTAACAGAACATTCATAGTCATGACCCCGGGAAAAAAGTTCTTGCCAGATCGAGCATTGATGCCGTCGGCTTACCTAATTGTTCAAAAGATCTAGTTCATCTGATAAAGTTAAACGTTAGTTATGCGTGTTGTAACTTTCTCACAGAGAGGGCGCACTCGTGGAACGTCTTTTTTAAAGTCACATAACCAAAATAGAAACTCACATACCAGTGTTTTTGAACACACGCATCCGAATCACAAACACACACATACACAACAAACAAACAACTCCACCAATCCCAATCGCAGCGCCGTCTGTCACACGAGGCTGTTCACTATCAAACGCACCGCGCGTTCTATGCAAAGCCGTAGAACGTTGGATGCAACCATAGTGTTTCATACAACAACACCTAGAGGGGAATCTGCCGCTAGTGTCTACGCGGGCTGTGTCAGCGGCGCTTGTACCCTCATGGGAATTATGGGAAGTACAGGCTTCGGATCCGCTTCGGATGGATTACGTTCTTGCAATTTGCGACGCTTCTTTTCTGAGTGTAAAACAAAGTGATATGAACCTATATTTATATAAAACTTTCTTAATTAAGTTGTGCGTAAGCTCTACTTGAAAACGTTTTCGTGACCGGGTGGCAAAAGTGAAACCTGGGCAAATTTACCCGTCAGTATGTTCATTGCTCTGTCATTGCGTTCCAGATTCGGCATCAATATTTAATCAACTATTTTTTACAACACTTGAAAACAAGCATGCGTGTTTTTTTTTCTCGGAAGTAAGCATTATTTATTTATGGAAATAACAACACAGTATTAAGTGAGGTACACGTATTGTTTCGTCTTCTGCAACGCTAGGTGCGTCTGTCTCAGTGGTCTTAGTGGTCTGCCCCCAACAAACCTGTGGTTTCGTTGTGAAGTCGTATCAGCGGAGCGTGACAGTGCGTCCAATTAGCTTCGCGATCGTTTTGCAGTTAATTTAAAACAAGTTTAGGTAAGACGCACTCGTGATAAACATGAAATCTAGGTGAGCAGACGCTACATCTAGGCGCAGCAGTAAATGGGCGACGCTTAATTTAAACTGACAAATACGACTCGACTCGTAAAGCCCCAACATCACAGCAAATCAGGGGATCTATAGTCGGCTACTTCCTAAGAATAACTACGTGCCCCCCCCCCCCCCCCCCCCCCGTGAGGCTGCACGCCTGTCATTCGTCTGTGCAGCAGAGCAATGATTGGCAATTTCCTTTGAAACTATAACCACATTTTTGCTAGTAATGCAAGTACTGTACAAACCATAGGTTAAAGGTGCTTCGTTCCTTGTTAGAACGTTACGTTTCGCAGAGTACTGAATTCCAAATTTTCGATGAAATTTGCAGAGAAGTAAGATGTTTCCACCGTGAACTAGCTAAAGAAACACGAGCCTGTACGAACAAGTGATATGACTGAAGTCTGTAATATCTGTCTTACGCCACGTAAAAATCCAACGTCAGTTTCTACAGTGCTTTCTGATTGTACATGCACCCTTTGTAGTCGTGAAGCTCGATGTTTTTGTCATGTACTTTATCCTTGGTTGGAAGTCAATAAACTTCTCTTTGATGCTTTCTGATTGTACATGCACCCTTTGTAGTCGTGAAGCTCGATGTTTTTGTCATGTACTTTATCCTTGGTTGGTAGTCAATAAACTTCTCTTTGTTGCTTTCTTCATAACACAGCAACTGTTTTCTTTTTCGTGCATTTTGGGGGACGGCCCAGTGCTCTCCCATAGTTGAGTACGAACTACTCGAAATCGTTAAAAAATTTTTTTCTAAACACATCCAAATTAACGGTATGAAGTGCCGTCTTTTCTCTAACCCCCCCCCCCCCCCCCCCATAGCCAAATAATTTCGGACGGCTCAGTGCTCTCCCATAGTTTAGTACGAAGTACTCAAAATCGTTAAACATTTTTCCTAAACACAAAGTTTCGGTTCTTGAGATGGCCGACTGTTGTGTGTGAGACCCACAGGATGGCTTTCAGCTGTCCTATAGTAAAGTACCTGCTGCTTTAAATCGTTACCCTCTTTTTCTTCACAGACAGGCCGTTGATTATTCCTCCGTACGGCTTACTGCTCTTCCATAGTTGAGTACCAAATACTCCAAATCATTCATCACTTTTTTCTAAACAAACATATGCGAATTCCGCATGGAGGGGACAGTGACCTCTGTGAGCGGAGCTGACATTTATTCTTATGTTGTAACCGTCTATAGTGGTCGTCAGCCTCATGGAACAACAAAGGCACTACTTCAGCTTTTTTCACCGCACCCCGCAAACCGTGCTATGTGAAGAATGAAACGGAAACTACAGAAAAAAGTCTGTATACAATTCGCTAGCCAACACTATCTTATCCGAAGACTGTACTTCCCATAATTCTCACAAATGTACACGATCACAGCGCTAGATTCTTTCTAGATATTATTGTAAGAAACTTTATGGGTGCCATAACGCGCAGTGTGCATGCTGCACCCACAGGTCATATTTTATCATTATGCAGCTGGTGCTTCATAAGAATAGTTGATATTGCTCTAGTAAAGCCACCTAACTGTGACCTAATCTCTCACTGTCAATCCAACTGTAAGCCATAACATGCACCTCCACCTATTGTTGACTGACGCGAAGTTTCTGAAGGGAATTATTTGGTGTTGCAAAAATGTACCACAACTTCACAAATTCACCCCGATGAGTGAAATATCAAACCAAAGTACTCATTTTTTTGAGCTGGTGGAAACAATCTTCCAAGCAGTGTTCCGAAATTGGTGGCTCTACTCTATTCCATTCAATGGCATTTCAGTGAATTCAAAATTGCCGCTATTCTATTATTTCACTTTCTCAGAATGAAAAGAGCGCCAATTCCCACTGCAGGAATGACCCGCCGGCAGTTCGATTTCATTCCCGTATTTCCTCAACGTAGAAAAACCATCTTAGGAGTCTAATCGAGTTCAGAATGAACGCCTCGTAAATCTGATACCAGATGCATTAAGAACTGCAAAAAAAATGCGTAAAACACGTTACCAAGGTCGAGAGATAGTAGCTTGGTCAGATCTCGCGCAATGCAACTATCCTACTAATCTACGCAGGGGCCGTTCTTCCGCAATTTATAGTATTTGCATGGTCAGCATGTTTCAACAAATGATGATGTTTAATATTGTTTATGTTAAATGTGTTAATGCTAAAATGAAGCCACAGCATAGTGCTGTCAAAAGAAATGTTCAGTATGAGTAGAGACAAACGTCGGAGCAACGTAGTGTAGACACGTTACTTATAAATGAACAGTGCTTGCAAGCTGCCAATTCATTTTAAGAGAACTGCTTTATTTTAAAGCTCGCTGCTCCAACTTCTTACTTACGTGAAGTTTCAAAAAAAAAACATCACGTAGACGAAAACGTCCTCTGTTCTCGGAACAAGGCGTCATTCTATCCGTGTACATTCTGTGAATAGGGGCTTTATTCTATTCCCATTCCAGTCCTCCAAGCTTTGTCTCTATTCCATTCCGGGATCACGGAAGTATAGAATGAATCCGCACTCATTCCAATTCTGGAGTAACAACCTCGGAATACTGCCTCCAAGTATGTCTAGTTTTCCTTGTGTTGAGTCTGAAAGCGGACTTTCTCATTGCACAATATGATGCAAGCAGTGGTTTTTTTTTAACTTTCACTTCGTAGAATGCGGCTGAAACAGAAACACAAAGACGAATTGCCACAAATGTCGCAAGAATCTTCACGGTCCAATACTACCTGGAATGCAGCGAAAAAATCCGCGATGATGTTGATAATACCTAGATGCTTAAACATCTCAATCTCAAGGTCAGATTTCCCATTTAAGTGAACATAGCAATGAGGCTTAGAGTGTTCTGGATACTTAGCCTTCAATGGCGCTTTTATGCCGGACCCCTTTGTCTGAAGTTTACCTGAACAGACCTTACAGACCTTAGTAAAGGTTACAATGTTTATGTCTTATAATTTGTTAAATAATCACCTGCAATACTTTTGCGGATCTTCAATGAAGGAAACTGTTGTTATTAAATGTGGCGAATGTCATTTTTTGCAGCCACGAGTCCGCTGATGGAGCAACGGCTGCCGACGGAAAACTGGCCGAGCTTACAGTATTTGGATGACGTGGACGTAGGTGGAGTCGCGGACCTTGCCGGCCTCAAGAGAGGGGACTTCTTGCTCGAGGTGAATGGCAGTCTGCAGAACTTGCCATATACAAAAACGTCGCATCGTGACCTCGTACATGCATATGTTATATACAAAAAAACTAACAATTAAAGAAAGACCTCTGATGAAACAAAAAAACAAGCTTTTTTGTGCTGTCTCTGGGCCTTCTTTCGTGGTCATGCGTTTTTTTTTGTTTCAATGATGGCGTCGTCAGCAAAATTCATTTGTCGTGTTCCTTTCCTTCAGCCATCGAAATGATTGTTCTTGCTATTGGCGGATGCGAAATGGAAATGCAACGGAATGAGCTTAGGTTATCATGCACATATGGGCCTTCTAAATGCCGCTCTGCAACTTCATCCCTGAACAAATACGCTTCTTGTTATGTCTGTGCAGATCAATGGACAGGACGTCTCCCAAGCGACCCACGAGTGCGTGGTCAACATTATCCTGCAGCAGGGTGACCTGATCGCCATGACGGTGCTCACTGTTGCTGGCCCCGTTCCTCCAGGACTAGCGTTCTCCCAAGGAGGCTCTTCGTCCTCGGCACCTTCGTCCGCACCGGGCTCGGAGGCCGGCAGCGTGCCTGCGGCAGGCAGCAGCGTGACGCCACCGATGCTGCAGGCCAACGGCGCCGTTGCCGGCGCCTACCGGCAATGCGCCACGTTACCGCGCAAGCTGTCAGCCAAAAAGGCCCCAGCCCCTCCCAAGAGGGACCCCAAGACGACACTCTCCGTGGGAAGGGCTAGGGCGAAGTCCATGGTCGCAGGGCTCACTGACATCGGTTCGTAGCTTCATGCTATGGAGATTTCTAAAAGGCCTTAATTGCATTGGCAAGGAAAACACCAGGTCAAGCTGTAGCTTAAAAGATTTCCCTGTTGCAGAAATAGATTAGAATGAGGAATTTAAATGTGTGGTTAAACATTTTTATTGTCCCAGGCAAGACCAGTTCACACGGGTCCGCAGGATTTTTCTTCCATTAGCATCTGCCTCACTTCTGGGTACTAAGGTGTAGTGTGCTATTCTAAGTGGCTATTGTACATAGGCACCACCTCTTCATTTCCCCATCATCATTCTTCATTCCTCTTTCTTTCCCCCTACTCCTGTGTAGAGTAGCAGGCTGGAATGCACTAGCTCAGGCCAGCCTCTATGCCTTCTTATCTCACTCTCTCTTTGTGGGCTCAATGTATTTGATATTACTGGCTGTTAATTTGACTACCAGTTCGCGCAATTTTGGGTTCTGCTGGGCTTGGATGTTATCGAAGTACTTAAGTGTAAGCACGTTTCTTCATAACGTTATAACCATACCATTCAATCTGAACTGATTATGCAATTTATATAATATAAGCCGCAGCTAACTGCAGCAATTGAATTGCAGGACGAGTATATACATGCGTCCTCACATCAGCTAAAATTCAACCAAAGAGTATAGACGACAGTAGGCGAGAAAGTCGAGAGCATGACAAGTACGAAACCTCACTTGTCGCACTAGATGTTGTTCTTGTGAGAGCCTGCAGCATCGTCTTAGATATTATGCATGACATTAAGTATGACCTCTTTCCAGGTGTGTCTGAACCCACTGAAACAACCACTCTTTCAGTTCTTAATACTAACCTTCTCTCTTTACTTTTGTGTTCACACAGAAGTCCTGGACCGGACGCTGAACGAGTATGACTCAGAAGGCCGCTCAACCAAGAGTAGTTCAATCGAAAGCATCCCGAAACAGAACGGGACTTCCTCGGCACCCGCCGCCTCCAGCAGCGCAAGTGCGTCCGCGACTGCGACGGCAGCAGCGACGGCGGGCACCGAAGGAACCAAAACGGCCTCGATCCGCAGCCGACCCGTCCGCATGACGGCCGCCGAACTCGAAGAGTTCCTCACGCGCCAGAGCGCCGAGCGCAAGCCGCGCGTGTTCGGCAGCGTCGCCGCGATGAAGCGGGCCGCCCGCGGAGCGGGGCCTACCATCCTCAAGGACTTCAACAGTGAACCCGAACTAAACGCAGCTGAGACGGACCTGGCCCGGCGAAGGAGCAGGAGTCAGGAAAACCTGGCCATCTACGGCGAGTCCTGGAAGAAAATGGAGGAGATATGGAAGAAGCCAACGACACGTATATATGCTGAGACAACGGCGACGGCCACTGCAAAGCAGCCGCTGCCAGCGCCCAGTGTTAGCTCCAGTGCTTCAACTCCAGCTGCGGCGGCCCCAGCTCCGGTGTCGGCTGAGCAAGCTAGTCAGAGCTCGCGGAAACCACCGCCGAGTCACCCTCCTCCGCCGCCGCCAGTGGGCCAGGTGCTCAAAGTCGACGTGTCGAACGCGATGGGCGATTACGCCAACGTGGACGGTATTCCGGACTCTAAGGTTATGTCTAGCTTCAGGCCGGGAGACAGTGCCAAGCTGTACGCATCTCCTGAGTCCCTGACGCACGTAGCCTACAAGACGAGCACCGAGGCCCGCAGTGCGGGGCGTCCCGGCAGAACACCGGCACCACCGGGGTCCGGAACTCGCTCCCAGTCGCTACCGCCCCGGATCCAGAACAGAGAAGCGTCGGAGACGCGCGAAACTGTAGTCTACTCCACGTTCAGAGTCGTACAGCCCACACCAGAGACGGGGACTGCGAGGGCAGCAGCCAAGGGCAAGAAAGTCAGAGGCCCCGCGTCTGTTCAAGAGGAACCGCCACCGCCTCCCGAGAAACCGCCGTACATCCCGGAGCCCGACTATGACAGCACGGACGAAGAAGACGAGCAGATCACCAGGAAGCAGAAGTCGGGAGACATGGGTACGTTCAAGGCATCGTCCGGAGGCTCGAGACGGGACGAGGCGCCACCACCACCTGAGAGAGCTCCTACGGCGACCACTACTATGGCGACTGCAGTGCGTCACGACTCAGATCCGAAAGTGGTCGCAACCAAGAGTCACACGCTTGAGCCCCGCTCATCCAGGGCCCAGGAAACGATCGTTCACATCAAGAGGGACCCACTCGAGTCCGAAAAGTTGGTTCTCGAGGTCTCTGCCGGCTCCGTGCGCGACAACATCAGCGCATTCGAGAAACGGAGCGCCGGCAGCAACACAGCCCCGAGGCCCACGAAGCACGCTGGGTCCAGGGACCACCATCACCACCTTCATGATGAGCCGGAGAACAGTTCCAGCGGCGTGTCGTCAGATGTCGAGGTGGAGAGACAGGAACTGCGGTCGTACGATCAGGCAGCCCTGTCGAAGCGACTCAGCGCATACTACCTCCAACGACGGCAGTCCGCCGAGAACCTGGTTCCCTTAACGACAACTGCCGCAACCGCTGCGCCTGTGGTTCCGAACCTCGACTCGCACCTGAACCAGAGGAACATGATTGGGAGGCATCAACAAATGGTTCCACCGGTTTCTTCATCAACAGCGTCCATGGCTGCGGTGGCGTCTTCTATAGCGTCCAGCAACCAGGCCATGAGAAGACCGCAGGCTGCCGACAACAAAGCAGTTTTAGGTGGCATTCCCAAGAAGACGCTCAAGATCCGGCTGGACCAGAAGGTTCACGCGACGAGGAAGACAGAAGGAGCACCGCGTGCGACTGACACAGCCACAGACGGCTCGAGCCTCAAACGCAGCATCGACGAGAGCCTGGACTTTATCAGGCTTCAAATCGACTCGCTGGGTCTCTCATCCGTCAACGAGGCGGACATGCTCACAGAACTGGTTCCTCCGCCACCCGAGTTCTCGCACGGAGTGCGACCTCAACAGGCTGAGCCCATCGCGCCGCCGCCGCCCGAGTTTTCCGACGAGTACCACCGCCGCTTCGACCACCACCACCAACAGGTGCCACCGCACCACCACCAGCCGCAGCAGCTACCGCAGCACCAGCCGCAGTCGCAGCAGCTGGCTCGCCACCAGGCCGCGCTGTACCACCAGCTGAACCAGCCGCAACAGCAGCAGCACCTGCCGGCAGCGTACTGCCGCTACAACGGCTCTCCGCAGCACCACCATTCAGCCACGCTGCGGCCCACCAGTTCAGCGCATCATCAGCCGCGACCCACGGTGCACGATGTCTACCGTCCCGGCTACGGGACCCTGGGCCGGCGCACGGATCCTCAGGTACTCGTCGTCCCCATCGAGCGGCAAGCGGGAGACTTGGCCCGTTTGAAGTCGGTCCAGCGGGAATTCAGGCAGAAGCCCCTGGTCGAGTGGAGTGCCCGCGACGTGAGTGATTGGCTGGAGTCCCTCTTCCTCCAGGAGTACAGGCCGCGATTCGTCGAAGCCGGCATCACCGGAGTGAAGCTGGCTAACATGGACTCCAACGACTTTATGGGGCTTGGGGTGAAGCAGGTTGGCCACAGGGTCAACATGGAGCGCTCGCTCAGGCGCTACATGAAGTAGGCATTCCTTCGTACCTGTCGAACACAATTAGCTTGCCGGAATGGCTCGTAGATAACTTCAGGGGTGGAGCCGTTTGGTTTGTCATTCGACTACGTTTTGGGTGTCATGCGAAGTACAAGGATCAGAGAAGAAGTGGATTGAAAGAGCACACTGTCAAGGGTTTCCATAATCAGCTTTTGATCAGCTCTGTGGGGTGTGATTTTATGATAGGTAAAATGGGCAAGGTCACATGAATAGGTACTCCTAAACTTGTATTTTCCTTTACATGATTTACCCAGCATTCACAAAGTCCTTCGTTTCAGACCGAGTGATTGAATTACAAGGTCGTTACGAAGTAGTGGTGTTGTATCAACGCCACCGTACATGCTGTCACATTGGCATTGCATCCCTGTACTTCGCCAGCACTCTGTATAGGAAATTTATTGCTTTTTAACCCACAAACATCGCCACGCAGGAATGGCTTATTGTGTTACAAACACCGCAAGCTGAAGCGTACCCGCAGAGGGTGTTGCTGGGGTGGCAACTACAAACGTTCAGCGGTGCTTAGACGTGCCGAACTAGAATTTACTCTTTTAGGGCTTATGAAAGCGTTCCCTGCCAATGACGCGACTCAAGCGACTAATTTATTTCACCCTGTGGGCTTGTACAGTTGCCTGCAATACAAAGCGGAACGGATAGGGCAGAGCACTCCGAACTCCGCAGAGTGCTTTCCTTTGATGCGTCTGGTTGCAAGCACATTTCCCCTTTGATGCAGTGATGATGGAAGAGCAAGTTCAATACCTGCCCTTGTTCCTATTTATATTGCGGCCAACTGAATGCGAGGTAGTAGTCCGTATACCTGGCACCAGTGCCGTAGTATTGTAAATATGATGTAAGCTTTATCATAATGTTTGCTTCTGTCTGGCGTTGCTGAATGACTTTCGTTTCGCTTACATGTAAAATGAGTTTCTTTGTGGTGTGCAATCTGTTTCACGATTTTATCTTGGAGTAATTTATCTCTAATATATTACCTTTATTGTTCCTGTGTAACAAAGTGTGATATAGTGTCCGAAGTTGTTGCCATGTCGTACCCGTGCGGTGATAGTCGAAACGATGTCAATATAATAAGTACAATTGACCAGACTTTAGTTTCGTTGCTACGTAAGGATATACCGTAGTAAACATGAAATGCCAAAAAATTTGCATATTTTTTCCTTATTACTATCTTTGCAATGCTTAGTTCATCCCCAAACTTTCGGAGCGGCATGCAGAGATCTCTTTGATTGTGTTATCCACGTGTGGTTTACTTTGTGCTTAAGGTGATCCCCATTGCTTTAAACTAGCAGTTTATTTCTGGTTGAGAGACTGGTTGAATGAACCGAGCGTTTCCTCTTGGTAATAGTTTCCGAAAACTCTACAAAATGTTTACTGACTGAACCGTCTATAGTTCTTTGGACCGAAAACCACAACTTTTATATGTCATTTTAACGGGTAAGAGCCTCTAATACTGCCTGAATGCGACAAGCCGTTTCAAGCTTCGCATTACTACCCTCCACACTACAGTAACTCGCTTAGTTTTTGAATACAAAAAAGTGTCCAACCCTGTGATACCTACACAGGTACTCTTTACTAGCGAAACAATCGTATGCTTAAATTATGGGTGAACTATTGATGAAAATATCAGTTCCTCGTCGGCATAAACTGATGTGCACAGTATGAATCAAAATTGTTCCGAGGAAGCCCGATGGACGTTTACCAATTCAGGCGCGAAATTCTTCTACGAGGTATCTTACTAGGTGGGAACACCATCCAATATACACCTGAATCCGTGTCGCAAATATAAATGAACAATAATTGTTTCTTGAAATGTTAACGACTGTTGCTGGGGCGCATTGGTTTCATGAGTACTCGGAACTTCATGAACATCGATGACAAGGGTTCCAATCGATCTTTGAACGTTTCGGTCGTAATTTTCTCGAATACAAGCTGGCTAGTCGTTTAGCGGTGACAACCATTTAACAATCCTCAAGTCTTCGAAGCTTCTGTGAGCCTGTGTGCTGTACGTCAACTATGTAACGTTGAAGTTTCATCGAATGTGTGCGATAATTCTTGCCTGTAACGTTGAAGAAGTGACGCAAAATGTTGAAAGAGCATAAAAAGAATTTCTTCCCCTGTATTTTTCATGAGAGAACTGTCTTACACTTTCTAGCGTACCCCGCACCTGTCCGCCCTTGCTTTCGTATACTGTTGGCGAAAAAAGCCTCAAATAGACAGGATTGATGCCTACCTTTGCGGGGACATTCATCGAATGGCTACACACCTGTCCACACACACAAACAGTTCGCGGGCAACGCTTGTCAGTTTACAGGTGAGCGTGCCCGGTATACAATGCTCAATTCGCCAAGACGCGAGGCCAGATTCTGGCGAAAACTTATGACGAATAAGGTCACGTGATGGGTTTGCTGAAGGGCTCTGCAAGGGAGGTCAAAGGGCACGTCTGTGGATGCAGATGGTCTGGCTCGTTGAACTGCTAGAAACTTCGGGGACGTGGCACTGAAAGATTTGGAAGAGAAGTACGAACGTGACAACAGACGAGGGTGGAAATAGATAGCAGAGAGTGAGATCAAGGGACCACAAAGGCAAAACCGAGAGTGTGAGATGTAACGAGTCTAGGTACCAAGTCGTGTTCTAAGCTCTGGCTACCTTTGCGTTAGGGCCTAATGTTCACCTTGATGTGTCAAACGTGCGGAGGGGCCACTTATGTGCCCGAACGAATGTATCGGCAAGTACTTTAGTCGGCTTGTGGTTGCAGCAGTCGGCTCTCCTTTTCCACATTAAGGGGCTTTCTCGTATTGAATTACACTACTCCGGTTCATCCTATCCGAACTGCTGGTTGAAAACTACTCGTGTGGGGTTGAAACGTCAAGGACAGGGTGTTGGAGTGAATTAATATTATAAATATGAATATACATTACCTTTGAAGCATAGGATTACAAAGAAATCATCGGCAAGCTCGCTTTGTTCAAATTGTAGTCGTTCAGATTCTGACATCCAAGTTAGAGCCTGTGGTCTGCATTGAACCACACTATTACGCAAAGGGACAGCGTACACCTTCAAAATGAGCGTCACGTACGTGACTTACCGAAATGGCAGTTGTAAGGAGCACGTTTTTCGTCGCAGCTTCTGCTATGACACAGCAAGTCGACTAGCTGAATGCTTCTGGAGTGTTAGAACGAACGCGTAAGTTTTCGTCAGATCGAAGGTCCGCCGTCTCTGGCTCACATTTGCAAAGTAGAGGAGTACCGTACGCTTCGTACATTGCCAGAACCGTTTTCTGAATGCGCGAATGAAAGGTTTCTCTCTTGTTTTTCGTGTCGTCTATTAAACGGACACAGATGAGTGCGTGAAAAGGCTGTCTTTACCGACACCGTATATAATGTTTTCCCACGAGTGAATGCTGGCGCCGGCTGACGTTACGGCCTCGTAAATAGGGATTTACGTGTTATTTATTCTGCTCCGAATTAGGGACGCATAGAGAGAACTGGCAGTTTCGGCATTCACCGAATGATTTGCTTCTTTAATCCTTTTTGTTTTTGAAGGCAATGGGAAGGTACGAAACGAGTGCTTTGTACCTCTTTTCGATGTCCACGTCCAGTTTAAGTATGGCCCGAACTGCGCGCCTCTACATTACCTAGCAAACCATTGCTTATTACCGGGAGGTCTTGTTTTGCGAAGGTTAAATTTTCAAGCTCTTTCATGATATAGGCCAGATGCGCAGTTTGAATTCACCTAATGGCAGGCCACCTTCATCTCGAAAATAAGCAAATGTTTATTAAAACACGTGCAATGGCCAGCAAGCTTGACACGAACGCTCTGCAGCGTGTCCTGAAACAATTAGACGCTGGCATCGCGTACCTTTGGGTCATGCTGCCGAGATGTTACTCGTGTATGCCGATATTATCCTGGCATACTATCCAAGATACAGTGCCCAGCGCTTCGCGGCAGGCATCAGTCAAACTAGTCCAGGTAACGCATCGAACACTCGTGTTAAGCTTGCTGACGACTGTGCGTCTTTCCGGTCCAGACTTACTTTCCGGTCCAGACTGGCGGAAGCCTCTGTTAAAGTTTATCGGTCATACTTACCATTCCATTTAATGCCAAGTTTATTGGTTATGTTCGAAAATCCTCGGTAGGTAAATGAGGATGTGATATCCCGTGTTCAGCCAAATCGTTCGCGATATTTAAAACATGTCTTGAAGCCTGAAGCGAGGTTGTAAATGAGCAATTTCACTTATTAGGCGCATTATAAGGCGGACAAATCACATGAACGTAGGGTATCTGTCAACAGTTCGGTTCGCTTTTTTAAATTATACGTAACACTTGCATCGGCTTGCAAGGAACGGGCGAGCATCAAAATTCTTGCCTTGTGTGAGAACAGCGCTACCCAGAGTTTAATTTACTGATAGTCGACTTATAACCCAGAATGTTGTCACGTGTCCGTTTACCGAGAGTTGGCTTGCGTTACGTGGCGGACTGTGCGCTAAACACTTTTTTCCTTGCGTCGAGAATATGCAGATGGTCGTTTCACTTGTCTGTTTTGTACGCTTGTGTGTGCGAAAACGCATTTGAACAGAGCCAAACAGAATATTCAGGTACATGCTGTTTTAGTTCCTTAATTATAGGTACGTTATTTTGAGCTTTACAAGCTGCAGCACTCGGAAGATTTTTTCGTTTTTCAAGGGACATCGAACAACGTGTCGATATTCTTTCCTTGAACGCCTGTCGCGCTGGTACCGACTGTGTACAAGGTGTAATGGCGGTCACGCAGCTGCATGCATCAGGTCTCAAAGTGTGTGATAGTTCGCAGGGGTCTTTCGCAGAGGGCTTCAAATGCTCTTTTGAAAAGTTTAGTGTCACCTCATGTATAGGAATATCACTGTCTAGAGTTCATTTGCTTGATGTGTCATGTCGTTTGTAATTTGAATTTTCGTTGTGTTTAAATGGGCAGCAGCATCTCACTTTCTTCTCGCTACGCTTTCAAAAAGAGATCGTCCCAGTTTCATTTAGAAGTGTACCTTCTACTTAGTTATAAAATAATTGAGTTACTATATGCTTGTTGTAGTGAAAAAGCGTCTAAGACAACGCTGATCTAAACACCATCTTTGCATGTACATACGAAAGCTGAATATTTGACGAGTGTTCGCCATGTATCGAAGCCGCCCGCATTCATTTGCGGTGGCACTGTACATATATATCTTATTCAGTGCGTGAATGTGTATATGTAATATGTACGCACATATTACAACATAAAGTGGATTTAAAATATTATTCTTGTTGTGTTTTTTCTTCTTCCTTAACAAGCCTATATTCACGACGTAGAGAGAAAAGTCACAGCTTTGCCACAAAGGAGAAGCAGTGAACGCGATAGCAACAAATTGGAAGGTCACGCGCCAAATGGCAAGTAGTTCGGAATGCACCTCACGTTTCTCACACACAACTGACGCACGAAACATACTCACCAGTACAGATGAACGTAAATAAGCGTCTCAGTTACTTCGTTGCGTCTGAAAAGAGTGCCCTTTTCGCAAACGGAGATTGTGCAATTATTGCAGTCGCTCTTGTGTGCACGGTAACTACAACAATCGTTCCGGTGAAAGCCCAAGGCCAGCCAAGACGTGCGATTGCCCCCACCACGACATGTGCGCACACGCGAGCTCCACCCTGCCCCCTCTCCACGGGCCAAAGTACGCGTGGTAGAGGACAGCGCGTGCCGCCACGTCATAACGATGTGGTAACGCGCGCTCAAAGCGTCATCTTGCTGGTAATGCTGAAAACAGGCAAGTTCCCCCGAGATGCCCGTCACCAGTGGTAAGTAGTAAGAATGAATAGCTTGCCGTTTGAACGTTGAAGAAGGTGCTTTTTTGTGGCTGAGTGGGTAACGCTTCGCGATCACAATGCAGAGGTACCACGATCGATTCCACGTGCCCGAGTCTTTTTCTGGATTATTTTTTTTCTTGCGTTTTTCATATATGTAGATACGTATACATATACGATGAGTGACAACGACTCCGACGTAGGCGCCAACGCCAGCGGCAAAATTCAGCCGAGAGAGTCCATATGCAGTGTGGAATATATTTTACAGTGTAATGGGTTAGATACGGACAGAGAAGAAACACAGCGCTGAACTCTCAACCGAAATTTATTTGGAAAAAGAAACGACATATATAGAAGGCAATGAGTCCTCAAAATTGTGCTCAAGTCCATATTATTGCTATCGCAATAGGCAAATAAAGTTCATTGAGTGACTGACTGACTGATCACAATAGGCTGTGGTTTGAACAGCCAGCGTTGGAACTCCTCCGTTATTTATTGGTACCATAGGCACCTTTTAAAGACGATAGTCTTTCTTGGGGTACCTCAAGCGAAAAATTTTGGTCTGTCTGTCTGTCTGTCTGTCTGTCTGTCTGTCTGTCTGTCTGTCTGTCTGTCTGTCTGTCTGTCTGTCTGTCTGTCTGTCTGTCTGTCTGTCTGTCTGTCTGTCTGTCTGTTTATCCGCCGTAACGATACCCCGAACGTCCCCAAACAATACCTTAATCGGGCTGCTCCATCTGCAGCACTCCCCGATATTACTCAAGTTTAAGCGTTCATACTTGTGTCATTGTCAATTTAAAAGCAATTATAGCGCATATCTGAGGCACCATAACTCGTAAATATTTTGTATATGTGTCTTTATAGGAGAGTAGGCACACATAGGTAATTTTAAGGAGCGTTGTGTTTTTCCCGCTGCGTTGGCAATGAAACGTTATGCTCGAAAAGGCAAGTGTTTAGAACACTTCGTCAAGACGACACGTTGGTGGCACATGCCCATCGCTTTGCGTTCTATACCTTATCGCCTCCAACAGGCGCGCACGCCTTTCTTTGTTTTCGAAGAAGACTGCCAGATAGCACTCGTGTCTAAGGTGCCTCGTTCGCCTTCGCTGCATGGAGTGAGACACTCTAACGTAGCGCCTCCGGAATACAATTCACCGGTGTGCTTGCGCAGAACATCAAATAAATGTTTTGTTCAATCTTTCCAAAAGCGAAACTATTGTCTTCCGACGACGTTTGCAGTGAAACATGCACATACGGTGCCAATTTGTTTCAAACGCGCTCTCCAATTACATGTCTTTATGTGAAACAGTTTCGAGTAAACATTCTTCAAGGCTTTCAGTTCATTGTCATGTCATAAGCAATCAACTGGTCTATAGAAAGCTGCCTGTCATGCTCATAAATATAGTGTTTGGGAGACATTGCACGTTTAGGAAGACAAAAAGGTCGAAATTTCCGGACGCCTTTAATATATAATACAGCGTCCGATTTATTATGTCGCGATTGAGGCATTTAAAGCCTCACATCTTATAACTACTACTATTCAATATTAATAATAATAATATTATTATTATTATTATTATTATTATTATTATTATTATTATTATTATTATTATTATTATTATTATTAGGAGTGTAGGGAAATTTACTACTTATATCAAGAGCAGTGCTATGCACGTCACTTGCAGCATCAGCATAACTTCAAGCGGGAATTACTCCTTGCAGAGGCCGACCCCTCTGCCTTTTGAGAAACAGATTACCTCGCTCTCTATACTCCTTGGATTACAAGAGCTTGCAGAGTCCACTGTTCTACTTCCATGATATGTTGGTGGTACGTGGCAGTGTTCAGCACGGGGTTGCATTTTGAAAATTTTGGGTAAAAGAATTTTAGTGTTTTGTCATAAGTACGCTGTGTGTCGACGCATGCGAGTGCCTCTGTTGCCATATAGTTGACGCACTTTCAGTAAAAACATCTAGGCAGAAACGTAATGCGCGCCGGTAGAGAGAGAAAGAGTTAAAGGTGATTATGAAACAGTTTTGACGATATTGCACAATTATATTAGGCCGGTAGGGCAAGTTCTAAAGGTTATTTAAAGACTGATTTGTTCTCTCTGCTTTAACTGTGAAATTACAACGCTTTCAAGCTGCAAGTCGCTTCAGATAATAGCAATCAAACCAAACGCGCTTTCAACCGTTAATTCAAAGTACGGCATCCTCCCGTACCTCGACGTCACCTAGGCGGCGGATTCGATTGGCTGTGAAATACGCGGAAAATCGCCTGGTAGGGTGACGGCACCTTTGGAAGCACATATCAATCCCTCTGAGATCTTTGTTTTTGTTGCCAGATGGCATGCGTGCTGTGGGACGCACTGGGGTGATGGCCTTCGAGATTTCGTGTCACCTGTCGGTCTGAAATCTCGGAGGTCTAAACTGGGTGAAGCTTGAATTGTCGGGTTCGCTTATGAGAGCTCTGCGATCGCCAGCGATGTCAGCCTGTTCCATGAGTTGAGGAGGCACGGCAGGAGTGAGAAGGAGGGTATTTAATTGTCCCTTGTGGCCCTGGTACATGGCGTGTCGCTAAATTTGTGGTACGAATGATTTGATGGTGCTGTAGCCTAAACGATGAAAACAAGTTTCATCAAAGTTTTTTGGCCCCTAAATGAAAAGTTGGAGATGTTAGCCTGACTGTTCGTCTAACATGATACTCAAGGGGCTGGGTATTTATTGTGATGACACGCACACACGCACGCACGCACGCACGCACGCAAACACACACGCACACTCTCTCTCTCTCATCGCGACACGGCACTGTAGTGTTTACAAAGTTTCGCACAGGCTTGTGACCTGCAAAAAAGTCAACAACGCTTTAGTGGTGCGTCACACGCAGGTGCTGCTCTGTCGTGCGCCTAGAATATTTTGTAGCTTAAGTAGCAACTTTGTTGAATGTATATAGGGCCACCTTCAGAGACTGTCTCTCTGATGCGTATCGCCTGCATAAGCACAGTACGTCTCAGGTCTTCATGAACGTTACACTGAGGACACAATGGGGAGTCTGACAGTTTAAACATACTCCCAAAAATTTTGTACAGGTGACGTTTAATGGGATGTGATGCGGGCATGTTTCCTCTTGGCTGTTAGGCTCTTGCGGCATATGTAAATACCACGATGGATGAGTTTTGAAAAGAGGCCTATACTGGTGGCTAGCATCTGTCCAGAGCGATCGCTGGAAGCTCCAAGCGTATGCTATACAAGCACTTGCGGCGTAAGCTGCACTGGCCGAGCTTGGGCAGTTTCGCGTGGCTTATCGAGAGCCGTGCTGCGCACCCCCGAGCAGCAGTGACACCACGTGGCGTACAGCTGAGGCTGGATATGGCCTGGTGCTTTTTTTTTAGAGCGTTATGTACAGAGTATGCTCTGATTCTCAAGCAGCTATTATTTGTACAACACAGAAGAAAGTACCATAAAAAGGTAACACCCCAGTAACTATAGCAATCAAGGCACTGCAATGTTTTTCATCAAATGGTTTATTAAATATGAATACAGTATCTGCTGAATTGTGTAAAAATAAACATTTAAGATGGAAAATCACCCGATGAGCTTTGTAGCAACGAGAGGTGCATCGAAAAACACCGTGTCAAGACTTAGCACCTTTTAATTTCGTGAACATTCACTTTCAACATGAACAGTTTCACACGTACACCACTGTTTCCTATACGTCGCAAGTCATGCCGATTTCGCAACGGCTACTATATACATACCCACACACGTATGGTGCAAGAATACTTTAGGTGTGCGAACGCCGCAAAGCGAGCGCTTGGCGGGAAGGGACCGCTTATGTTCACATACACAGCATGCCGATAGATGGCTCGCAGGACTGAGGGCCATGGCGAGCTGCTGGCGAATTCCGCAAAGCACGTGAGGCACGTGGACGACGGTTTCCAAATCTGAGAAAACCGGGTTATCGCGCGATAACAACCACGCGACACGCATAAAGTGACACCGCGAAAGAGGGGGTGATAAGGGAGGAGGTTGACAGTGCAGCGAGGGTGTTGTGGCGATTATCAATGAGCGCCGCTACTTTCCTACGTACGGGGCTTTCCTACACCGAGAGGAAGGATGGGAGCCCGGGTAAAGATTGTAGCGCCATCTATTGGGCTCCTTGCGAAGCAGAACGTTATCGGGCACCGGATGGTCACGGCGTTCGCTCACCTAAAGTATTGTTGTACCGTGCACGCACGTGACGTGTGGCTGGAAACGGAAGGTAATGTGGCGGAAGAAATTTTAAAAAGAAAAAAAAAAGAGACAGATAACAAAGAACGTTCGGATTGAGCGATGACGTCATCGGGTCATGTGATGATGCTTGACTTCACCTGTGAGCATTCGGCTGCAGCTGCCTGCAGTCTCACAGATGAAGCGGAAAAGAGCGGTGCCGAGGCACAGGGGACAAGGTCATACGCTTTTTGTCGCGTGTTTCTGTGACGAGAGCGTGAAGTGTGGTCACAGTGAGCGTTTACCATGTGTTCCAATTGTGCCAGCAAGGAGGAATGCCTGCGTGACTCAGTAGCACCACGAGAAATTCGGGTACGGAGGCAGGAAGGACGTAAGGTGAGGCTTAATTTTCCCTCATTCCCTGAAATGTAAAGGCGCGACCAAGAATACTAGGAAACGCAAAACTAGCACCAAGCATTTCGCTTAGCGGAAAGTACACGTGAAGTGTTTTTAAGGCGTTAAATACTTGCAAGGTACACATCAATTTCGAATCGCAACGCAGACCAGCCCAACCTTTTTTTTAATGAGGTTGTGAGGGGCGTCTTACGTATTTTTTGTCAGTTATTGCATCCTAGCCCTCGCATAAGATACATGTCAATGACGTGGTCGTGCAGACTCCGTATGTCCGTTTTGCAGGAGATGTTTACGACCATCAGTAGACAGATTCAGGCCGAAAATTCACTCGCGTAGCGTCGAGGAATGCGGCTTGGCGTAAAACGCTGCCCTTATATGACGAAGCAACACTTTCGCACCGAGACCTATGAATACCATAGCCGTAGCTGAAAAAAATAGCTGTGGGTTTTTATTGCACCATGAACCACCATCGCTAGACAAGTGCACTTCAAGCGAGTAGTAGGACGTTGAATGTATGAAGCAGACACCGTAGGTATACGCACATTTCTGGGCCTTCAGGAACGAAATTATGTTGCGATGTACGAGCTTGCTGATTTAGCGCAACTAAACATCCCCCAAACTCCTGGTCGCACCTTATAATCTAAGATGTAAGCCCGCTATGTATGCAGCTGCGATAAACGAAACGCAAGAGATCGCTACGGCGTACGTTTCGGACGGCTTAGTACACACATGTCACACTTTCCTTTTTCTTATCACACGCAAAGTTGAAGCAGCTAAAACGTTCGGTGACCTAACTAGGCCGACTTGTCGCCTAAAATCACATAGCCGAAAAGTCGTGGGTACAGCCATTAAAAGCTTCGCATACTTACAAGCTAAATACTTGCGAAATATTGGGTGATAATGTGGTTACAGGAGGACAATTGGGACCGATAGCTTACGCGAAAATTACATCCCTGTTGTATTTTCCAACTTAATATCTTTAACATGTTGGTCGAGTAATCCTGGAACGTTTGAAAAGGTCATAGCTAATGGTACATACTCTTTTTTTTTTGGTCTGCGCACAAGGCCTACAAATCTTTGGACATGTGATGGAAATCACAGAACATACTGAGTGAACAGCACCAGCGTATACCGCAGTCATTTTGCGGATGATTGTACGTAAAATGGTTCGTCCTTGCTTCATTAATTACAGCGCTTCCATTAAGGCCGCGCTGAGATAACCGGACGCTATCGACGGACACTCAGTTCTTCCTTCGGTATTTTCGTCACATGCAGTCACGTCACCTACCGCACAATCAGCGGCTAAACTTTGGTTTAGAGCTGTTCTCGACCTATAGCGCTTCTCTCGTGTGACGTAATCGAGCGTAATCAAGATGTCGCGAGAACTCCTCCTCGAAGCAGGAACAGGGAACAGCCGGTTAGGAAGAGGGCAGCGATCCACGGTGCCGAAATCGTCCTCGTGGCCCCGTTGCAGTCGAACTTGCAGTGCGTATGGTAGACGTCTCCGAGGAGGTCTTTTGCCGTCTGCGTCAGTGTCTGTACCAGGACGGACACCTCTTCCTTACAGCCGGCCTCGGCACTCGCCCTGTGCAGGCATCGCTCCAGCTGGTCCATGGAACTGCGTTGATACGAGTCAATTTGAGCGTGTTCAGAGTTTCCCTTCGGTTTATTGGCGATAGGTGAGTGAAGCGGCATATACTATGTAGGGTGGCGATTAAAGTTTCGGAGACCACGGGAGCACGTGGCCAACAACACCGCGGCGCCGTCTCGTGGCCACTAGAAAAGCTCGAGAGGACACAGTGAACTTGCCAGCCTGTATGTGCCAGCCTGCATGTGCGCACACCGGAATGGCCGAAAAATCGCCAATAGGTGTCATTATTGCAGGTGTCGTGGAAGTACCGAGTGATGATATCGCGACAAAAATATCTAACTTGAAGGGGCATGCGGCACTTGGTGTGCGCTGCTTTTCCAGCTTGGTTCCAGACGCTCCGCGGCGGTGAAAAGACGCACATTGCGTAATTATTTTTCATCTACGCATGTGGTGAGATTACCGAGAAGTCCTGCCTCTTTGGCGAAACACGTGTGCTTTCGCCGCCGTGGAACGTCTGGAATGAAGGCAAAGTAGCGGCACGCAGCAAACACAGCCTCCAGAAGCTAGATATTTTGTCACGATATGTACTGCCTGAGATAAATTGTTAAGGCTGATGAAATTGCTCAGCCCATTCACTCATTACCATTGTCGGGTTAATAAACGTCTCGCAACTGCAGAACTCACTGTCTCCCGCTTTTCTACAATAAGGGCTTGTTTTTCTCATTCTTTCGTGGGGAATTTTCAATTATGGTTCATGATGTTGCGCAGTGGAGGAGTAATTGCCTCCCGTAACGACAGTCTCTTGCTACTACTTTAGCAGCCTTGCACTACACTGAAGATGTCCCATGGCTGCAGAACTAATTTTGTTTCACCTAAATCTTTCGGAAACTCTTTTTTCTCCATTCTTAGTGGCTCTTTAATAGCAGATAAGTAAAATTTCCAGTAACTGCGGGGCTAATTATCTCTCATTTATCTCGCATCACGATTGTATTTTGCCGTTCTTTAGAACAGTCTTTCTAAGAACAGCTAAGCAAGCAACATGCGCATTCGGTGGTTAGCGTATGTGCCATAAATACCTACGTTTCGTGTCTGAGATTACCCGACAACTCGTAAGCTTCCACGGGTGGTACTTCATTTCAGACAAAGAAAAACCAAGCGTCTGATTGAGGCAGAGCGTGGTAGCAAACAAATCACAACTGAAAACTGTCCAATATCAACTCCGTGTGCGCTTCTCACAGTGAGGTCACGGAAATCCTTCTGTCCGAACCACAAAATATGGCAAGAAAATGGGAAATGTCGGGCTATAAAAGTAGGCTGAATGTGTATGAAGAAGTTGCTTGGGGCCATTCAGTGGAAGTAAAGAAAAAAAACAGTGATGTCGCACAAAAGTGGGGACTGGGTAACAGACCAGCACGCCCGGTGTAGGTCTTCCGGATTGGAGCTGTTGAACGACCCTTGCGCCAGCTGACTCTTGAAACTGCTACCACACGTCTTGGTGCCCTGGATTGCCTCCTCTGTTTTGCAGCTGGACCGTGCAAGCGCTGCAAAAAGGAATTGTAAAAACGAAGGTTCAGAGACATTCTGTCTAGTATACACGCTAAGTGTACTTTTCAATGCTTCATAGCCAAAGCCAGTACTGAAAAAAATCTATACATAAAGGAGAGAAAAACGTTGCTATAAGAGGGGTAGAAAGCGTAAACAAAAACTCGTCGGGCTGCCGTCTAAAGCAAGCATCGCTGTTTCATAAAACACTCAAAGCACCTGCAAGGGGCATCTGTCCACGTACCACCGTTGTTTGCAAGAAACTACAAAGGAAACGCAGGAATATAGTAGTCACCAAGTAGTAGTACAAATGTTCGCGCGTCCGTAACGCGTGTAGTACGGAATGCGTCCAAGACACCAGAGTTTACACGGCTATCAGTGAATAGCAACGCTATTACCCTGTTCGGGCCTTTGCCGTTCAAGAGAGTACAAGCAGTGTGACGTACTCTAGCTGTGTGAGGTGACTAAATCTGTAAAATAGTTGTGCAGTTTCGATTGCTGAAGGTGTGGAGCACACGCGTTGCAAGGTCGTTGTTTTGAGACAATGGATAATCTAAGTTTATCGTAAACGAAGCCCGAAGTGGTAAAAGTGAAGTTAGCCTTCTAAATAAAACGTAACAACGTGTAGTTTTATGCCACTTGTACTGCATGCTTGAGCATCGTTAAAGTGCGAAACGTTTCGAATAAAGAACACTTTGCACCCAAATGGCGATGAAGTATTTGACTAGGAGGCGTGGGCATCTTGTCTGTCCGAACGCCTTTTAACACCACAAGCACCTCCCCAACAATTCGCTAGAATAAACTTGTGTGAAATAGTGCAAGTCATTTTCCTGCGCAGAATCCATGGTCTTCTGGATGAGTGAGCGAACAAGTGTACGTACGTACTCCAAATGACATGCGTCTTCTCGACACAGTATCCTCAACAAAAGCGCATTTCTGCTTTGATAATGCATGCCAGTTCGAATATAATAAATCGATGTTGTAGTGGTGCAGGTGCAAAAACGAGTATGCGCCTGTGAAAGAGAATGAGGACGCCCACATTCTGACTGCGCAAAAGCGTGTGCCAGCCTTGCACTGTGTTACCGTGCGGTCCTCTTTCGTCATGACCTCGTTACCACTTTGTTACATAAACAAAACCTCCTCAGATTTGGTGGAGGTTGCAGAGATCCCCCAAATCGACCTGGAGCTCCGTTCTGGGAAGTTGCCCGAGCGACCACCGGACAACATGACCGACGCAGTCTCTGCCCAGCTATAGCCAGCCCCACCAGCTGCCCCGTCCCCTTGTCTCGGCGCTACCCATCACGCTGTGTAGGTTATAGAAGGTTATGTGGGCTAAAATGTATGCTATGTTATAAGGATGTACGGGAATACGACTTCTTGTAAAACCGCTTTCGGGACACTTTTATCCGCTATAGTGCGTGTTGGTCGAGTCCTGCCAGCACTAATAACGTCTCCCACTTCAACTCAATGCTGACAGAATTGTGCATTTCTATCACACTTGTAACTAATTTGTCATCAGAAGCACTGTATGAGATGAATGGACAATTTAACGTGCACCACATCAATCGCGTAATGAGCGTTGTGTGATGAAAGCTCGTTTTCGAATTTTATCGATCACAATCAGCTGGATGGGTACTTCCGTCAGTGCTCTCACTTTGCGCGTGTGCCTTAAGTGTCTATGCGTGCATGTTATGGTGTAGTTCCACGTGTGCGGTTAATGAACGTGAGTCGCCACTGGCGGCCCCGTGACCCGCAACGCCGGATCACGTCGGCCCCGTCCCTACCGAGCGGAGAAAGATCGCAATTGTTGCCCTCAACAATGACGCCCGGTGTCGACACAGCGCGGCGCTGTTGCGAAAACAGACGTCCGACTGTAGTTCACTCCCCTCCTGAGAATCGAAAGAGTGGTGAGAGTGGGTTGCAGCTGTAATCAGTGAGGCGAGAGAAACTGTCGGTTAGGCCTTTGAGAGGAAGCGAGTGCTGGCATCGATTTCTGCTTAACGTCACTCCTATAGTCTCTGTGTTTTTGATGTTCTAGTTGTGACCAAGCAGTGAATCAATCGGCGATCGGTGGTATAGAATGGAGACGTAGCGTGTTGGACATCGTTATTTTGATGAGTGTTTCATATGGGAGCTAAGTGAATGCACGAAACTAACAACGGCTGCGAAGAGGTCGGAAACGCGAGCGTGATTGGAAAGTGCAGTATGGGAGATTGAACCGCAATTGTAATGAGGCCAAAATGTCTATGGCTTTCGCAATGACGCCATCTCATCTATTACTGTGTTTCATAAGTAGGAAAGAACCTAATTGGGACCATCATTGCGAAGGCTATGTTCTATGTGGTCTGGCGGCGAGTCCATCGTATGCCTACTTTTATTTCATACACCTAATGATTACTGCACTGCACTAAAATATACAATATTTCCTATGCGTCATTACGTTGATTGTATGGGGGCTTCGAATGGTCCTGCCTAATAATTAAGGAGTTTTACCATGTACTCTCAATATTTCGTTCAATGTTAGGAGATGCACTAATATGAACTTGCTTAATGAATGGTAATTATAACTAAATGTTGCGTTGTAACTATAACGAAGTACTGCAGGCGTGTCGCTGGCTGGATGGATGGAGTGATGGATGGAGTGAGGGATGGAGTGAGGGATGGAGTGACGGATGGATGGAGTGACGGATGGATGGAGTGATGGATGGAGTGATGGAGTGATAATCAGAAATGCTTCCCATTCATGATATTTTCAGACGCTTCACGCGTCCAAACCACAGTATGATTATAAGGCATGCCGTAATGAATGGCTCCAGAACTTTTGATCATCGGCAGTTCTTCAACGCGCACTGATATGGTCCTCCAGCATTTCGCTTCCATCTAAATGTGACCGCCTCGGCCGAGATCATACACGCCATTTACGGGTCAGCAAATGACCACTGTAACGGCTGTACCACCGCGGTGGACGAAGAAACTGTACAAAAGACAATTTTGTGACGGGTATATGCTTCCGTTATATGGTGCACCGCGCATAATGGGTCCGAATACGCTTTTAGCGTCAATGCTGTTTAACCTTGACGCCAGGCTGTGCAGAGTGAACAATTAATTGTCCTCATTACCGCCCTATTCTCTCTTGCGCTTTGCTCAGCTGGTGCGTTCTTTCTTCGTGCTGATAAACATGGAGGTTAAAAGACTGACTGTTAATTAAGACATTGCTGAGACCATGGTAATTAGGATGTTCTTAACTAGGAACGTGCTATTTAGAACAATGCTTATTACGATCAATCTTTGTAATGACTCAGTAACATAGAACCAATCAACTATAAACTTGCTAACTGATATCAAAATGTGTAAGAACTAGCTACACATTCTCTGCGCTTAGCAACTGTGACACTTCGCCAAGTAATATAGTTTTGTGCTGCTCTTGCCTAGGAACTGCAACGCCTAGAACCTCATAGTAATGAGAATTTCAAGATAATGTTGCCATGAGCAAATACAGAGGATGTTATTTGTGCTCATTGTAATATAAATCTAAATAAAGGAAATTAGATGACAGTAGAATTTGACAGTAGAACTTGGCATAAACTTTGTTGGTACTCAATTATATTGTGTCTGACAAAAAGAAATCCACGCATCTCCTCAAAGTGAATAAGGACGAGTTGGCGAAGCCCGGTTTAATTTCAATATAGTCTACGTTGTAAACGCCAACTACAATAGGGGATGGACAGATATGAACGAACCTACACACGGATAGATGGGCGGATGGCTCAGGTGGTCATTTCACAGCTGTGGGGCAGGTGTTGTGATACGTAGACGCCGGTACATCACCGGACAAGGCTCGCCTTTAAGGAGCTTCGCTCCAAAACCAACGAGCCCTTAAACTTTCACTTCAAGCTTAACCTAGTAACGGCGTAGTCCAGGTAGTAGAAGCGGACAAATGCTAGCTGATCAGCTGCAAACCCCGCTGTTAGCCCGCGGCCTTGCACTACGAGTGCAAGGTGTCCGCATTTTTTTTTTTAATATCGCCAGCACGAACGACGAAGGTCGTGGGTTCCGCGGATGCCGCTGCACGAAAGAAACGCAGCAGCTGTTATACAGACCGTAGCGAGCACAGCCCCGTGAGGGCGAGGGTTGAGGACGCAGTGGAAAGGGGTTACGGATCGCTCATCATACGCGCCACATTATCAAGCGACGCGGTCACGTGTGCCGCGTAACCGCCGCTGCACTAGCGAGCGCTTCCGTTTCCACATTTCGCGTGCCCACGGCAAGGCCGCATTATGTAAACGGCACCGTCCGCCATTGTGCCCAGCCTTAATACCCGCTTGCATGCTGTCGACAATGAGGGTACGGTGCGATTTAGTCCTGTAGCCGCATCAAACCGGTTGGTGGTGATATATAAGCGTCAGCGCACCAGCATAATAATGCCAGTGTAGTACTGGGAAAGCAGAGACATCACTCATTACCCTCGTGACTTGGTGCGCGTGTTGTTCCGACACAGTCTGTTTGCGGGCAAGATGGGCAGGTAATGCGTGAAGCGTAACGAGGCTCACCTGGGAACGACAAGCGCTTAGGTTCTCAAGAGACGTTCCTTTTTGACATACGTTATACGGCAAAACAGACTGCCGAGTGCGTAGATACAAGACCGATCGGAGTATTTGATCCAGGCAGCCACGCAGTCTATGCGTAGTTGTATGAAAGGGGCCTGGCCACCCTTTTTTTATTTATTGGTTGATTTTTGTTTGCGTTTGATAGAAGTATTGGTTAATGAAGTTGTGTGTATGAATGAACAATTACATAAAACGAAAGAAAAGACGAGTGCGACTTGAGGACAATGTATCGAGAGCTAGCAAGCATCGATAACATAAGAATTACGCGGCGGGCTCATTTGTAGATCGACTTGGCTAGGGCAGGACGTCTCAAGTGCGACAGAGCAACACGTCACGCGAAATGTGATGTACAGCGACGGGTCTCTTGCGTTGCGACTCAGCGCAGCCGTAAGACGCCCGGCAGCGTCCTATAGCTGAAGTAGTAATGACATCCGGTGTGTGATTTGAGCATAAGCTAGATTAACACAATAGGACGGATTGCTGAATCAGCCTGCGGACATGCGTGACGTGGACCGAACGTCGCCGATTTAATCCGCAAAGCAGACACATTCGGTCATGGATAGACACTCGCACTCACTAGGAAATTAAAGCATGGTAATGTCTGTCATTGAGTGGAATCTAAAAGTAGCCAGACCTCAATTTGAAAGCGGGCCACAGTAGCCAGGTCATTCAATTTTATCGCCAAATTTCTAGTCAGTTTTAACAGAAGTGACAATATGAGTAGAGTCATTATGGTTGAATAGTTATTACCATTTTGAATAAGGAATACCATAAATATGCAATTAAAAGCACGTTTTTTTTTCCTTTTGCTTAGATTTTATGCCAAACATCAGTTGTAAATAATACAACACATTTTAATAAATTCGTTGGGCCACGCATACAGTTTATACGTAAAATAAACTTGCCAGTTCTTGCCAGATGCAGAGTTTTTTGGAACATTCTAGCCAAGAAGTTGTAAGAATATCAAACGTTTCAGTAGTTTTTCTTTGGAGCCGCAGATTGGATTTGGTTACCAGAGTGTATACCTAACACCATTCAAGCATTGGCTGTGCAAAAGTGTTTTGAGGTGAACAGTCTTGCATCATTTCGTCACGAACCTGTGTTATCGTCAAGTTCACGAGATAACACACACTGTGCTTCTGAATTACGAACTCTCGCGTAGCGTCGTCACAGATGTCAGCCAGCGTAAGCAACGTGCTGGTTCCACGCTTGCGAACATCCATGTAACTACGCCCACTTCGTATTTGCAAGTGCTCCGTGCGCTGCACAGGGCTGCTTTGTAGGCGGCAGCCCGCTGGAAGTGGAAGGTCGCTTGCCCACAGCTGTTGATAGCACAAAATAGCTCAGATTTGGGTGCACGTTAAAGAACCCCAGGTGGTCAAAATTTCCGAAGCCCTCCACTACGGCGTCTCTCATAATAATATGGTGGTTTTGGGACGCTAAACCCCACAAATCAATGAATCAATCACAAAATAGCTTAGAAATCGAGCGTTATATTTGAAAATAATATGAACAGGAAAATACCTATACTTATTGAGCCAAAACAGAAGTTCAAAGTAGCCATATAACAGCCGTGGCGTCAACCTGGAAATTTTCGTCGTCAGACGGGGCTGTGTCCGTCCAGGTGGATCAGTGGCATGGGGGCTCAGCTGCTGACCAGAAGGTCACGGGTTCTATCCCGGCCGTGGCGGTTGCGTTTCGATCGAAGTGAAATGCAAGAGGCCCGTGTACTGTCCGACATCAGTGCACGTTAAAGAACACCAGATTGTCGAAATTTCCCGGAGCCCTCCACTACGGCGTCTCTCGTAATCATATCTTGGTTTAGGGACATAAAACCCCACATATAATTAATAATAATAACAATAATAATAATACATAAAACCCAAAACCCCACATATATTATTATTATTATTATTATTATTATTATTATTATTATTATTATTATTATTACACTGGGTAATAAAGCAGCTAACCTGACGCAACGTCGGCACCAACGGTAAACGTGGGCATCACTGTGATTCACGGGGACAGAAGACGTGATTGAGTGCTGGAGATGAGTGAGCGGCCGTGCGTATGATACCAATCACGAGTAGTGCCAGATTGTGAGTTGGCGCGAGGGCGGATGCGAGTGGCCATGAGAATGTGCATATGAGCAGGGGAACGAGTACAGAACGGAGACGTTATTCGTTGCAGCTCACACGCGTCACAATTATCTGCGATGCATGAGGTCCGGCATCGTATGTATAATCGTGTGAACTCATAAGTTCATACGATAATGTTATATCTTTGTGGGAGTAGTGCAGATGGAGTGTGACGATGGCATTAAACCGAACTCGGCCGTTCAGAAACTCGGGCGAGAGATGTCGCAAACTACAAAACTAGGATGCATTGCGCTGCTTATATAGCCAAAGGTCACGGGTTCGGTTTCCTGACCTGTCATTCGCATATTCGCGAGAGCAGAATATAGAAACGCTGGCGTATCATTAAGTAGGTTCCTGCGAAACAAACCTCGAAGAGTCAAAATAATTTCTCGAAAGAGTGCCCCGCCGCGTTGGTCTAGTGGCTAAGGTACTCGGCTACTGACCCGCAGGTCGCGGGTTCGAATCCCGGCTGCGGCGGCTGCATTTCCGATGGAGGCGGAAATGTTGTAGGCCCGTGTGCTCAGATTTGGGTGCACGTTAAAGAACCCCAGGTGGTCGAAATTTCCGGAGCCCTCCACTACGGCGTCTCTAATAATCATGTAGTGGTTTTGGGACGTTAAACCCCACATATCAATCATTTCTCGAAAGACTAGCAAGGGCAGAAGAATCGAAAGGAGTACAAGAGGAGGAAGGCGCTTTGCTGTAACATTTGACTTCTTATTTTTTTCATGTTGCGCAGCTCCACTTGTGGGTAGAAGCCAATTTCTCTTACAAGACAAAACAAAACGAAACAAAAAAAGGCTAGAAGGGCTCAAGTCTCCCTGGTCTGTATACCTTCCACATCTAAAGGATTCAAGAGTCCTCTTTGACACATCTATATCTATTGGTTGGAGTGCATTTAACTTCTGAATAAACTTCAAGTTGGGAAAGAGAAATCCTCAAGCAAACAATCAATTATTAGCCGGGTAACTGAACTGATGTCACGGCCATAATGTCCGAGCTTGTTTGTCTTGCCTTTTTCCATGAACCAAAACCACACTGCCCACTACAGACTCTCTACATTTACTGCCTCCCGAGGATGATATGATTGAGTGAAGTATGCAAAGTTTAAGATTATCTAAGTTATGACTAATTTTAGTTTCACTTAAGTATCCTGCCGCCCGGTTCTTCGCCCATCCCCCTCTGTGGGTGAGCGCCATCCATCAGAGGTCATCATCATCATCATCATCATCAAATAAAATGTGTATTCTAATGTGCCAGGTCAGCTTTTGAGTTCAGGTTTTCATTGAAGTCGTGTCCGATAAATGTTCATGTGCGCTACTAAAGGTGAGGTTTGCTACGAGTCGAGGCGTGCTAATGCTCACGCTGCACGCATTTACGAGGTCGGCGCATACTCTCGAACGTTTCCCGCGCCGGCGTGTGCCACGGACGCGGCTGCCAGGAAAGGAAGCGGAACCGAACGATCTGCTCACGTGAAGTCGTTCCGGCCACGCTCTCGCTGGCCCCTGTATAGGAAGCGCCGGCCTGCACACATGCGGCGATGGCGTGCTTCCGCTGACCGCTGCGCATCGCAGCCTATGGGAGCGCACGGTCTGGGGATCACACATTGCCTGCCGGCTTGACGGGACTTGTCCTGGTATCTGGTGCGAGACGTCTCTGTGCAGAAGGGGTAGCGTCCCTCGGACTTCGCTCACCATTCGTGCGTGCTTTTTCGGCCCGGCGGATTGTGATTTTGCGTGAACTCTACGGAGTTGTGGCGTCTGTGAATACATGTTTACCAAGAAGGAATTATTTGATAGTAGTGCGGTGTAACATCGAAAACCCTCGATGTGATTGTGGGACGGCATAATGGAAGGCTCTAGAAATTCGGACCACACGAAGCTCTCTAACGAGGACCTATATCCAAGTAAACGGGCCTCAAACATTTTCGTCTGCATCGGAAATGTGGCCGGGAATCAATGACACGACCTCCGGATCGGCAGTCAAGCACTATGCCAACAGGACCACGATAGTGTGCAGAGTTCTTTTTTCTAGAGTACCTCAACAATCTCGCAAATTAAGAATCACAAGTACGTTTTTCTCTCCTGACGTATTCCGTATTTTCGGCACAACTGTCGACTACAACAGTCTGGTCCCCTGATTTCACGAGAGAACGAACTATTGGACGATGTATGACTGGTTTTTAATTACTTAATTTGTTTATCTACTTTAGTACCCTGAGTTCCCAAAGGCATTACAGAGGTAGTGGGTTACATTTTTAATACAACATACCTAAAGAATATAAAACGCTATAGAGTTATATGGACAGATTGAAGGAAACCAATGATAAACGATGCACAGTAAAAGAACACAACAGTGGATTAATAAATGCAAGACATAACACGGTCCATTACAAGAAGGAAAAAAAAACGTGTACAAAATAACACTCCAGCGCAATAACGTGCCTATGTACACCAAACAATGCATCGTGGTAGACAGCAATCAATTGTCCTCCACTCTTGTTTTTCGCACAGTCAAAAACCCGTTTTGCGTTTGCTAGCGTCGATATATAACGCGATGGACCGATTCCTCATTTTGTCATCTTCGGCTGCGCTAGCGGAGGAACTATTGAAACGTTCCGTACGCCATTCCAATAATTCTGTATGTTTCCTTCCGGAATCTTTGTTTTCCGTAAGAATCTTACGGAAACATACCAAAAACTGGAATAGCACACGGAACGTTTTAATAGCTAGCTAGCTGAAAAGAGCCACATTGTGACAGGCTTCACCTTGAGGGCTCACATTATCCGTGTTTTATGAAGCAATAAGTGGCGAGGAAGAAGTAGCGCCTGTAGGAAGGATAATGAAGCCGGAAAAAAATCACTTTTTCGTCTTTGAACTCTGAGGGGTTTAAAGCCGTTGGAACTAATAAGTATGCTTCCAGCATACTGACGTCACATCAATCTTTCGAGTTTTCAGGAGAGAGAATTGCGCATTCTCTATGCAAGCATTCGTTATTCTCTCGGCCCTCTTGTTTTCTGCATTGTCTGCCTTATCTTTGCCTCTTGGCGTGTATCCAACAGTTTCCGCTGTCTCTCTTCAGATAATCGTTTCCGTGCGTGATATTGCCTACGTATACAACAAACCTGTTTTTTATATTTAAATTTGAGCTTATCTTTTTCATCTTTAGGCCGATGAACGTGTTCGTGATCAACTGTTCTTCAAACATCACCAATCTATATTTTTTCTGTCCTGATGGTTTGCTGAGCAGTTCTTGAAATAATTACGAGAATAATCAAATATTTCATGTAGTGGTTAAATGGACGAAATTCGATGAACAGAATCATATTAGTTGTGATTCTACCTAACCTGAAATACACTGAAATCCCCATTTTCAAGTACTACACTGCTTTAGCAGGACGCGTTCGAAGACAGTGTGAAACGTCTACGAAGTAATGACACAGAGGTGGATAAGAAATTCAGCGTTTGTCGAGCCACGAGAAACTGTAACAAGTGAAACATTCCGCAGGAAGAGTTATGACGCGAAAGACCGAAAGACGCTTGAAAGACGTCGCTTTTACAAGCTTGACAGCACCGTCGCCAGGTGCCTTCACATATAGCCTACTACACCTTACAGATCTTGCATACAACCTTTACAAGGCTGCACAAGGCTGAATCAATGTAACACCTTATCGAACATGTGTCCCCGACACTCGTTCGTAAAGGTGCTGTATGATTGAGCCTTGCGCAAGGCTATCATTCCTCTCTCAATCACCCACCCACTCTCTCTATCACTCACTCACTCTCTCTATCACTCACGCACTCTCTCTATCACTCACGCACTCTCTCTATCACTCACGCACTCTCTCTATCACTCTATCACTCTCTATCACTCTATCACTCTCTATCACTCACTCGCTCAATCACTCACTCTCTATCACTCACTCTCTATCACTCACTTGCTCAATCACTCACTCAATCGCTCACTCACTCAATCGCTCACTCAACCACCCACTCACTCACACAACCACCCACTCACTCACTCACACAACCACCCACTCACTCACTCACTCAACCACCCACTCACCCACCCACTCACTCACCCAACCACCCACTCACTCACTCACTCACTCACTCAACCACCCACTCACTCACTCACTCAATCGCCCCACCCACTCACTCACTCACTCAATCGCCCACCCACTCACTCACTCACTCAATCGCCCACCCACTCACTCACTCACTCAATCGCCCACCCACCCACTCACTCACTCACTCACTCAGTCAACCACTCACTCACTCACTCAACCACCCACCCACTCACTCACTCACTCAATCGCCCACCCACTCACTCACTCACTCACTCACTCAATCAGTCAATCGCCCACTCACTCATTCACTTACTCACTCATTCTCTTATGTATGAAGGCATCGGAAAGAATGTCGTTCCGGCCGAGCTCCCAAACGAACTTCTTCGCGTGAGTTCCAAAAACATCTTGGACGTTCGTCCAGACGGTAAGCCATTCCCGAGGGCACGTACTCACGCAAGCGCATGCTTGCGCAACGCACTCTTCAGCCCCCAATCTCGTGCTGTAACGCAGTGCACTGCACGCAGGACTGCACACGACATCTCCTTGTTTCTTGAGCAGAAAGCGCGGTCACTTCCTGGATGCCCCCCCCCGCTTTTTTTCCCCGCTGCTGCACGTAATAACCATTTCCTTCTCGGCCGTCCACTACATAACCGACACAAGGCGACCTGTCTGCCGACTCACACAAGCCATAAATGAAAGAGAATAAAAAATGAGCAAATAGTACATGCAATGAGAGGTTAAGTAACAACGTGTAAGGTACAACTGCGATTAATTTTAACTAATTCGTCATTAGAGTTGTATCAATATATACAAGTAAATAAAAGTAAACTGTATTATCCTTTAGACTCTTGGCAGACTCTCAAAAGTGGATAGGTGCCAGTCATCCAGGAAGCATGATTATCATCAAAGTGTCTGAGAGTGAAGGTGTAAGTATGCGAGCATCATCACTATCATGGTAATCATCACGATGATTTCGGCTGTGAACGTCATTTCGTATTATTTCAGCGAAGCTGCTTCAGTCCACCCCGTGCCATCGTCGTCATAACAGTAATAGTAGTAGCGTCACAGTAGCACTACTGGCATTACTGGTAACAACAGTAACAATAATAAGGTGGTGGTGGTGGCAGTAGTCGTAGCAGTAGTACTAGTTGTACTAGTACAACTACTACTACTGCAACGACTACTGCTACCACCAGTACACTATTGTGAAGACACAAGCAGACTAAGGCGGCTTTGCCGTTAAAGACAGGAAAACAACAGTGCGCTTTCCCTGACGATGTCCAGAGAAAACGGAAGGTAGGCTCAGTCGTACGAGTTGGGACGGGGAGTGCGAAATGGGGTGAGTGTTTCGGAGGTTCTCTGGAGTATGCTAACACGCGGGACATGTTTCCGCGTCGGCGCCTTCACCAGATCGTTCGATGCGCGTCAGTTCAGCGGGCGCCTTTTGCGTTACGCCCATGTACCTCGCGAGGCATTCGCCTATATAGAGCGTAAAAGCTGTCGGTTCGCTACAAAGGCATTTCGCGGAAACGGCCGATGCTGTTCAGTGTTTATGGCCACGCACGGTTGCATTATTTTGTGTTTCTCCAGCGATATGCACTTCTAAATTGGGCGCATGTGCTGCGAAGTGATCGTGAGTCGCAAGGTTTTCAGTCGGGCGCCGCAGCAACTTTGCTGGCGCAAGCTTGTAGTCATTTCTAATAGCGGCGCGCGTTTGTAAAACTGCTGCAACGCCCGCGTGAAACTGTCCACAGACAAAACGTTTAAGCTCCGGCGCTTGTCAGGAAAGAATCAACGCTTGTACCATTACTCTAAACGATTTTTTTTTCAGTTTTTCTGCCTCGCGAAGTTACCCAAAATTATGCTTTGAAGTAGGTCCTGAATATATTCTTTAGGGCCGGCGCACATGGAGAAGCTCTTCATTCCCGTTTTAGACCTCCGCTCCCGTTTTTGTGCGCGTAAATATTGGCAATGTAAGGTTTCTACATACATACGTACATACAGACATACATGTCTGCTTAACGTCCCAAAACCACCATGAGAGACGCCGCATAGAGGAGGGCTTCAGAAATTTCGACCACCTGGGGTTCCTTGACGTGCAACTAAATCTGAGCACACCTGCCTCAAGTATTTTCGCCTCCATCGAAAATTCGGCTGCTGCGGATGGGATGCGATGCTGCGATATTCGCGGAACCAGAAGCTGATAACCAGAAGCTGATAACCAGAAGCTGATAACCAGAAGCAGAATCAGAAGCTGATAACCAGAAGCGGAACCAGAAGCACTATATAGACCTCTTTGCTGGGTAGGCCTGTGTATTTTGCCAAAGGTGCACGTTAATTAACCTCAGCATATTTGAAATTTCTCGGGCGCACCCCGGCAGCACGTCTCGTATTTTTATTGTGATTTTAGATGTTAAATAACGGTTAATATTGTTAGTTAATGCCCAGTTAAGCCTAAAAAGTAAGCTTCACTGCAAAAAAGAAGCAAGGAGTACGACAGCAACAAGTTATACAAAGCGAGTCGAGCAGCGAGCTTTTTCAGCATCCAACCTGGCGTAGATCGACAAAATACTGGAGTAAGAAAACGCGCCGGCTGTAAGGCCAGCGAGGTGACCATCATACCATTCGTCACTTCAACGCAAACCTAGCCAAAGCACAGCACGTAAAAACGCCCTATACCTTCTGCTGAAGCCCGTCCAGGCAAGGTTCGCGCGACCGCGCTACAGGTGATTATAAACTCTTACGTTCACTCATCTTGCCGGCTTTCTAATGATAATTACATCGTGTATGCTAATGCCCCGCCGCGGTGGTCTAGTGGCTAAGGCACTCGGCTGCTGACCCGCAGGGCGCGGGTTCGAATCCCGGCTGCGGCGGCTGCATTTTCGATGGAGGCGGAAATGTTGTAGGCCCGTGTGCTCAGATTTGGGTGCACGTTAAAGAACCCCAGGTGGTCTGAATTTCCGGAGCCCTCCACTACGGCGTCTCTCATAATCATAGAGTGGTTTTGGGACGTTAAACCCCACATATCAATCAATCAATCGTGTATGCTAATGCTCTGCCAACTAGACGTGGTCACAATCTTAACAAAAGGTCATTCTTCACGCGTACTAATATGTTCAAATACAGTTTCTTTCCGAAAATTATTGTCTACTGGAACGAACTACCAAGTTTGGTTCGTGAAATGAATGTCAGATTTTTTGGAGGCACTGGAATGAAATTGTTGTCTTTTTTTATATACGTGGTCGTGCTTAGGATGTGGCGATAATTGTTGTGATTTTTTCTGATGAAGAACTTGTTTTGATATTACTCACATTCTTTACTACTGTATGTACCCCACTCCTGCAATAGCCCTGCATTGGGCTGCAGTATTTGAAAATAAGTAAATAAGTGTGACATTGCTCACGCAGACATGCAGTCTTCCACGCGTCCGGGGTTTCAACTCCAGAAGCGCCCCCTCTCTACCATCGGTTTCTCGAGAGAGAAAGGTAGGGGCGTTTCATTTCGTTTGAGCCCCACATCGGCGGATGCCCTCACGCGCGTCTTTCACTCGCCCATAAAAATTCTGACCCATCGCACACAGTCATCGATTTGGAGTTCATAATGCGCATCACGGTGACGACAAAAATGCGCCTTGAGTGTCCCCTGTGATTGGTATCGCAGTAAAAGAAGACAGGAAAACAGAACTGTGGTCTTGGTATTATTGAAGTGTGTCTAACTCCTGTTCTGAGCTGAACGTGTTAGAAAAAAATAAAAATAACGTATTAAAAATGTTGAAAGCATAGAGTACTCGTCAACGTCACACTGTAGCCTGGTTGCAAAAAAAAGAAGAAAAAAAAACACAAAAATATAACCCTTGTTCTTCCGAGGTTGGCTGCATGAGACATTTGGCGAAGTCACCAGCGTGTGAATGTGGGGCGCGATAAAAGTTGATGAATTGACGAATCCAGATTGTGCATATGTATACTTTTTTGACATTGCGCGTACTATGTCTACGAGTACACAAGCCAAAAAAATAAAATAAGATGTTTCACAGCAACAATGCATCGTTAATAAGACATTTTTTATTTATCGGTTTACACAATTTACTATTTACTAATTAAATACTAATTAGTCATCCAATAATTAACAATAATATATTTATTATGGGCTGGCGCAATCAGGATGAGACAAGGGTTATTCAAAACGGCAACTAAGTGCACCAACGTCAACCACGCACTACTAGCGCTAACAATGCATTGCGCAATTAATAAACATGAAATACACGTCACAACTAGAAAAGCGCGACGTCTTCGGCGCACGAAGGTTATGCCGTCCATTGTTAACCGATTTTATGCGGTAATATCGGGCCTCACGTACCAGCCGAAGATGACGCACCGGCTTTCATGCATTGACTGCTCGTGTTGGACGCTTCTCTTGCCGTTTTGTGTCCGGGGGGGGGGGGGGGGGCACGGTATACCTTCGCATCACAAGGCGTTCCATTCATGCACGCGTGATTCACGCCCCTTAATTAGCCAGGCTGTTTCAACACGCCGCGGCCGTGTATTCTGTCGCAAGCAAGCCTTTCGTCTCGGGTGTTACGTTCCTCGCTTGTTATGAAGCCTCGTCTGCCAGTATAACTTTGTTCTTCTTGCGTTGCCGTATCGTTCGACTTTCCTCAAATAGGCTTCTTGTGGCGTCACAAAGGCCCCGATGGCTCGCCAATGCTGCAAATGGTATCGTGGGTTCCATTCCCAGCTGTGGCAAGAGCAATCCGATTAGTGTAAAGTAAAGTAAACAAAAACATGGTTGATTTCCCCTCAATAAATCGGAATAACATGAAAGTGAAACCTATAGAAGTGGCGTGCGGTACGTAACACAGGCTTGGGGAGAGAACAATGCAAGCGCACACTCACAACTGAAAGTTTATTGAAGGTGTGCAACACATATAAAGCTTACAAAAATTGTCACGTGGTGCAAGTACTCTTGCCTAAAAAACAAAACCAATAGAAAAACCATCGCCATTTCGCAAAAAGCGATCAAAAGATCATCTAGGCGCATGCACCTGCCCCGCCGCGGTGGTATAGTGGCTATGGTACTCGGCTGCTGACCCGCAGGTCCCGGGTTCGAATCCCGGCTGCGGCGGCTGCATTTCCGATGGAGGCGGAAATGTTGTAGGCCCGTGTGCTCAGATTTCGGTGCACGTTAAAGAACCCCAGGTGGTCGAAATTTCCGGAACCCTCCACTACGGCGTCTCTCATAATCAAATGGTGGTTTTGGGACGTTAAACCCCACATATCAATCAATCAATCAATCAGGCGTATGCACCTGAGGAAAAAAAGATAATCGTAGATACACGTAAGTGGATGAAATAAACAAAAAAAATAAGTACAACGATTTTACCAAATATAAGTATTCTTTCCCTGAAATGGCAGTGGATTGGTAGCTAACACATCTTTCGCCGCATCTCTTAATCTGAAACGATTCTATTCCTTCGCGTGTGATCTTATCCCTGTGCCTTGATAGGACAGTCGTGTCTACAAAAAAAAAGGGGGGGGGGGGAGGGTAAGCAGCCACACATAATGCAATGCTGCGCCAAGGGGGCACAGTCTTTTGAGGTCGCCGCGCTGCAATGCTCTTGTAAACGAGTATTTAAACCACGGCCGGTTTGGCCCACGTATACACGGCCGCATGACAGTGGAATCAGGTACACAACTACCATGACACATTGAAAAAAAAAGCCGAGCTGTTTTTGATCTGGCATTTAATATTTTCTACGCACTTTGCTTTCGCTGCTATTTTTCTCTCTATTGTTACACATGCATTATTAAGTCAAGTTATTAATTTATTAAGTAACTGGCAAATAAATTAGCCCGAGGTATTTGTAGCTGGAATGATGTGTTCCACTATTGGCATAGGAAGATTAGTATTTGCGCCTACTTAACACTTCACACTTCTTCCTAAATGATTACTTCTCACCTTACGCCTACACTACACTAAGGGCGTTCCTAAACTCCAGTTTAAGGGCAGTTTAGCCTGTTTTTTTTTCCGTTCCCTTTTTTTTTTACTTTCCTGTCATCATCGTCAATCGCCTTACGCATATTCCCCTCAATTCGTATTGCCTTTCCGACAGTGCAGAATGGTGGATTAGTGAAAACAGTCTCAAGTCAACGTATCTGGGTTACTTATCGACATCTCTGTCTATCTTTTTAAAGGCGAGATGTATAGATGATCCATCAAGCGAAAAAAGTTACCGTCTCTAAGAATACGACTGTGACGCTCATATGACGTCACAGATTGCCGAGCTCCAAGACCTGGTGACATGATACTAAGGCCAAGAACAACCTGTACGCAAGTTTTTTTTTTTATGAACACTACTAGTAAGCAATGAAATAGTCTGATATCTGAGCAAGTGTGAGGTGTATACGTTTTTTTTTCAACTTTGTAACTTCCCTTTTGTAATACCTCTGGGCAAAGCGTGTACATATATGAATAAATAACATCGCTTCTTCATGTGACGTCATGTGATGTCACACGATATCATTGCGTGGTCAACGGTGAGCCGATTACGAGGCCGCACAAAACACTTTCGGTCCTTCCGACGGGGGTGGGTGGCTAGTTCACGCTCGCACACGCTACGTCCTGGGCAACGGGAGCGGAGGAGCCCGAGTATGCAAGGCCTAGCCGGAGCACAACGTCCTCAAGATCTAGGCCCTTGGACTATAGGACTCTACTAGCAATAGTCTTCAGATGGGGAATACCCGCGCCCTGCGTGGCCGGTGACTTCCCGCACACCGGATGCGTAAATAAATGTTGTGTCTCTCTCTCTCCGACGGGGGTTGGATAATCTGTACGTTGATGGAGACAAGATAATCTGTACCTTCACTATGGCGTATTTATTTCATCTAGGAGTTGCCTTACGCGATTCCATAAAATACCCTGTGAGATTTTTTTTTCTCTCGTATTTGCGACATTTGGCCAATGACCAATCCTCCAGCAAAGTTGAGTTCTGCAAGATCACATGGGAATCTGAACAATAGAACTGCCCGTGACGACGCCTAGTGGGGCCCCGACAGCCATAGCCGAGCCATTTGAAAATAAAAATTTGTCATAGGGGGGAGGGGGCGGGGCTTGAAGAGGTGGTGAACGCTAAGAACGCATCTGAACGTATCTGACAGTCCTTTCCTTTTACGCTGCTATTGAGGGCCTCCCCCTTCGAAAACGTGATTGATGGTTCTGGAATAGAAACATCAAAAAGCGAAGGATTCCTGCCTTCTTTTTGAACTCTCGCACTTTCTTTTGCGTCCGGAAGAACCAGAAGAGAAATTTTCTCTCTCAAGTGCTTTCGAGCAGCCAAAATCGCGCCGATTGTGCGCGGGAATAATCGAATGTCCAAGTTGGCCGCAAAAGAGGTTTTCAAGGCTGGAAAGGCCGTCGGCAAAATACTCCAGTTAGATACCAAGTACAATACTCCGGTTGCTCAAGTTAGATATCAAGTCTATAACAAACTACCGTCTTTCATTTTCCTCATAATTATGATCAATTACTCGCACCTGCGAACTTTAGGGGGCTTAGAAAAAAAGTGTAACTCTTTAGAACATTATACGTACATTACCAAGGGAGAGCCAAAGGCTGTCTCGCAACGGCCAATGAATGGTGCACCTGAGACGCACAACAGGGGCACGTCATTTGCGTGATACTTGAATGTCTGCATATTTTCTACTCTGCCTGGTGCTCATATTTCTGGCATTGGTCTTAGCGATGGTGCTGATGCTGATGACCTCAGATGGATGGCGCACACCCATGAAGGGAGATTGGCCAAGAACCGGGCGGCAGGATACCTAAATGAAACTAAATTAAAGTTACGCAAATCTGAAAAAAATTACTTAGTGATAAAACTGCCAATAAACAAAAATGGTTGCGGTGCTAGTGGTCAAATCATCTCTTGTTTTTGACAGACACAGAGCTACGAATTATAAACTAAATAAACTAAACTGAAAAGGTTAGGGTTCACTAGCACGGTAATTTTTTAGTTGCCTTGATGTAGTCAAACACAGTGGAGCATATATCCCTGTGGCAGTAACCAAATGAAGTGCCACCAAGCGATAGTTATTTCTTTTTGAAACATAAAAGCTACTTCTTCCTTTCTTTCTTTCTCTCATTCTTTCCCTTTCTTTCTTTCCTTTTATTTTTCTTTCTCTTTTTCTTTCTTCTTTTTCTTTTTTTCTCTTTCTTTTTCTTTCTTCTGCCTTCTTTCTTTCTTATTTCTTTCTTCTGTCTTATCTCTTTTCTTCTTTCTTTTTTCTTTCTTTGTTTCTAATTAACTATAATTGTTGCTCTTAAAAATCTTGACTACCACTGTAATTTGGGTTTTCCACACTGCACTTGTGTATGTGTCTTTCAGTTTCTTGTCGCCTTTTCACGCAGTTTTGTAGTAGTGAATCACCAAATCACTCGGCGTTCAGTAATCATATATAATTTTAAGATGGCTATTTATTTAGCAGCTGTAATATTTATCTTGATTTACATAATTATCGGCAATCATTGTGTCACCCTTGTTCCGGCGAGGACGTGAACGTACATAAGAGTAAGAGTTCGGAAATGCCACAGCTATTAGTCAGCGCATTTATTTAGACAGGATGTCCGAGAAAAAAGATTAGCATGCTAGTGGCGCTCGCTGGCGCAGGAGCTGTATTCTTTTTTCTGCCTTGAGTCATATCTAATTAGCACCAGAAAGAACGGATGACTAGAAAAGAAAACAAGCCTCGGCGCGGAACATGAAAAGCTTTAAAGTTAATCGCGGCGTCCTGTTTTCCTAGCCTTGGCCTTTGTTATGTTCTTTCTAGCTCCACTTCGATATGTCTCAAGTATAAAATTTACCTTCACTTACTCCACCTTAACTATAGCTCGACTGTAATCCAAAATACGGAATGATTTTTGTCAGCGCTTCCGCAAGGGAGTTTATTCGTGTGTATGGAAGAGTATCTACGACAGGCAACCTTTCTTTCAATGCCGTGACGGAATCGGCAAGATTAGTCACTAGTATGTAACATGAAGAGTTCGCTGGTAATCTTGAATGATGTGTAGCACTAATACATAGGACCTGACTGTGCAAGTTGAACTTTGCAGCTTATTGCTACTACATTGAAAAATATCCGAAATCTCACGCGGAAGGGGGCAGCAGTCCCCTCTCCTCTTACTTCCATGCGGTAGGCCATTATGGCAGCAATGACACTTTGCCCGGCATTTCTCGCCAAGCACTTTGAATAAATAAATAAATAAATAAATAATAAAATAATAAAATAAATAAGTATGCTGTCATACTCCATGGTCGGCTCAAAATCTGAGAAGTTAGATGCCTTTTATTTGAAAATTATAATAGCTTTTAAAACAGGTAAGTTGATGGTATTAGAATACTCACTGTTATATACGCGGTATACACGTTTAGTTTTTAATATTTCTTTGCAGTTGCTATATCGTTACCAGTGCTGCTATTTCTTATTTATGGAATTTCAACTTGATTTGTCTTGCTGCTTGTTTTTCTTTCTTCTAGTTCATATTGCTCATTGTTTGCCACTGCTGTCGTGCTAAAAGATGGCTGTGGGAATCGGTCAAGCTGTCTCTTTCGGAGAGCATGCTTTTACCTGCAGCTGTCCATCATCAAACTAATGATGAAAAATAAACATTATTATTATTATTATTATTATTATTATTATTATTATTATTATTATTATTATTATTATTATTATTATTATTATTATTATTATTATTATTATTATTATTATTATTATTATTATTATTATTATTATTATTATTATTATTATTATTATTATTATATGAAGTTCAGCTATTCATTCGTATGTGACCCTCAAAGGAAAATCACGGTAGGTCTTCCATTCTTAGCCCTTGTGTTTTTTCTTCATCACCTCGTGCAGACATGGCCAAGCCCTGGAGGCTAATTACACGGCCGTTTTCAGCCACAAGTTTATATTGTGTAACCAAGTATAGAAACCTACTACAATAAAAACTGTCATATTTAAATGTGTTTTGAACCAACAGTCTTAACTTTTAGTGCCATTTCTATCTGCATTCCTAAAATATCCACGTTTTTTTTTTCGAAGTGCTTCATACGTAGAGTTGTTCAGAAATTCTATATTTCGTGTTTCGCTGCTCTTGTGACAATAAATTTTAGATGTATTCACAAATCTCCAATGGATATTTGATGAGTATACTAACAGAAGCTACCCATCGATCTTACTTAGTCGTTATAGTTAAGTTTTTCATTTTTAAGGATACCTGCGCAATTCAAAGCTGAAAAAAAAACAAATTGTCTCAGCCAATAAATATGTTATTTTGTGACTTCTCTATTCCAGGTTCGTTAATGTGCATAATTCCGTTTACGGTCTGCGAGGACAAGCATTCACTACCCTTTTTCCACATTGGTTGACACGCTTTGATTTGCGTTCTACAATGCGTGCTTTCTTAAAATTGTTAAAGGCTGTCCCAGAAAACTATATAGTCACCCTAAGGTGCTGCTGCCAAGATTGATGTCGGGGGTTTGATTCGCAGACGCCAATGCTACACCTGAAAAAAAATGCAGCTCATACGTGCTTTCCTCCGGCAGCCTAGCTGAATTTTACAGCGCGTTGAAAACTACAAAATGGCCACAAATAATTATGAGACCTCCGCTATAGCGTTCTCCATGAGCCACCATGCAGTTTCAGGACGGCAGAAAATTAAGCGGAATCTTTTCCCATATTAACGCTCTGTAACAACGGCAACTCCACTAATGCGCACAATTATACTAGGATGGTTTCGTCTAAAGCCAGAAACTATAGGGTGCTGGTCGAAGAACCCGTGCAGAAGCCACATCACTAACCTAACTCATTTCTGAGACTCCTCGCGGTCGCATTGGCACTGGTTTCCAAGGTGAGCGCTCATAATCGAATTCCGAGACCATAGGAATCCCACACCCACACTCTCGGGTAATGGAAGCGAACGCCTAAAGATGGCATGGCGTCTGGAGTTAACGGGCGATGCCAAAGAAGTCGCGAATGCGAACGGGTCCCATGCCTGCTTGTACACTGATACATTGCAGCGCCACCTTGTTTTTTTTATTAGTCTCTTTTCTTTCGACGTGACTCTTAGCCGGAGATGCCACACGGCAACACCACACGCAGCGGCACCAGGCATTGTGCTTTATTGTAGCACCCACCGTTCCCGACGGGCTCCGCCGTCTCCTAATGGCTGCCCTCGGTCGTGCCGCTTGATTGGCCAAGCGCAAAGTGACGTCACGCCTGAGGTGTCTTTAGGAAACGAGCGAGGCGCTCAACGATGGGTGTGTTTTCTTGGGTCAGCGCGCTACTGTTATTTCTCCCGTGTTCTTTTTTTTTTCTCAAGCTCTTTCAAAGAGTCAGCCGTCTTTTTGAAGCCTCTTCTTTTTTTCTGGCGGTTATTTCTAGAGCGTGAAGCTTTGGATCCGGGGAGCCGTCAGTTTGACTTCGAATGGATGAATGGTATTGGGACGAAACTGTTGCAAAGTGCAGTAGGTGACTGTGACAATTGTTGTTTATTTCTTTCCTTACTTCACAGCAATTTCTAGCGTGTTTTTACAACCCAATTCGAGCTCAGCCTAAGCTGATAGCAAGCCATGAACACGAATGTTGACGAGACAAACACGAAAGATAACGAGTAAGCGCTTTCCTCACGCTCTGGGTCCTTGCTACTTTTATTTAGCGCCTTCGAACTTGCAAACATTTTCGCTCCAGTGACGCTGAAGCTGAACCCAGTTAACGTTTCATTGGCGAACTAGGTGAAGTGGCTCAGCCTTAAATTTGCTGCTTTTTAGCGGCCATGAAATGTGCAGGGCGTTTACGATGGCTCGCGTGGTACGTTCAGTCGGTTGCACGGTGTAGCAGAGGCGATTTATTTTCAGTCTTTACAGACAAAACGGTACACGTCTTCCTATTTCAAGTTTCTGTGCAGGTGTGCTATACCAACGGTCAATTATTTGCAGTGCCGTGAATGATCCAGAACCGAAACACATGCCTGCTAGCACGCTGAGATATAGTACCTAATCTTATTGGTAATTTTCTAATTTACCTGGGTCAAATGATTGTTGCTCCATTTACAATGAGACCGCAATAGTAAAAGGAAGTCGTGACTAATACCCCTGTCACACGGGCACTTAAGTCTTTTAAGTAAGCGGTCTTTTTCCGAAAAGGAGTTCCTGACAGCAGACACACGGCACAAAGCGAACTCCTTTTCAGAAGCGGTCTTTTTCGTAAACGGCGTTCGTCGATCTCTTTTACGGCTCCGAATGAGTAGCCTCGAAACCAGTGGACGCCAGCTATTTTTGAGTGGTGGGAAAAAAAGAGCAAATGCTTATTTTTCTGTCACCGAAACTCTTTGTAAAAACAAATTTCATATCCTGCAGAAGGTGTAATGAACTCTTTTGATGGTTATTTCCTTTTCTACTCTCGTAAGCAGCTACAACGCGTCGGCAATATCACGTGGTGACGCTCGGTCTGGCGCTGCTTTATCCTCTCCTTGGCAGCTTTTGCAGCGTTTGCCTCGCTTTCCAGAGCGAGAAGGCAGGCCGTGAGGCTTGCGATCCTCGCTTTTTCTCCCGTACGGTCGCCCATAACGTGTCGAGAGCAGTCGAGAGCAGCGAAAAACAAATACGGTAAATAAAAGCACAGTGGTGCCAGACGGACTTGTGCACGTCGCTAGTTATGGGAATGCTTCCTTATCTAGTGCAAAAAACATTCACATTGGTGTTTCTTCATCTCTTATTCTTAAATTTATTTGAAGAAACGAGCAGTGCAACAAGTCTTCAATTTGTACATCGTGATACATCGTTTAATTTTCATTGCTTTTCTTTTAACTGCTAGCGCCACGCTTTCGCTAGCGTCTTCGAACGAAAACACTTAAAGGAGATCGTTGCTGCCGTGTGTCTGCGCCGCAAACACCTCTTTGTTAAATGTCTTTCAACTTCGTAAAAGACCGCTTACTTTTTGCGCGCCCGTGAGACACAGGTATAAAGTGTTTGTTCACGTCGCAAAAGTTTTTCTCGTTTTTTTTATCTTCAAGATAACACCACGGTCTTAGCACGCCTGCTTTCCAAACTAAACCTGGCGTCTCTGACGTGCGTTGGTCCGTGCGGGGCCGTCAACTTGCCGTTCAGTCCTCAAAGACAACTTACTCGAATTCTCACTCTGAAATGTACACTGCAAGATCATATCTGTGTCGTATTCACATTTTTCGTGCATGTATTTTTCTACACGCGTTAACGCTGCAAGCGAGTGCACCAAAAATGAAACTGCAATAAGCTTCAAGCTGCCGTACTACTTGCGGAGAAACACGAGCGTGGGGAAGCTCCGCATAGGTAGAGTTCGTTGTATACTGCCAAAATTAGCTGGCCCCAAGTGTAACGGCAGTGCAGCATGCTCGCATATCATTGACAATAGAGAACCCTGATTGATTTGTGAGATTTAACGTCCCAAAACCAGACAATAGAACCGTGTAAACAGTGACGTGATAAAGAAACTCCTAGAGGGATTACAAAATGTGACACCCTTATTGAAACACTAGCTGACAGATTTCACTGTCCTCTAGAGATGCATACGAAGCGACGTTTTGCATAGCCCAATCGTTGTGGGGCCATCGAGAGTGCGCTACAGGCGTTTATACCGCGGCACACAGCTGTCATATATCTGTGAATATGCGTACTCTGCGTGCGCGTGCACTTTCAAGAGGGATGAGGTCACTTGAGCCTTTGGAATATTTATCGACAGCGTCTTGCATTTTCCCACTCCGACATAGCTCGAGAAGACAATTTCCATGCTTTATAAGTTTCCTTATATACCGATAGTTATAACGCGAGAACAGAACGACGACACAGAGACAAGAACACGAAGGTCGTCGTTCTCTGTGTCGTGGTTCTGTTCCCGCGCTCTGACTATCGTCATGTCATACCAACTAGCCCAAGCTGCCACACTCCTTATATAAGCCTCGACAGGAGTCAGTTTTGGAAGTTAGGATCCTTGTTCATTTATTTAAATAGCTCTGTTCATTCCTAGATGTTGAAATAATGAGCCTAAATCTTGGTTTTGTTGCTGACAAGCCGGTTAAAGCCTTCTGTATTATCAGCCACTTCTTTTTTTTTACAGAGCTCTACAAACACACAAAGGATCAATATTGGGTGTAGCGTCGCGTACTAAATTGTAAGAAGTAGTAGTTGACAGAAAAGAGGCGCAATCAAAACTAAGCTTTATTTTTGCGTTCATTGCGCATATAAAGCCGAGAAACCACATGATACTGATGGCACCGGCCACGTTTTCAAACAATATAAATATAAATCAAACCGCCTACCGCCCCAATTGTCGAGATAGTCTACTTCACAAGAAAACAATTCACCAGATTGTTTTTTCCAAACAAGTCAACAACGCCGCCTACCTGTCAACTACTTCGTCTTAGAGTTTTGTGCGCGGCACTACTCCAAATATTGCAATGAAATGCCAACTAGCCTGCATGGACAACCTTGTACACAAAGGAGGCAATGTTTATATCTGTATTCATATGCCACCATTGAGCATGTAAAGCCAATCTTGTACCATCGAAGCGATGACGAAGATTCAGAAGAAACGCAAGTTGTCCCCACGAAAGTGTTAAAGATCACATAAAAACACAAAAGGAAAGAAACCGAAGGAGGACACCAATTGAAAACTTGTTAATCTGTCTCACACTTGAACGTGCAAACCTGCTGGTCACTTGGTAGTGCAAGTTCGGTCCTCAATATAGCTATGCAGTTGAGGGCTAGGCTTATTACAAGCCTTTTCATGAACCTCAGTGTGAGAGTCAAAAATAAAATTACCTCGACAGTTTCGTTTGATTGCAATGTCCACCATGTCTATCCATTAAATATTTCTTCACCTTACATGCATTACATTGTCGCCGTGATTGGCATACTGCTACACAAGGTACGTCATTATAAACAACTAAATTACGTCATAATTAGGTGCCTAAATTGTGCGGTATACTATGGTTACGTCACGCCCCATGTTCACCCAATAAATCTTTCTTCACCTTACATGCATTACATTGCCTCCGTGATCGGCATACTTTTAAACAAGCTACGTCATCATAAACAACTCCACGACGTCATAATTAGGTCCCTAAACTGTGCGGTATACTATGGTTACGTCACGTCGTGAGGTAATCAGTGACGTAGGTCACGTGTGCTTTCGTGCCGCATCATTTGCCTGCCGTGTTTCCCTCAAGGGGGCGCTCAGTGGTATGCTTGGGCCTCTCGCCTTCGAAAACCCCACAGCCTTGGTTTAAAAGTGCAACAGAGTGGAATATTCTTCTCAATACAAGAACTGAAAGCCATTAAAACTTTCGAAAGTGGTGGGAACTAGTCAAAGAAGTTCTGGCTAAATATGGCTTGTTATAGCTAAGTTTGTGGAAACTCTTACGATGTGAAGTATATCATGCTGCTACGAGTATCCAGCAGTTTCTCAGAATTTCACTTACAATCTTAGCTGTGGCAGCACGTCGCGAATTCCACGAAGAATACTGTTAACAGTGGGCGCGCACACTGAAGCTACAACGCAAGTGATTTTCCGAGAGCTTTTAAAGACAGGCTTAAAAGCACAAACAGCCTTCCCGCTTTATAGCTTCATTTCTGCTGTATACACTTAGGCCTGTTGGCCGTAAAAAATGTTTAGGAAAGTTGGTTATCGAATTTTCAAATAAATGCAGATAACGCAGGTTGAAATATGTCGTACAATCTAAAAAGCCTGTATTTTGCAAAAAAAAAACAGCGTAGTACTAGCAGATGAGATTCTTCCGCTGGGAATGAAGGTCGTGTAAGCGTTACTGCGCTTTTTGAGATCGACCAAACTCTGAACGATTGCTGTCAAAAGTTTTCGCGCGCGCGTGCGTGCGTGTGCGTGTGTGTGTGTGCTTTCTCTTGTGTGCACATGCGTTTGTTTCTCTTGTGTGCACATGCGTTTGTTTCTGTTTTTTTTCTCGCCCTCTCTGACCCTCTTTCCTGCCCCTACCCTCACGACCCAATTCTGGGTAGCAAACTGGATGCTAATATCTGATTAACCTCCCGAACTTCCTTTTCATCTACTCGCTGAGAATCCAAAGTCAGGTTAGACCACTTGAAGTGCATGGACACTCGTGTATTTAAATTCGGGAGCACGATAACGAACCGTGGGTCTTCGTAATTCATCTTGAGTACTCCACTACACCGGTCCTCGTATGCCGTGATTTTGATACCTAAAACACCAAAATGTCATTTGATTAAACTCGTGGCTTTTCCATAGTGTTACCACTGTATACGTGTCCGCCCATTCGCTGGTGATTGCCTCGTCAGTTTCCTCTTCTGTCTCATCTTTAGGCTCCCATTTCCCCAGCGTAGTGAACCTAGACAACCGGGCATGGACCTGGTTGACCTCCGTGCTACCTCTTTTATTGTTCTTGCTCCTTCTCAGTCATGGGCACGTCACCAGTAAAAAGCACCGGCTACAGTTACCTAAGCCAAAAAAATAGCTGTAAGTGTTTCCACTGGTTACTTAAAAAAAGGAAACTTTTATCTGTTGCAAAATATATAAATAAATTTGGCTTAGTATATACAGAACTTGTTACAGTTACCATCGAAAAGTAACGACCTACCATTTCTGTTTTCGCATAAAAAAATAAATTATTTACATGCCAAAGGATAGAATTAATTCCATAAATACGTACGAAGAGGTACGCAAAGTCCATAATCAGTCAATATGGCGTCCATTGACTATTAACCCCAATCCCCTATGTTCTTCAAGGTGTAACAGACCTTGTTTAACGAATTTGGCGTCCACTGATAATACAAACCATTGAGACATGTGTTCGCGAAATCCAAAGACCGCCTACCTGCGGACTGTCAGTGCGGGATCGTCTATGTGTGGTGCGGGGACTGTGAAGTGACGTAATTACGTCAGTGAAATGGCAATCAATGGATCGGGGAAGGGCGAGGAAAGGAAAGGTTCCTAAAGTCAATTACGTAACGCGTTCTTAGGCGGGGTTTGTTGAATACTGCTGGATAGGGCGTAGCTTTGATCTCAACAATGTGATGATGCTGCCTCCTGAATGGAAGTGAAGTGGGTGGGGTGGCTTCAGGAAGCGTTTGCAAGGATGTGTGTGGGCAATGAAATGTTCGACATTCCTCCATTTTTTTTGCCATTCTATACTGACGATGCCTCCTAACCTGCATAATAAGTGCAACGTTCGTGATTGTGTGAAGAATTGGGTTAAATCTAAGTTGACCACGAAAATCAATTACAATAAAGCTTTAAAAAGCTGATTCGCTAGTTAACGGCCTTCTGCTTATCAGACTTGCGCTCCTTTGTTTTCCAATCATCTGTTAAACATGATTAGCTTGGAGCCTCGGACGAAAAAAACGCTCCACCGGCACACCAAGAACAGCTAGACTGATGTGACAAAAACAATATATGTGCCGCCCACCCACTAGAATTTAGGAAGCTGTCCAACGTGATTCATTTGCAACTTGACAGATTTACGACATGCAGTTTCCAAGTAAACTTCAAATATGGTCTCCAGCACGGCATATGTCCGTCTTGACGACATCTACTAAACTGCGAGGACAGCCTTATTGCAGAAAGTTGAAAAGTAGAAAGGTGGAGAGGATATAGTAGAAAAGAAAATTGCATGAGTGAAAAGTGTTTTAACATCAGCCTTTAAACAGTGTTTCTGGTGGATACTTTTTATCAAAATAAAACTCTAACGGTATTTTCCGTTACAGTTAATGAGTAAAAAGTAACAGTGTTACAGTTACAAGTTTCTCTAACTTAAAAGCAACTATAGTTACTTACAAGTTACTGAAAAAAGTAACTATGTTTACCAGTAACGAGTCACTAATAACTAGTTACTGCCCAGGGCTGCCCCTTCCTTCCTCCATGGTATATTTCCCGATACCTAAGCATGGGTATCCCACGCCGCGGTGGTCTAGTGGCTAAGGTACTCGGCTGCTGACCCGCAGGTCGCGGGTTCAAATCCCGGCTGCGGCGGCTGCATTTCCAATGGAGGCGGAAATGTTGTAGGCCCGTGTGCTCAGATTTGGGTGTACGTTAAAGAACCCCAGGTGGTCAAAATTTCCGGAGCCCTCCACTACGGCGTCTCTCATAATCATATGGTGGTTTTGAGACGTTAAACCCCACAAATCTAATCTAATCTAATGTAGAGGCAGTTTTACCCGTTTCTGTAGGTAAGTGTGCTGTGCAATGGCGCGACGATGCGTCTTTCAAGGAGGCGACAAGATGGCGAGGGGGGCTGAGAGTACTCCGCGAAGGTCCTTGTGCGGCCGCCATTTTGCGGCCAGCGACAATGAACGCTTGATGGCGCCCCCTACCTTTGGCGGTCTCGTCGGCGCGTGCTGCTCTTGTCGTGCGAGTCGTGAAGGGAAGATAAAAGGAGTACCGAGAGAAGGAGAATGTTGCCGAGGAAGGGTTTTTTTTGTGTACGTCGACCAGACAAAACATGTTTCCTGCCACAAAAGGCCGCGTCCACGCTGTCGAGAGTTTTCGGAACGCCGGCAACTCGTCTCTATCTCGCAATTCACCCCTGAAAATGAGCGAGTGAAAAGACAGACAACGAAACGCAGAATGGTTGAGGACGGGGCAAGTGCTTACAAATAAAAGTATACAGAACGAGGGAGAGTGCGAGAGTCTTGAATGAAAACGGGAGAAGGGGCGCAACCCCACCATTCTACTACAGGTAGATACAGCCGCGGAGATCATCAAGTAGCAAAGCATTTGCCTCCTATTTCCGAAATTCCGGGTTCGATTTCAATATGTCAGCTATTCTAACAGGGATAGAGGGGCCCCAATAGGGCGCTCGGTGCTTTGCAGTGGTCGGGGTTTTATTGTAAGCAAAGCGCTTACATCTGCAGCCCCCCAAAATCGCTTTCAGAACAATGTGCACGACATGAAACGGTACAGGCAGTGCACTCTTTAGATACAAGACATGGCACAGTGTCCCCTACAACGCGCACCCTATCACTCCAAAGTATAGGGGAGCCCAGCCATAAGTTTCGGGAGGTGCTTCAGTTCTTACTGCCAGATTCACAGAGGTTAATAATAAAGGCATAAAACGTCCTCCGTGTCAAAGGAGGTGCTAGTTTTAAAATCGCTTTTCAGAAATGATATGCATTGTAGACTCGCAATATTTGAATCTTTTATATAAATGTATGCGCTAGAGCAAATATTTGAAAATAAGATCTCTAAGTTTGTGTAACTATTTTATTAACACGACTTGATTTTTGTAAGTGTAATTCATGCGCTGATTTCTCGTGTAAGCAACATCAAGTGTAAGGTATTTGAAACCTCAGGCATTTAGGCGCTGTCAATAGAGATCAAAAGTTTCCTATTCTAAAAATACAGGAAAGAAACAATTGGTACCCTTCAATACACAGTTTCGAAAAAAAAAAAACATCCACCAAAAAGATGCGCCGTGAGTTGAGCGATCGTTCCAAAACTGATGAAGCGGCGGAAGTGAACGAAGCATACACAAGGAAAAAAAACAATGAACCGTGGCACAACATTGATTGACACTATAGGAAATGTTCGTCATTGCTGCGTCGGATTCAGAAAAGCAGGGCGCGATGTTTTTTTTTTCGGTTCTCTTTGTGCCTTTCCATTGCTCTCTCGGGTGTCACGGCTCTTTCTGTAGACGGCCGTTTCTCAGCCGTCATTTCAGTGCCAAATAAATAATGGCTTTGTTGCACTTTCTTCCACCACCTTTTTTTCTGTTTTTAGTCTTGCTTTCGGCTGGCCTTGCCCCACATCAAAGACAAGACAGGCGTGTATGCTCTTAGAAGCAAGCACCCGCATTACCAGAACGAGTCGGAAAAAAAGAATTCGCAGTTTCTTGACCAGAGCGATAAATTGTCCTGGTGGAGCCGTTATGAAGGGATAGCAACGGCGTTATGGCGTGCTCGCGAAAGCGAGGAAACGCCGAGTAAAATAATTTTTCGTTGCGTGACGAACGCGCCCAATGCCAAAGTTTATATCGTTATTATTTTATATTTGAATTCTTTTATCTTTTTTATTTGTGGTGAGTGTTTCGCTACCATTAGCGGACATTTCAGGGTTTAAAAGGGTCATAATATAATTCTTATGCAATAGCAGAAAACGCTGCTCTATTACGTGAGACATACTAAAGAGAGGGCTGATTTCGCACAGCCTTTTTTATTGATACTTTCTTTCCGGCTTATCTCGCATTGAAATGGAGCAAAGGACATGTGTTGCCGTACGAGCAGCACAAAAGTAGTTTGGAAAGCAAGAATATTCGTGTGGAAATCCAAGTTTTGTTACTGACTTTTTTTAATCGCAGGGAGACATCGAGAGTTAAAGTTATGGTGTCGCATTACTGAGCTCTTGGAAGCGTACTGAGGTCCTGTAGATGGCCACCACAGTTCATCGAGGGCAAACAGTAAAAGCACCCGTGTACTTTAAAACAAACACCAGTTGGTAAAATTTATTCCGCCGTCACTCACTACACCATGCCTCATAAAAATATTGTAGTTTTAGACGTGCGGCTGTAGGATTTACTTTTCAGTTTTAGATGCGGAAGCATCTTATACTCGCGCCTTGTAGTGCGCCGTCCACGCCGTCCGCACCGCTTCTCGAACATTCGACAGCTGACGCGCGCGCATGCGCCGTCGCGCCGTCGCCCACCATCTGTGCCGCGCGCGCTTCTCCTTCGAGAACATTCGACAGCTGACAGCGCATGCGCCGTCGCGCTGTATATATACTCAAGGTCGGCGCTCGCTCGCTCAGTTGCCGCTCGTCGGTTGGTTTGTACGGCACGTCGACGTCCAAGGTCGCGGTGAAATGAATTCCAACGAATCCACAAACACAATGATCGACGTCCCTTCGACCAGCGCCGCCCTTTCGCATACGTGTGTACGAGTTCACTCATTTAACACCCCCTCCTACAACCACGTTAACCAATTTAGCCATCGACCCAAGTAAGTTGCAATTTAACACCCCATTTCACAACCACGTTAACCAATTTAGCCATCGACCCAAGTAAGTCGCACTTTAACACCCCGTTAACCAATTATATGCTCCGCATCCTCCTCAGTGTTCCCCCGAGGGAAGCTGCGGGCAATTTTTTTTTAATGCCGCTTCACGAAGACAGTTTCTGAATCCCTGTTTTGGCATCGCTAAAGCCCATTCCTTGATTGAAAAAGTTGTCCAACGCGATATTAGTGTATACTCTGATTGTGGTAAGTAGGTATACCAAACCACTTTTTTCTGTAGTTTTAATTGTTTTTTTTCGGGGGGGGGGGATATTGTGGCGATGGTGTCCATGATAACTCACTGATCCTTCTTCGCTTACATATGCCCGGAAGTAGTATTTCTCGACTCCGAGGTTATGGCACTGCGGTCTTAATCTCTAAGTATATGCAACATTGACAGTGATTTTCGAAGGGCCTTGCATATTTCCAAGAAAACCCTACGAACGGCGTAGAATACTTCACCGGAAGCCATACACGCTCAGATACTCAAGCTGACTCTTGCTGATCCCTCATTTGCCTTGCTATATTTGCACATATACTTAGACGTATACGGCAAACAGTGGTGTAACTTCAATTAGAACAAGAATTGTGAGAACTTTAGTCCTATTATAAAATTGTTGCTGCAGAGAGTTTGAATGCATAAAGAATATTTGCCCCTGACACAAAGAAAACCAGTAAAATAATCAAGTAGCATTCGAAGACAAATATTTAAAATAGCATGGCAATTGACAGTGAAGTGCATACTGGAACATTAAAAGAGACACGATTCGGCCAAGTTCTATTCACGCTAGAAATGCAACGCTTCTGTTGATAAGCATATGGTTCCATTTTGCCGGTTGTTTTATGAGTGACTCATGATCTGTGAGAATATTGAAGTGCTGTGAGTTACATCCTGTCTATGTTCTGTTTTTTGAACACGCCACTGAAGTGATTTTGTTACACCAGTCAGTTGTACTAACTTGAATAGTTGTTACCAGTTTGCAATAAACTTCCCTGTCTTGTCAGTCTTCTCTATCTCTGTGAGGCCCACGGTACGGCTCTATGTTCTCCCATCACCATCATCATCATCAGCCTGGCTACGTCCACTGCAGGACAAAAGCCTCTCCCATGTTCCGCCAGTCAACTCGGTCCTGTGCTTGCTGCTTCCAATTTATACCCGCAAACTTCTTAATCTTATCTGCCACCTAACCTCCTGTCTCCCCCTAACCCTCTTGCCTTCTCTGGGAATCCAGTTAGTTACCCTTAATGACCAGCGGTTATCCTGTCTACGCACTACATGCCCGGGCCATGTCCATTTCCTCTTCTTGATTTCAAACTATGATATCATTAACGCCCGTTTGTTCCCTAATCCACTCTGCTCTCTTCTTGTCTCTTAAGGTTACACCTACCATTTTTCTTTTCATTGCTCGCTGCGTCGTCCTCAATTTAAGCTGAACCCACTTTGTAATTCTCCAGGCTTCTGATCCATAGCTAAGTACCGGCAAGATGCAGCTGTTATACAGAAGGAGGAGGAAAGTTTAAGCGGAAGGACAGGGAGGTTAGCCAGTTCTTAGTCCGGCTGGCTATCCTGTGCTGTGGTAAGGGGTGAGGGGAATAAAAGGTGATAAAAGGATTGTTGCGAAGAGAGAGAGAGAGAAAGAGAAATTACAAAAAATATATCTTCCTCTTGAGGGATAGTGGCAATCTACCTGTCATGATTTGAGAGTACTTGCCAAATGTGCTCCACCCCATTCTTATTCTTCTAGTTACTTCAATCTCGTAGTTGGGCTCCTCGGTTATTACCTGCCCTAAGTAGACATAGTCTTTTACAACTTGAAGTATAACTTGCTCTCCCATAGTAGAGTACAAAGTACTCAAAATCGTTAACCACTTTTTTCTAAATACAGAGTCCATTTAATGTATGAAGTTTCTGTAAAATGTTTTTTTTTTGCTGCATACGCTTTTCAGAGCCCCGATCCAAGTAATTTTTTGTACTGTGAAGGGCCACCTGTCTAAGCTTGCTAGTTTTTACAGTGAAAACTGTATATGGCTAGGAGAAACGAAAATCCGCCCGACATCAGTGTCACGAGCGGTTTCCATTGGCTGTGTTATCAGTTACGTCGTTCGCATCGTCGTACCATGGCACGCACGCCATTGGCTATGTTTTGATTGACGTCGTTCATACCGTCGAAGCGGTGGCCTTGAGCACGCGCACATGCGTTTCTTCTGGAACCTTCCACATGGATACGCCATTGACATCCCTAGAAATCCCTAGAAGAACGTCGGGCTCGCTCGCTGGATTCCGTGCCGATCGGATGTGCCCCCGCGATCTCCGACGACAGCGCAGCTCTGGCCGACCGGCTCGCCCTCCGCCATCGCCTGACGCCCTGAAGCTCTCGCTGAGTGGTGCCCCGTCCTCGGACTTCTGCGACCGTGTCCCCATCTTTCTCTATCTTTTCTTTATTTCTCCATGTGGGTGTCCTCATCTCTATCCCTATCCCCTTTTCATACCTATCCTTTTTAATCCTTCCTTATCACCTTCCCTCGTGAGCCACTGGTGTCGCACTATAATGCGGACAGTTACGGAACGCCCTTTTATCTTTTTTCCTCTCTTTTAAAAATCACTTAAAAAAGAAGAGCGTTGGCAGTGGAAAATGTGAGAGCTCGCATTCGCCGTTCCGATGACACAGTACTGGCACAAAAACAGGCCCGGAAGGCCTAGTGCCGGCATCAACAGCGTACCTATGATCTGACAGCCTTCCAAGCCGCGCTAAATCACGAACGGGAATGCAAGCGCCGGTGGTAGGCGGATCCTGCAAACTACGCCGCCAAGTTAGCTCGTGATGTCGAATGCTTGCAACAACGCGGCATTGCAGCGTCAATGCGATTGCTTATTGTGTGAGCGCGTTTGCCAGGGCGAAAGCCTGTTTTCGGCGGTAGTTCCTCCAGCGGCACACTGGATTTGGTAGCGACGTCTATATGTGCTTCGAGAACAACCGCTGTGATTAACGCTTTGCCAAACGCATTTAACCACTCATTACACTCTTCCATGACCATGATCACGCGAAGCACAATGTGCGGCTTGCGAAATTAGGACTGCGGTAAACCCAAGCCGCACGCGTTTAACCTCATTAAGAAGCACGAACATGTAACCAGTAATTGTGAAATGCTTGAGTGCCACGTCGGATTGAATCCGCTGCTGAACACCGGAGACGCATGTTTCAGCTTTCGCTGGTTAACCATTTGTACGGAGTGCTTGGGAGGTGATTTCAACTTGACTATAACAACAGGTAGATCTACCCTATATCTACGGCGAGTTAGTTTCACTGTGATGAAACAAATAAGATTGTTGAATGAATGTTAAGTCACAGTAGCCAGCACCAAGAATAGTGTTTGCAAACAAGCAGTGTACTTTAGCATTTCTGAATTAAACTTAGCATGCAAGGAGGCATGATTGCTCCATTTTAACCTACGTGGTGATCAATACACGAATATTTACCGATAATGGAAAGTATTTGCGCTACGTTTCGTGGACAGATAATGGAATTGATGAATGGCTTCTTGTTGTTTTGATAGGGCAAAGCCTCATCCCACCTAGCTATAACTCGTATCAACTGCTAAAGCTGTGTAGTGAAAGGTTAAATTTCACTCCTGCTCTGTTTTCAGCCACCTATCAGGTGACTCCCTATTGGTTATTTATCGCACCCTTGCTATGGTTAGTAGGTAACACTAACGTATAGCAATAGAACAGGAAATGGGAGTAGGGGGAGTGGCAGTACGGGGAGAGCAAAATGGGAGAGGAGAAAATGTGGCATAGCTAGGTACAGCATGGCCGTATATGATGTAGCATAGCACGAGAGCAGGAAAAGGGTCAGGATGACAAGGAGTGATGCGAGGGTAAGGATGAAGGCAGAGGCTAAAAGAGCATAGCGTAGCCATGTATGGCATCCCGCCGGCAACTCATACAATGTATAGCATAATAAGAGGTGGGGATGCAAAGTGATAGGAATGAGTGATGCGACGGTTGGGAAGATAGACAGGAAGAGAAAGGGAAAACATGGCACAACTGTGCACGGTATAGTATAGCACGGCACAAGATTGGTAATTCAGGATGTGGACAAAAGTAGCGAGAATGAGAAGGAGGGAAAGGACACAGGATTTATACTCGCTTAAAGTATAAGGCCTCGTGGACCCCGAAGCCCTCTGCTCTATAAATTCAGCCCCATTCTTCATGGTGCATTGCTTTTAGCGCACTGGGTGCTTGGAAAGCACTACGTTGAAAGAGCCCGTTTGACTTCGTGACCTCACTATTCCTGCACTTTCTTTGACTAGGTATTAACGTTACCATTTTTGTGGAGTAGGGGAAACGAAAGAGCAGGGGGTGTGAAACGATAGCTTCACTAACAGGGAGCCATCACCGAAGTTGTCACCGCATTAATTTAGCAAGGACAGGGCAAGTAGAAGAGCAGGTTTGCTCTTCAACTCACAGTTCATCGCTGCCATAGACAGTCCTACTGCAGAATTCAAAGTTTGGAAGAAATATTTGCGGCTTCACTGCATGCGGTAGCGACCTTACGGTGTTAGCTCTCAGCGGCTGTGCTAGCATAGCCTCACCAAAGTTTAAGAGCTTTCTTTTCCTCTCTTCTCTCTTTGCTTGTGGCAAGGCTTGTATGAGAACTGAAAGCAACTCAAAACGCCTGATGCGCGCGTGTGAGACCATTTACTTGGGCAACAAAATGAATGTTGTGCACACGCTACGCCCGTCAAGGCAGAGTTTGTCCTATATTTCTTCGCGTGCTCTGTGCTCAGTTACTTGATCATTGTACGTGAGAAGAAACGAAGTGCTCTCTTTTAGGCAACTGATTCCAGACTCAAGATACAGTGACTGCATTTCGGGTGGATTTCAGACTCTCGAAATCTCTCGAACAGTTTTAAGAGAGGTAGATAAAGAAATGCCATACCCAGGGAAAAAAGAGAAAGCATCAATGAAAATAAGAACGAATACGATAGAATACGTTTCAGTTATCCCTGTCTACTACTTTGATACGCGCCAACGGCGTACCCTTTTACGCCATCTTCGGGTATCTGGTCCTCGTCTGAAAACGATAACGTACTTCAGCTTTCACGCGTACTTTAGCTGCGAAAAAAAACCAACAATGTCACTTATGCCTTCCCGAAACACAACAATTAACATGATAAAATCTGTCGTCTTCTCCTTTTTTTTGTAACTAACTTGGTTTGCATTTTCTCCAGAATCGGAGGCATTGCAAAAAGTGGTGCAAGAATAGTAAACTTGAAAACTGAATCGCATACGAATCCAGTAGCGATGACACCTAACCGAATAGGAACACCAAGCGAATACTCTTCCAGTAACTTTCGAAAATCTTATAGTAAGACAGCCATTTTCGAAGCAGCATGAGAGTGATACCATAACCATTTTGGAAACGGACAGATAATTTCATATTTATTTGAAACAAAAACTTACTAGCCTTAACAAAGGATAATTTGTATCATACTTTAACCCATCTCAAACAAAAACCAGTTGTGTAAACTGATAAAAAACTTTTGCAGCAACGTCTACAGTTACACAAGTAATTTGTATCTGCCGTTTGAAATACAGGGACTACCGTATTCAAGCTGGCTATTTGTCAACCACTTTTAAAGAGTTACTATATCAATTTTGAAGAATATTCATGAGTCAACATTTTCACGAATTCCACAATGAATATAGATTGATGTCTGTGGGGTTTCAAGGCCGAGCACCTTTATCCAGTGATCAATATAGCGTCGACAATAGAGCAAAAGCCTGGGGGGACATGCATCTTACTAACTTGATCGCTGAAACAACAAATATCAACTCCCTAGCATAAGATACCTTCATCCTGATTTTATATATATTAATGCAATGATTCTAATGTAATGACAATTTGATACTGCCAATAAATGAGCTTTTGGGGCTCTACTTGTATAGGAATAACCAGTCATTACTTGAATAATAAGCAACCTATTCATGAACTTATTGATTCTGCGATTTCACAGATGTTCTTAATGAAATGTTCTTAATGCCCTTTGTCAGGCTTTCAGCCTTTTGCCTTCGCTTCATTTTCTGTACTGGCACAGAAAGAAACAAATAAAGAAAAAAATACCGAAGGTTTCGGCGAGCACTATCTGTCAGCCCATTCATCCTTCATGCAAATAATTTCCTTTACACGCTAGCCTAGTCGAAAAAGCTACCGTTTGATACGACTGTCATTTGATGGATGCCCAACATCCGTTTTCTTTTCGATGCTTCCCTATAATCAAAACTTTATACAAGTTCATGCTTATACACATAGAGTATTCAACAAGGATAAAGACTCTAGGTTCCATTGATAATCATGTTAGTTCATCGTAGCTATCCGCCGTCACATAAACATCTCTGGCACTCTCAAACCAACCAGGAGTTATTTAAGCGTGTCGGTTCCCCGCGATCAATGTTTTGATGTATTTTTAGCAGTATAGTCCGTTTCGATACGCTCAAGTTAAAACAAAATATGGCTCTGATTTTCATTTACGTTCTTACTCCAGACCTTCAGCACTAAATTTTTCACCAGAACCATCAGTTTGTAACATAATTTAGGACTGTGCGCGCAGATCACATGCGTTTTTGTCTCACGCCGATATCTGTCGCCAGGCTTCCGTAAGAACTTAGCAAAGTTAGAAATAGAAGCAACCTTGAGATTCCACTTTGGAAAAGGTTAGTGCGCACTCTAGGCTAGTATGTAGGTCACACATATCGGGCGTAAGTAAAACTAATTATACAGGCTCCAGGGCACGGTTTTGTTCTACTTAAGCCAGTGTTGTTATAGAAAAAAACACTGCATATCCACGCAGTGAATTATGATGACTGGGGTGAAGCGTCCGTCAGTCGGTCCGCGCTTGCGTCCGTCAGTCGGTCCGCGCTTGCGTCCGTCATTCGGTCCGCGCTTGCGTTCATCAATCCATCGGTCCATCCATCCGCCTGTGCGTCCGTCCGTGCATGCATCCGTCCATGCGTCCGTCCGTACATGCATCCGTCCGTGCGTCCGTCCGTACATGCATCCGTCCGTGCGTCTGTCCGTACATGCATTCGTCCGTGCGTCCGTCCGTACATGCGTCCGTCCGTGCGTCCCTCCGTACATGCGTCCGTCCGTACATGCGTCCGTCCGTACATGCGTCCGTCCGTACATGCGTCCGTCCGTACATGCGTCAGTCCGTACATGCGTCCGTCCTTGCGTCCGTTCGTACATGCGTCCGTCTGTGCGTGCATCCGTACATGCGTTCGTCTGTGCGTCCACCCGTGCATTCGTCCATCCGTGCGTCCACCCGTGCATACATACATGCGTCCATCCGTGCATCGTGCCTGCGTTCGTCCGTCCATGCGTCAAACAGACAGCGACGTACGGGAGCTGCCAGCAGATGATTCACGATTTGCCGAGAAAACCCTCCGAAGGTCAGCCCCACTCATGATCACTCACTGCATGGATATGCTGTGAGGTGGTTTCTACATACATGCATACATACAGGTGACGACCAACCCACGTCTTAAGAAGCTTCGCCCCATAAAAGTAAACAAGATGTCATTTTTTTACAAATGCAGCCATTATCATATATGGATTACAATAAAATGAAAAGAGGACGCCCAACTCAATTTACGTCGTAGTACATGATGACTGCGGTGTTGTTTCTAGGAAGACCACGTGATGATAATGTTTTCGTAATATGCGGTATAGCATGTCCGAAATTTAAAAAGCCATTAATAAAGGTTAGACGCCAATGTAACAGAAAGGGTTTGTTAAGCGGTTCCTTAAACGCTGACCATCGAGGAACTTCAAGCTTGGCTGTTTTCCTATACGACTTGGCGTTCTTGTTTTTCAAGAAATTGAAGCTTGCATTGTGAATGTGCGTAGCTGTTTCCTCCTGTGTTATTCATTCAGTCATATTCTAGATAACAACGCCATTCTTATGACGTACGTTCATTGCATGCATAAATATATTTTTTTCAAAATAAAAATTTTCTCTTGTGAGTTAACGCTCAGCCCTGCATTGTTTCTTAGCCTAGCTTTGTTCTAGAAGCAATTTTTTAATGACGTACTGATAACAACGCGCCCAATCGGCAGTTATCCTTAACCTTAAGGACAACAGTTTTGAGTAAAATGTTTGAAGCCTGTGTGCTTTGATTTAGGTGCACGTTAAAGGACTCCATGCGATCGAAATTTTCGGTGTCCTTCACTACGGCGTCTCTCATAATCATATGTTGTTCTGGAGATGTTAGCAGCTTTCGGTGGCTGATAAGACTCGCATATTTCTGGCAAAAGTCATATGCGCGTAATGAAAAACAGCGACAAAGCAAGGCAAAAACGGACGAGCGCATCTTGCGCTCGTCCGCGTTGTCTCACTGTGTGTCTGCATTAATCACTTTACACGCACGTGTTTTTTCTTGGTATATAGAAAAGATTGTCCAGCTACAAGCATCGTTGATTCCGTTCCTTGATTGACGTTTGTATTGCTACGCAAATTACTCGAACGCAGCATCACCTTTAGTGTCGCGAAGCGACCCTCTTGCCGCGTGCAAGGCACCCGTCGAGCTAGGCGACCTCAAATTCTCCGGCTGTTTGCGAGAAACTGGGCTATTAACCAACGGCACGCAGCTAATTCGAGGGTCAATCAACGGCTAGTCTGTGACGTCATTATATCTGGCCCGTGGCGCGTTTACGGCACAGGCGTCGACGAATACTCGCTGCGAAAGAGAAATCGGCACGGCTAGCGAGCGACGAAGGCTGTTGTGTGGCGGGGAGGCTGTCGGTGCACGGTCATCAGCGCAGCGCGAGGTCGTACTCTGAATCGCGGGAGTCGCTGACACAGGAATTCCGGAACGCCGCTCGAGAGAGGGACCAGGAGAAATGCGCGAAAGAAAAATAAATAATACAGACAAGATAGATGGATAGCGAGAAAGAGAGAGAGAGGAAGAAATCTGCTCACGGAGGGCAAGTATTGCGCAGAAAATGGGCGCTCGCGAACACGGGGACCTTGCTGGAAACGACGGAGTCTGCGGACGAGACGATAAAAATGAGTGGCAAAACCGAAACTATACAAAAAAAGACTGAGCGTATGAGGAGGGAGGTATAGGAAAACCCGGGAACCCCAGTGGGAGAAACGACTGTTGCTAATGGCTCCCTGGAGAAAAGATCATTTGGGAAAGAAGGTTCATGGCTATGAGACACTCTGAAGGCCCATGGCGTTGCTTAGAAGCAGGAGGGGGGAGCAAACTTTGGAAACATAGCGCGCACAGCTTACTGTACCGTGTGATGTTTGCTGCTTTGTCTTCGCTTGCTTTGCTAGCGTTGATCTGGGCAACGTACGTGTGCGTTTTCTTGTGGGTGCGTGTTTAGGCGAGTTGAAGCCAACTGGCGTAACAGGACATGGCCAGAGAAATCCGTGGACCTAAAAAAAAAAAGTCGTACGGAAGTGGCCGTTTCTGTAAGGCAGGGAAAAAGAAGAGGAACGCGACAATGTTATCTAACGTACGATTGCTACGGTAAGCGCTGCCTGGTAATAGTTAACGCATTGCAAGGAAGCCAGAAAAGTTATGCAAGGATGAACTGACTCGTTTGTATACACATTACGGAATTGCGTCAATTCCTAACTGAACTAGAACACGATGGTCTTCGAACGTTTGCCCTTTAGTAACCAGTCACTTTATTTCTGTTGTGTTTAACTTGAGGGAGGAGTCAAATTACTTCTTTTTATTGTGGAATTATAAGTTCATGGTTTTCGTACACTTCCCTAATTTTTTCTACATGCGTAATAATTTGCATCAATGTGATAGCATGCGTGTGATTTGGTGCGTAACTATGGTCGCACATTATAGCTAACCTGGACTGGGTTAGAGTTTAGTTTTCCTGCGTATTTGAAGGCTGTCAAAACCGTAGTTATCGTGCTTGTTTTATTATTTTACGCAGGTATCTTCTCTCAATCGCAATTATCAAAACACAACTGTTATCAGTGACACAGGGGTTGAAGCCTCATACTTCCGGTAAATGTAATAGAGGTGATCAAGTAAAACATATCTTAAACGATGGAACCAGCTGGTCAACACTGAAGACCGACCTATATTTGATTTTGGCGCCCACTAAAGCTGGCTTCACACTGCGAGACTCACGCTTCACACCTATCTGCACTCGTTATGCCGACGCTGAACACCTTATGTACACGCTAGAGCTGTATTTGAAAGGCGAGTAAACTTGGACAGTCCTTCAGGATATTGAAGCTGTTTTAGCGTAGGACTTGAGAAAAACAAGTTTTGTACGTTCTAGATTTCGAATGAACACTCCGTTCCTCGTAATGCATCTGATCCGCCTGAGTATGGTGTTCTTTCAAAAGTTTGAGGGACAAGTTGCATTGAAATTTTGCACGTGCTTACATATATACGGTATTTCTTTCTGTATTGGAAGTGCCTCGAAATTCTCTGTGCATACGAGCCTACATTACCACCCGGGTTCACGTGAGAACGTAAAAGGCACGGGAGCGCGCCGGCTAGCCGGATTCTAGGCAACGGCAGTCGCACTTAAGTAGTAAGATAAGTAGTAGTAGTAGTAAGTAGTAAGTATAGGCACCCGGCAATCCAGTTTGCGAGATCTGATGGTAGCGCCAGAGCACACTGCAAAACCGGACTTGTCCGTGCATATTATTTTCTTCATTAGTTGTGAGCAACGGGGTCACGGCTGATTATGTAAGCCGCCAGGAGGCCTTCTTTGAAAACGCGCCAAAAAGGGCATTGACACTTCTGCGTCCCGATGTGTTCAGCGAGAGTTTCATTTTCTCGGTATCCCTGGCGGTCGGTAGGAACAATGCTGAGGTGGCTCAGAAATCTTCGTTGCGCCCTCTGGTCCACTGTCGGGTGCCTATGCTTAGATTTCGGAAGTCTTTGAAGACCTCCGGCTTTTTAAAATCACTCCGCAGTCCTTAAGTGCAATATTTCTCACAACCATTACCATGCTTTCGGAGATTATATATATATATATATATATATATATATATATATATATATATATATATATAATTTCACAGCCGGAACGCACAGATAAGTGGTCCCGGATGTCGTACGGTCCCCCCCTTTTTTTCTTTTCTCTTTTTTTTTCTTCTTTAAGTTTTAACGCACATTCTGTTCCTTCACTGACAACGAAACCACCTAGCTGTCAGCTCCTTAACTTTTTCATACATTGCGCGCATGTCTTCCCAGTGAGCCGCAACTGTGTGGTGACTGTCCCGGATGTCGTACAGTCTCCCCCCCCCCCTGTTCTTCCTTTTTTTCCTTCTTTAATCTTTAACGCACATTCTGTTCCTTCACTGACAAGGAGCCATTGCATATAATGAATATCGATGGCGGCGCCTCAAACAAAGGCTTTTTCATTCCTCTCGACGCCACCAGCACGCACTCGAAGCGCTTACGCTCTCCCTATTAACTTGTCTTAAAATCCAAAGAGGAACGAGCCGCCAGTGGATTACACGGAAAGGTGAAATACAAGAACAGCGGCTCACTGCCCACTTGGGGAAGAGTGGGTGCGGGGGAGGTATTGACAATGATGACATTGCTCATCTACCTCTGCCCTACTTTGTTGAGATGCTGCCCCTTTCTAATTACGCCGTGTCGGTCTTGCTTCTTCTCCTAGATTTTCTATATTTTATTTATTGTTTCTCCTCCCGTTTCGCTGTTTCTTCTTTTTTTTCTCTTTTCTGGTTTTCTTTTTTCAATTTTCTTTTGACCCCTTCCCTCCTGTCTCGACAGGCTACAATAAGACATGGAACATGTGTAAATATTATTATGCCTTGAATAAGACGGGGTTCCCGTTGAAACGTCGGCAAAATAAACAGTTGTTATGTGAAAGCGCATCTACTTTTATATTTATAACCTTGCGGCAACCGAAGTTATTCTTCAGCATATAGGTTTTTATATATATATAATATATATATATATATATATTGTAAGATGGCGTCGAGTACACTCAAGACTCTCCTTTATTGACCCGAGTATGAGCCCCACAACCTAAACTTGACTGGTGATGATGAGTATGTACAGATGAAAAGATGGGACGCATAAATAATGCTCACACTTATTTTCCCCGCGCACTTGAGCGGCCGGCCCGGCCGACACTTAGGCGGGAAAGGTACGGCGCACAAAGGGTTTAAGACGTGAAACGTGGACTATCTCGGAGGCACGGTAACGACGGTCCGAGGAACCCTCGACGGGAGTGACAAGGTAATTGACAGGAGATGTTCGTTCATAAACAACGTAAGGTCCTAGAAAGCGAGACTGAAACTTTTCACACAATCCGGGTGTGCGAACAGGCGTCCAAAGTAGTACTTCATCTCCAGGACGGAAGGTGACCAATGCTTTACCGTCGTTAAACCGCACAAGGCCGGGTGCTATGGTAAGCCCTGCAGGTTTGGAGCGAACTGATGGAGCTATGAACACGTCACCATTAACTATAGTATCCGAAGCGATCGTTAGAAGTTGTTCATCTCCTGGCGAAATGAAACAATCAGTGGCAGCAACGAAACGGAAGCTGTATGGATCGACATCCGATGAACTCTCAGTAGCTGACATTTGAATGACTCGCTGACGACACGATATGAAAGCTGATGCCGAAGAAAGGAAGTCCCATCCTAAAATTACTGTGTGAGTGCACAAAGGAAGTACAAGAAACTGAATGTGGTGAAGGATGCCATCTATTAAAACGCGGACTGTGCAAACACTTGAAGGCTGAATAGGGACTCCATCTGCGCAACGAAGGGGAGGACCATCGTAGGGCGTCCTAACTTTCTTCAAGTGGGTACAAAAGTCTGCACGAATTACGGAAAGTGATGCGCCTGTGTCCACCAGTGCCTCTGTCTGTATACCTTCAACATACACCAATAAAACATTCGATGGGCGGTCCGAAGGAGTTTGACGCAGTTCGAAAGATGCAGCTTTCCCTCCCGAAGCTGCACTGTTCAGTTTTCCAGTTGGCGGTCGGGAATTGAAGTAGAAGGTCGGAGAGGAGAAGAGGAACGCCGCATCGGTGAAGGTGAGCGACGACGTGAGAACCGGGAACTGCCAACTGGGTCAAAGTTCTGCGGAGACGGCGACCGACGTGTGCTGTTCGGATACAGCCGATGATAGGGTGGGCCAGTCGCGTAGAAGTCGTCCCGTTCAAGGTTATCGTAGCTACATCGTTCGTCTTGCTGACGGCGTCGGCAAAACCTTGAAATATGACCACGGATGCCGCAATAGAAGCAAGTCGGTCGCGAACTGCGCCAGGCGTTGTAAGGCTGGGAAGATGGTCGCGGTGCGAGTGAGTTGAGCGAACCATGCACTTCGGGCGCTGGTAGCTGCATTGGGCTTTGCTGGGGTGCAGGTGTCCTAGCAGCAACCTGAGCATACGTTGGCATGGCCACAGGATATGAGCTCGGGACAGGTGTGACAGTCATCGAGGCCAGGCTCTGGTGGGGCGCAGGCGTCGTTGCAGCAACGTGAGCATAACTGGGCATGGGATGTGAACTCGGAGCTGGTGTACTAGTCATCAAGGCCAGTTCCTCCCTCACGACGTCCCGTAAACTAGTAGCAGGTGGCGTCGTTCGAATGTCAAGGTGGCGAGGTGAAGCCTGTGCATAAAGTTCCTCGCGGATGATACAGCGGATCAGTGCACGCAGCTCTGTTGTATCATGACTTGAGCTCAGATCAGACATATCAGGTTGTACCCGAGTGGTCTAAAGCTCCTCAAGGCGCTGACAGGTAGCGACAACATCGGCTACGGTTTGGGGATTTTTCACTACAAGCGCGTTAAAAGCGACAGTCGCAATTCCTGTTAGCAGGTGGCGCACACGGTCGTTTTCCGCCATATCGTTGTCGATGCGGCGGCAAAGGGCGAGAACATCTTCGATGTAAGAAGTGTAAGACTCGCCAGGGCGTTGAACACGCACACCAAGCCTCTTTTTGGCGATATCCGAGCGCACTGACGGGTTGGCAAAAATTTGGCGGAGCTGACGTGTAAAGGCGGGCCATGTCGAAAAATCTGTGGCGTGGTTGAAAAACCACGTTTTTTGCGACGCCGCTCAAGTAGAATGCCACGTGGGTGAGTTTTGCAGGCTCATCCCAGTTGTTGATAACACTCACGCGGTCATACTCTTCGAGCCAGTCTTCAACGTCTTCACCCGGAAGTCCTGCGAACAGCGGAGGATCCTTTTGAGGGCTGGTGACCAGGTGAGAAGGGTTTTCTTGGCGGTGGGAGCGGTGGCGAAGCTGGCACGCTGGACTGGGCGGCTTGCGACATTACCGGACCCAGGTCGTTTAAGCGGCGGCCTGAACGGAGCTCCAGGGATGTATTCTAGAAGACGCTGGGGTGTCCGAGAACGCGAGAGGACGCAGGAACCGGGCAGCACTCTCCACCACTTGTAAGATGGCGTCGAAAACACTCGAGACTCTCCTTTTATTGACTCGAGTATGTGCCCCACAACCTAAACTTGACTGGTGATGATGAGTATTTACAGATGAAAAGATGGGACGCATAAATAACGCTCACAATATATATATATATATATATATATATATATATATATATATATATATATATAATTTCCGCTTACGTTTGGGTACTCTCGTACTGTCACCCCCCTTAACTTGGTGTGAGTCGCGTAACCCGTCGAACTCTTTCCAATAGACGTGTGGCAAATACCCACTGGCGGGTACGTGCCACAGCTGTGCGGATAAGTGTCACAAGTGATTGACAGTTTATATCCACACAAGAACGGTGAGAGCAGACTTGAATAATTTTAAAACGTCAGCGTTGGGAAAAAAGCTGACACCGACAGCAGTTACCCGACAAATGCAAAGAATAAATGCCACGGTCTCAGCAGGAATCGATTGAACCCCCCCCCCCCCTATTCTACCATAGAGCTACGCCAGGTCTCGGAACTGTGGTCTTCAAAGACACGCGAATGTTCGTGAAACGTGAATCAGGGTTGCATGGCAGGCTATTCAATTTTATAAACATTAGATATGTACTCCTAAGATACAGCCGTCACGTCAGTTTAATGTCAGTTGTAATAGGTGCCATCCACTGAAGTCGATCAGTGTCCAGGGCTACCAACCTCGAGCCAGCACTTCGTATCTGTGTACGTCCTGTGGTTTTGCTAATATTCATGTTCCTGTTGGCATTATTACGCAACTGTGAAGGACTGGTTATGTAAATGTACACCGCTGTTGGACGTTTGTCTGTGCGTGCACTGGTAGCGAATATCTTTAGTGCCACTTCGTAACATTTCGCTCAATAAAAAAAACTACAACACAGTCATCTTCCATACACATTTTTTCGCGTAACATCTATTTCCAAGGTGCGGGGCATTTGTTGTATTCTGTCGTCAAGAAAGCGTTGCATGAAGAGTTTCACCAAGTTTCACTATCACCACTTTCGTCACGGAAGTTACGTGGGATCCCCAAATATTTTACATTTATGGTATGTAACCAGTGACGTAGGTATAGGAGTTAGCTCTCCAGGCCCGTGCCCCCCCCCCTTGAGAATGTTGCCGCACATGTGATACAGAGCACAAAATTACTCTCAAGCACGCTTACTTGCCCGGACTCTATTTCGAATTAAATCGTGTGCCCCCCTCCTCCCCGAAACAAAATCCTGACTAAGCCGCTGTTTGTACCCTAGAGAGAGTTAGTGGTCTTGTGTGTTCAGAAAATGTGGTTAACGATTTAGAGTATTAAGTACTATACTATGAAAGAGCATATAAGCGTCCCATGGGCGTACATACTTCACGCAGTATAGTGAACATGTTCTCTGCACAGCTTGTTTCAATGAAACATGCACTGCAGTTGCGCTGTACCTATATTCAGTTATGTCCTACCAACTTGCCAGGTTTCCATGCTTCATTACTGCAATATAACATGCAATCACTGAGCTAGCACTAAGAGGGAAAGTACAGGAATTCAGTCTTGCTTCAGAACAGGTATTCGGCTCTTATAGAGGAAACCATCCTTAGCATTGACGCAATGAATGATAATCTGACTAGTACCATTACGTAGTGTGCAGAGGAAGTTGAAGGTACGGTAGTTGGACAGGGCACTGGCAAGCTGTCCCAGAAAATGAAGAACCTCATTAAGGGGCGTGAAAGCATGAAAGCCTCAAGTACAATAGATACAATAGAGTTGACAGAGCTTTCGAAGTTGATTATTAACCGTAAGGTATCTTATGTAAGAAGGTATAACATGGAGAGAATTGAACACGCTCTGAAGAACGGAGGAAGCGTGAAAGCAGTGAAGAGGAAACTTGAAATACGCAAAAATCAAATGTATGCACTAAGAGACAAGGAAGGCAAAGTAACTACCAATATAAATAGGATAGTTAAAATAGCGGAGGAGTTCTACAGAGATCTGTATAGTAGCCGGGGCAACCACGACCTTACTATAAGAACCGGCGGTAACCCTGGTGGCAGGCACTCTACCAGTAATGATAGAAGTCACAAAAGGCTTGGAGAGCATGCAAAGAGGCAAAGCTGCTAATGAGGATCAGATAACGTCAGATCTGCTGAAAGATGGAGGACAGATTGTGTTAGGAAAAACTAGCCACCATGTTTACAAGGTTTCTCCTGACGGGAAGAGTACCAGAGTCTTGGAAGAACGCTAACATCATCTTAATACATAAGAAAGGAGATGGCAAGCACTTGAAGAACTACAGGCCGCTTGCTCTTCGTCGTATACAAGCTATTTACAAAGGTGATTGCTAACAGAATTTAGGTAGCATTAGAATTCCATCAACCAAAGTAACAAGATGGATTTTGAACAGGCTACTCAAGAATGAACCACATTCATACCATCATTCAGGTAATAGATAAATGCTCAGAATACAGCCAACTGCTATACATAGCATTCATAGATTACGAGAAAGACTTTGATTCAGTAGAAATATCAGCAGTCATGCAGACACTGCGTAATCAGGGCGTTGACGAAGCATATATAAACATCCCGAAAGAAATCAACAGAGGTCAACTGCCACCATAGGGCTCCATAAAGAAAGCAACGGAATAACAATCAAGAAAGGTGTAAGGCAGGGGGATACAACCTCCCCGATGCTATGTGCCACGTGCTTACAGGAGGTTTTTGAGGCCTAGAATGGGAAGAATTAGGGATAAGTATTTATGGAGAGTACCTTATTATTCTGCTCCTCACCAATGACATCGCACTGCTGAGTAACTCAAGAAATGAATTGCAACTCATGATTATAGAGTTAGACAAGGAGAGCAGCAAGGTAGGTCTTAAAATTAATCTGCAGAAAACGAAAGTAATGTACGGCAACTTCGGAAGAGAACAGCGCTTCAAGATAGGTAATAGTGCACTAAAAATGGTAAGACTGTCTACTTGGGACAGGTAATAACCGCGGAGCCTAACCACGAAATTGAAGTAACTAGAAGAATAAGAATGGGGTGGAGCACATTCGGCAAGCACTCTCAAATTATGACAGGTAGATTGCCACTATCCCTCAAGAGGAAGGTATATAACAGCTGTATCTTGCCGGTACTTAGCTACGGAGCAGAAACCTGGAGACTTACAAAGAGGGTTCAGCTTAAATTGAGGACGACGCAGCGAGCAATGGGAAGAAAAATGGTAGGTGTAACCTTAAGAGACAAGAAGAGAGCAGAGTGGATTAGGGGACAAACGGGGGTTAAGGATATCATAGTTAAAATAAAGAAGAAAAAATGGACATGGGCCGGGCATGTAGCGCGTAGACAAGATAACCACTTGTCATTAAGGGTAACTAACTGAATTCCCTGAGAAGGCAAGCGGTTTAGGGGGAGACAAAGTTAGGTGGGCATATGAGATTAAGAAGTTGGTGGGTATAAAATGGCAGCAGAAGCACAGGATCGAATTGACTGGTGGAACATGGGAAATGCCTTTGTCGTGCAGTGGACGTAGTCAGGCTGATGCTGATGATGAATAAAACATGCGCAGAGGATCATGATGTTCAGACACTAATCGTACAACCACCGGTACTACCAAAAAATACATTCTAGCGTTGATGTGTGCCAAGAGCTCCCAAGAATAACCGAGCACTTTACTTTCATATGCGTCGACATAATCATACAAGGGTTTTAGTATTCCCTCAGAAATATGTAGTAGTTGTACTAGTATTGATACCTGCGGGCCAGATTGGGTAAGATTGAGCCGTATCTCATTTGTCAAGCAATGTTTATCCCAGCGTCCCGTTAAGGTATGTTTTATTAAGCAGTGATTTCTTGCTCTCGAACGCCGAGTACGAACGCGACTATATTTTTGGAAAAGTAGAGGTGTTCGCAGTTGCAGCGTTTGTTGCATAGCAGCAACAAATCGTCCCGAGGTGCGTTTGAAGCTGCTTCTGCGTTGTAAACTCGCCTACAAACTTCCTCAGAAGCGGTGAAGACACGTCAGAACAAATCACTCTCTCACCGCTAAAACATGGTAACGACTACTCCCTCTTTCGGAACGATTCCCATTCCTTTAAAACCCTTATATCAGTTGAGATCCTCGTTACTCACTCCACACTGAGCTGAAGAACAGTACGAGTTTTAAATCCATCCTGAGCTTCTCTCGCAGGCGTTTGCTCAGTGAAGAAACCTTGGGTAGCACCAGGAGTTCTGCGGCACTCTTTTCTTGAGGGCCTTGAGAATCGCACACAACAGGGCACTTCAACGAAGAAGTGTTTGTTTACTCTCCGGTTAACACGTTAACACCGGGCTTCGATCGCGAACGCGCACAAGCAGGTAAGCGCGTAACTTGGCCGCACAACACCTGACAAAAACAATCCGCCAGTGGTGGCACCCCCAGCAAGGCGATGCGACAGGTAAGCGCTCGCCCCGACGCTCTGAACAACGACCGCCGTCGACGGACCACCTGTGGATTTGCCGAGTTCGGATCGGCCACAAACTTCCGCGCGCCACCTTCTTTCCCCGCTGCTCACTAAGCAACGCGCGTTCGCGATGTGGAACGGTGGATTGACGTTGTCCGGAGGTACGTGCGGCCGCGCCGTGAATGCCCTCCAACGCCAGTAGACCTGCCTGCGCAGCAGCAGCGCTCACGGGGGCCACGATCACGCGAAGTTCCCTCGCCTCCTACCCTTCCCTCGAAATCTCCTCACTCTCTCCCCCAACTCCACGACGCCATTTCTGCGCGTTTGAGCGCCATTTTCGTTTGTGTTTAGCGTACGCTGAGTCACGTGACGGAACAGGCCTCGCTCGCTTGACTCGCTCGCACCCGTGAACCGTGCTCGCATGCCTCACGGCAGGGTTGGCGCGTGATGTAGCTGCAACGGGTGCACGATTTGTGAAGTTCGCTAACCGCTCTCGCCTCTAAAAAAACAGATTTTTTTCCGGCCTCGGTTCCTTGTTTTCTGTCTCCTACATTTGGTATATTCATATTGCGTGTCTGCTTTTTTTGTGTGTGTTTCACCTGGCAAGTCTCATTTTCCGTCACCCCAAGGAATGGCGGCAGATTTCTTCCGTAACTCGCGTTTCGTCCGATTCACGCGTTGCTCTCGCTCCTCCGTCAGCGCCAAGTAGTACTAAGAAGTAACCGAGAAGTGTCGCCTCGAGCCGTCTGGCCTCTGAACCGGAAAGTTTGCTTCTCCTATAGATAGTTTCGGGCTTCTGACCGCACCTTTCTTATCGCGTACATGGCTGCAGTTTGTTGTGTGGAGATGCATGTGTGCCCGATTTTCGAACTGGGCTAAGCCACGTGTAGTTTCCGAATTCCTGCCAGGATTTCCATTAGCCCGTTAAGGGTATAGGTTTGTTTCCTTTCCTACCGTCCCACATTTATTATGTTCTATTGTGCTCTTGCGTCTTCACATTCTCTTCCTCATGCACAAGCTTTAAGAGGCATGTCACCTCCACGCTTAAGAAGCAAAGTCCAATCAAAGAAGCTAAGTCCAACCACACAGTATAGGCATGCATAGCTAAAAATACTGCGAAGCAAGCATGCGTTGTTCGGAGCTGCAGTGTACCTACCCGGAAACGCAGATGGCTCCTCGGCTACTGGGGTAAAAAAAAATGTATACATAAGAACGCCACGGGAAAATATTCAGACACCGCAACTGAGCCGTCCGTGAACTTGCCGGCTCGCCCCGTTCTCACGCTAGATACGTTCAGCGCTTTCATAAAACAGTTGTGCGCGGGAAAATAGGTTCTGGGAGGCAGCTTACTGGCTCACGGCTGCTGTAATTCACGAGTCTGGCTCTAGGCATACCTACATTGTGGCGGCGTTTTCTGTAAAAATGAGCCTTGCTGTGAAATTTTGGAGAATTGACGAGATTCTGTTAACAGTAGACCAAATGGTCGGGTACAAATATCATGGGAATAGACCACAGACACCTTTAGGTTTGAAATTTGTTCTTCTTGGTTTCTGTTTAGCTCGATTTCGGTGACGGACAGACGGACGGACGGACAGACGGATGGACGGAAAGTGATCTTCGGTGACATAAAATATTTATGTAACTATAATGCGCCGAATCAACACAAGTCATGTTTAAATGTTTAAATGTTCAAACACTTGTGTGGGAGTTTGTGCACACACAGAGAACTTGCCTGTAAAGCCCGACAACCGGTAACACGTCGATGGCCCAAAACTTTCGTAGATTGGAAGGGCAAAGAGAAAATAACGAATGTTGCAATTTTGAACACATTCTCTGGTTCTGCCCATTGTTAGTGGCCTTATCACTTTTAACTAATGACTGTATTTACGGCCTGATGATGTGAGGCCCAAGCGACGGCCTAGTGTTCTTCCTTAGTAGAGTACCAAGTACTCTAAACCGTTCATCACTTTTTCTGTACACACGAAGGACTCTTGAGCTCCACCCTCGAGAGTCCAGGACATCTGCAACTCTACGCCACCCAGAAGGTCCATGATGTTGCGCTGGCTGTTGGCTTGCCAGTCTCATCATGGGTGCCTGCCCGTCCCACAACAGGACCTCCTGGGGTCGAGCTCTTCAGTACCTCAATAAAGTTTTTATTATCCGATGTCACGAGGAAAATGTAGACAGACCCACGCGGGTATAGTTTTGCTCGTGTATATTTGGTCCTTTATATAAAGGGAAAAAAATTGCCCGCAGCTTCCCTCGGGGGAACACTGAGGAGGATGCGGAGCATATAATTGGTTAACGGGGTGTTAAAGTGCGACTTACTTGGGTCGATGGCTAAATTGGTTAATGTGGTTGTGAAATGGGGTGTTAAATTGCGACTTACTTGGGTCGATGGCTAAATTGGTTAACGTGGTTGTAGGAGGGGGTGTTAAATGAGTGAACACGTACGCACGTATGCGAAAGGGCGGCGCTGGTCGAAGGGACGTCGATCATTGTGTTTGTGGATTCGTTGGAATTCATTTCACCGCGACCTTGGACGTCGACGCGCCGTACAAACCAATCGACGAGCGGCAACTGAGCGAGCGAGCGCCGACCTTGAGTATATATACAGCGCGACGGCGCATGCACTGTCAGCTGTCGAATGTTCGAGAAGGGGGAGAAGCGCAACGGCGCATGCGCGCGCGTCAGCTGCCGATGTTCTCGAAGCGCGACGGCGCATGCGCGCGTCAGCTGCCGATGTTCTCGAAGCGTGACGGCGCATGCACGCTACATTATACAGCTAGCGAATGTTCGTGAAGAGGAGAAGCGCACGCGGTGTGTAGAGGAGGAAGGGTGCACAGATGGTGGAGGAGTGAAGCGCGCGTGGTGTGTAGAGGAGGAAGGGATGCACAGATGGTGGAAGAAGGAGGAGGAAGCTTGCGGACGACGCCGCACTACAAGCCTCGAGTATTAGATGCTCCACATCTAAAAACCCAAGGCCTACGCGGACGGCGCAGCACAGTCACAGCAAAAGCTAGAAGAGTGACCTTTCAGAGCCTTTTCTAAATACTCATTGCGTAACTCCTGCAAACACGTTTGCTTGATACCCACTAGGACATTAATAATGAAAATTTTAGGGTAGTAGGCTGGCATTTGTTATGCTATTTTTCGTTATTTTTTGAGAATAGTGGTATCCGCTAAACACTTGCAAATAATTTTGTGCCAATTGTTCATGCAGTGACTGACGATGATGAGGAATTATGGCTGAAGTGGGGATGCGCCGCAGTTAATAGCCGAACAAGAACAAGCTTTTGTAATGGGTTGGAGCATCGGACGGCCCACTCGTTACGCTATTCCCATTGTGCGACGACTGGTTGTAAACGCTTTATGTGTCGTGAAAACGCGAATGCGTTCCCGACATCAAGCCTGCCTAAGGCAAGTTTGCCAAGAAGTCCCAAGCACCGGTGTGACTCAGGGGTAGAATATTGGGCTGGCATCCAGCTTACCCGGGTTTGAGCCCCACAGTGTCCATGGTGCTAGGTTTCTTTTTTTCTAATTTCGCGTGATGTGGTTACGGACACCGGTGGTGGCGGCGGACAACTGCGCTTGACCCGAGTTGTGATCTCATTACAGCTTTTGCTGTAAAAAATGAATTGGGAGGTATTTCAGGGAGTAGTGTCATGTGTTTCAGAAGCTTAACATGAAAAGTTACATTAGGAATGGAGTTCAATATAACAATGTGCCCGGACCGATTGCTAGACCTGCTTGGTCGGTTCCCTTCACTGAATCTCTCCGGATATTTGAATTGTAACTTCACGAAGGGACTGATATTGGCATTGCTGCACTGGCGCACACTAAGATTTGTGAAATCGGCCGACCACTTTGCCCTGCCTTGATTTCCGTCATAGCCATGACCATTATATCCGTGGTACGTCAGCTCACAGTATTATATAACTATGAAAATCACGCGCAGGCTCCACGCCCAGGACGTTTCCAAAAACGTCTTCGATAACCTTCAAATAATAAGGTAAAATAAATAATGGCTGGTAGATTTTGCTCTTTTGATGCAGCTAGTGGCGGTTGTCTTAAGGTTACTACAAAGAGCTGTTGTGACATGCAAACAAAATAAATTATCCAACTCTTCGTTGTTAGAGGCAGGCCGTTTGGGTAAAACGGGAGAATCGAAGCCCTTCCAGCGAAGAGTCGATCCGTGTTTCGAAATTGCGAAAAAAAAATATAAAAGAGCACCTGGTAAAATTTTAAAAACAATGAATTTCATAAAAGATCAACTGAAAAATAGAACCTAAAACGATTATGACCACAACCGTTGTGCGACCAGAATGACGTCACATGTTTACAAAGATGATGGCAGTGCGGTGTGTTCTGCCTTTGTTAACTTGTTTATGGTTGTCATGCGGGCCATAATCGCAAGCACAACCGGCAGGCACACGAAGCGAACTCGATCGGCGGTTGATGCACCGACTTTCACTCATTCTGCTTGGCCTCGACAGAGTGTAGTAATTGCACCCTTCTGCTTTTCCGTTTCCGTTCTGCCGGCGAAATTTGTCATGTCTCCTTGCTCTGATAGTGGCACTATCCACTATATGTCCCTCAAGAGGAAGGTATATAACAGCTGCATCTTGTCGGTACTTAGCTATGGGAGCAGAAACCTGGAGATGTACAAAAAGGGTTCAGCTTAAATTTAGGACGACGCAGCGAGCAACGGAAAGGAAAATGGTAGGTGTAACCTTAAGAGACAAGAAGAGAGCAGAGTGGATTAGGGGACAAACGGGAGTTAAGGATACCGTAGTGGAAATCAAGAAGAGGAAATGGACATGGTCCGGGCATGTAGCACGTAGACAGGATAACCGCTGGTCATTCACGGTAACTAACTGGATTCCTAGACAAAGGCAAGTGGGTTAGGGGGGACGGAAGGTTCAATTCAATTCAATTCAATTCTTTATTTGCAAACTGTGATACATACAGAAACATCACGACTGGTTGGAACCCTAGCCGAAGGCTAGTTGGGGGTCCAAACAAATAAATAACTAAGGGTTCCATGTACAAAAAAGATATATCACATGCATACAGATAGTTATCGTGCATCCTTAATTTGCACGAGTGAAACAAAGGGAGAGCGAAAGTGTCGGTAAATGCACGATTGTTTCAACAGGAAGTATCTTTTCAATCATCCAAGGGCACATAGGTTTATCATAGTGGCTTTTCTTTACCTTGCGATTACTCCTTTCTAGAGCGTTTTGTAGGTAATTGATGAGGTTATCAGTTTCGATGTCAATGTCCTCATTGTGTATTTCATTGTATGTAATGCCACGAATTTCTTGGCGTAATATCCTGTAATCTATTTTGGTTAAGATGTTATTTTTTTTTCATGGTACTCGTAGGGGAATCTAAAACAGCAAATATAGGTAGGTGATCAGAGATTGGCTCTAAGTAAACGCCTCCGGTGACGCCCGTGTCCAGATTTGTCAGTACGTGGTCGATTAAAGACGTCGATACCTCAGTTATACGCGTTGGTGTCGTAATTAAGTTATGATAGTTGTAAGACTGCAACAAATAGCCATAATCACTGTAGGTGGGCAGATGAGATTCACGGATATAAATTGGCAGCAGCAAGCACAGGACCGAGTTGACTGGCAGACTCGGGAGAGGCCTTTGTCTTGCAGTGGACGTAGTCAGCATGATGATGATGATAATTGCTCTCATAACGTTACTTCCGTCCCTTTTATATTATGCAAGCGGTAATATATTCTCCGCAGGCAATTCTCCCAATTTATCCACCCGTCTATCTTTCCAAGCAAGCATATACGTAGCCACAATGAGTCAGATATGTCAGAACGTCTTTACTGGTTACTTTGTAACCCGTGAAATCATTGTGACGTATCCATGGTACAACCCAGCAGGTAATTTCAGAACTCCGAAGCTCTATACAATGTTTTTTTCTGGGGATACTTGGACCACAGCAGATTTATGAACGAAAAAGAAGTCAGAGACGGACTCTTTACAAGTGGGAACCATTCTGATATTTTTTAGCATTGCCTAATTGTGGTGACTCCTAGGTCGAGTGTCGGAATTATGACAAGGAAAGGGAAAGTCTACCCTCTTCTTTAAGACGAGACGTGACACTCTACATTTCTCTTTTTCTCTTTTTATTTTGTAGCCAGTGCGACTCATGACATACCGACACAGGGAAAACCAAAAACGCCTAGCACGACCGCCAAGTGAAAGGCATGGCCATAGGCCGAGCGTGAAGACCTCGCACGCGCTCAGGGTCAAACGCCTTGTGAGAGCGCCATCTACCTTGTCGCGAAGTGCGTACCAAGGTTAACGCCGTGGTGGCCATTGTTTTCACGAACCGCGAACCGCCTCCTTGAGGGCTTTTGAAAGACAGGCCACCATCATTGACTGTGCACCGCTGTAAGAGTCATTGCGGCTAATGTTCGTTGCTGGTGTATAAACGGCACGTGCCGTAGGTACTTACGTCGCCGTTACATCCAGCATGGGGTCGCTCTTGGTCGGTCGATGATAAAAAGTTAAAGCTCTGTGGTCTGACCTTCACTCGGTGTGATGATGACAAGGGTGGCCGGCTAAACTGGATCGAAGTGCGTTTTAGATGCAAAGCAGCTTGTGGCGATGTTAAATCAGGTGTGCGTAACCACCCTTACTACGCATGTGCAACAGCTGGCCCCACCACTGCGAGATCACTCTCATGAGCTAGCACGTTCATGCCTGAGTAAAGCGCTGGATAAGACGCTGTGGCCTCTCCGCCTTACACTATTTCAGCGATCATGGGATGGAGTCGGGGAACGAGATTCTGCAGACGCACGATGAATCAACGTGCTGTATACAAGTCAGGACGCGCTGGCAGGCGCGAGTGCGTTAGGTCTCGCGTCGGTCACAGTGCAAGAGGCTGTGGCCTCTCCTCTTTACGCTATATATTTGTAATATTTCAGCTAATAGTAGTAATTAGCAAGTGGTCTGTTCAATACCACAGCGCTGTTTATCAGCTGTGGTTACAAAATACTTCATTTTAATGATTGATTTGATTGATATGTGGGGTTAAACGTCCCAAAATCAGCATATGATTATGAGAGACGCCGTAGTGGAAGGCTTCAGAAATTTTGACCCCTTGGGGCTCTTTAACGTAGACCCGAATCTGAGCACACGGGCCTACAACATTTGCGCCTCTATCGGAAATTCAGCCACCGCAGCTGGGATTCGGTCCCGCGACCTGCGGAAAATACTTCATTTTATATATCCGTATAAGGGTGGGTATGAGATTCTGGTTGTTGAATTTCATGAGCGAGGGGAGCTCACCTTCGCATAAACACTCGCAGTTTTCTCCACAATTATATAGGCTTCTTACGATTAAAGTGCGTTACAGTTAGTACGAAATACGTAGTTAGGGAGGAGACATGAAACGAAGTGTAAAATATAAATGCAAACTGCAAACTGCCCTTGTTGATAAAAAACGTGAGGATTAGAAGACTTCAACAAAAGAGAAAGATCGGTTTACAATGAAAAATAGGGGGACAGTAATATCATTCATCTGTCTTCAGGTGCTACACGTGGGGTGGTTACGAATATGAGATGGGGCGATGACTGAGTTCTTTTCAGAGCTTGATGATTCAATTGCTTTTGATGATTCAAGTGGCTTTTAATAAATTAGATATCCGTCTGGATGACTAAAATGGAGCTTGAATTGCCACAGGCGCTTCCCTGGTCCAATGTGTGAAAGGCTTCCCGAATTTCACGTGTAGTCTTATTCTTTTATTCGGTCGAAATTGACTTTCTTTTTCTAACTTCGTGTGGGACCCACACTCCCTGCAGTGCATTGAAAGGTTGCCTGTAATCACCGTTTGCTGGCATGCACAGCCATGCTTTTTGAGCAGTTGAGGCATATTCCAGATTGCCCAACATAAGCCTTGCCACATGTTAGTAAGATACTATGAACAATACCTACTTCACATTCAACGTATTTAGTTGCATGACGTGTTCGACATTCCTCTTCTCTGCTTGCTCGTTTACTTTTTTGAGCATTATTTTCAACTTGACTGGAGTTCAGAATACAACATCCTGCTCAAGCCCTAGCTTCCTATCTTCTTCAATTTATCGGATACTTTGCGAATGTAGGGGACCACTACTGACTTTTTGACATGCTTGGTGAATTCTTTGATTTTATTTATTTTTATCTCTTTCAGAATATGTTCTACAATTGATACGAGCACGCTGTCTGTGTAGCCGCTTTCTCGTAGCCTTTCTTGTATCGTACACTTCTTGTCGTGTCTCCTCCCAAACTTCGTATTTCTTTTCATTCATAAAAATAACTAGCTCAATACCTCATTTTGCTTCCAATTATATAGTCTAGAGGGGCAGAAATGATTAATTCTGCAAGTGTGTTTTTTCCGGAATATGCAGTTGATTGATTTGGTTATTCCTACAAAATCACTGCATATGTTTTGTTTGTGTAAGCACACCGTCAGAATTACCGCAAAATCTATTGAGTGATCAGTGATGTTTTATTTGCTCACAACATTGACGAAATGTCATTTTCTATTTACTGTCGCTTGCAGAAACATCTTTACCGAGCCACTAATTCAGAAGTCATCACTTACAACTCTTCATTAAACATTAGGTCGCCATAATATTGCTAATGTCCATCATACTTGTGCGGGATCTTCTAGTTACTCCACTAATTCAAGTAAAATTATTGGTCTGGTTAGAAATTTTATGTGAAGTGAAAATATGAAGATTAATAAGTTCTTATTCTGCTTTTTGTGGTAAAGACGCTCCGATTTAAATTTATGACTAGGGTGTAACGGCCAAAGTAACATGCGTTGTTATTGTTTCAGTAATGACAATGTTTTATTTTTATAAGTAATGCAGAGTGGTAACCTCCGTTACTTTTTTAGCGCATACAACACTCAATATTAGCAATGGCCAAATATTGATGGCATAATGTCCCACGAAATTGGCCAAGACGTTCCACTTTTCGCTAACGAACAGCGACATGAATATGGGTCATGCGAGAATGCCACGCATCCCAAACATGTGAAAAAAGGTTACACGTATCGGAAAATAACAGAATGCGTTTGAACGTAACGGCGTAAGCTTGTACGTATTCTTATGTTGTAATCGACTACACTTAATACCTGAAGTATTTCTCATGAATTGTCAGTGTTTTAAAGCACTCTGCGCACTTCACTGTGCTGGAGCTATAAGCTGTCCCGAACGTAAGCAGAACCAGCTGAAAGAGAAAGCGAAGAACTGACTGCGTGTTTATAAAGTGTGAACAAGTCACTTCAGTGGCGTGTACAAACAAGAGAACATAGTCAGATGTAACACACAGCACTTCAATATACTCACAGATCCCGAACCACTCGAAAAAAAAAAGAAAAAGAAACGTAAAAAGCACCAAGTTGGAACAGATTCACATATTATGTGCGACAAGAAGCAAGTTTCCCGCCTTTTCCGAGTTAAAACGGCAGTAAAGGAAATTCTATATTCCCATCCCGAACTTTAAAAAACGTGTACGCCACGTGACCTAAAATTCGGCAATGCGTAACGCGTCGAATGCTGTTCCAGGTTTTGGAACTTACCTGCCATATACAACCCTCTTACACTTCCTACCTCTAAGTATCTTTTTGTTCAGAAACAAATTTAAAGGCATCAAGTTATAGATGATCTGACAAAGCGCCATTAAGACTCGTTTCTCGGAGCGAGTGTCTTTTATCGCCGCTCTAATGAAATTGTGACATCTTTTGTTGATTAGCTAAAATGTTATTGCAAAACAATTTTCTCACTTTTTGGATGTGAAAGGCAGTGAGGATATCGGAGTGGCATGAGATGATGCGTTGAATCTCAACAAGTAGCGATCGTATAACGGATCCCTTGATTCACTGTCATCATGGATGGTTGGATGGATGGATGGATGGATGGATGGATGGATGGATGGATATGGCTGTACCCTTTAGATCGGGCGGTGGCTAGCGCCACCAAGCCATAATACTTAATGAACCAAAATCTAGATTTATTTTTTTTCTTTAAAAAGTGAGTTTGAGAATTCGTACTTTGCAGTGAAGGGTTTAATTTTCACTCGTGCCTAGACTTTAGCCACCAATCAGATAACCCTCTTCTAGTTAAGTCTACCCGCTTAGTCTATTTTGCCCTCCCGGTCCCTAAACCACAGTGCTTTGAAAAACTCAGCGCCATCATCCTGAACTATAAAGTGAAGCCCTTTAAAGAACATTATCAAGTGTTCGGCAGTTTCTTCTTCCTCTTCACACGCACTGCATACTGTGTCTACCCCTTCGTATTTGGCCCGATATGTCTTGGTTCGCAGTACTCCCGTCCTGGCCTCAAACAGTAGAGAACTACCCCGAGTATTATCATAGATCCTTTCCTTGGCAATTTCCTGCCTAAAGGTTCGATAGGTCTCTAGTGCGGACTTCTTAATCATGCCCATTCTCCACATGTCAGTCTCAGTTTCCTTCACTTTCTTCTTAACCGACAGTTCTTTTTGGTTTGGCAACCTGCTGTTTTCTAAGTATTTACCAGTCAATTTCCTGGTTCGCTTCCTCCATTTTGTGTCGGTATTCTTCATGTACAAGTAGCTGAAAACCTTCCTAGCCCAACGCTCCTCCCATATTTCCCTCAATCGCTTCTTAAATTTTATCTTGCTGCTAGCTTCCCTGCCCTCAAATGATGTCCATCCCATATCACCTTGTACTCCCTGATTTGGTGTATTCCCGTGAGCTCCTAAAGCAAGCCTACCTATTCCACGTTGCTTAATTTCTAATCTTGTTCGAACTTCTGATCTCATGCACAAGACCGCATTGCCGAACGTCAGTCCAGGAACCATGACCCCTTTCCATATTCCTCTCACAACATCATACCTATTGTAATTCCACAGTGCCCTATTTTTCATCACTGCTGCATTCCTGCTACCTTTTGTCGTCACGTATATTTCGTGTTCCCTCAGGTACTCGGTCCCATTGCTTATCCATACGCCCAGATATTTATATTTATCTGTTATCTCTAGCGTGACCTCCTGTATTCTAAGCTCACTACCTTCGTTATCATTGAAAATCATGACTGCTGATTCTTCCTTACTGAATCTAAAATCTAACCTATCTCCCATATTACCGCAGATGTCCATCAATCTCTGCAACTCTTCCTTGTTGTTGGCCGTTAGCACTATATCATCTGCGTACATTAATGCTGGTAGGGCCTAATCAATGAGTTTTCCTTGTTTGACTAAAGAGAAGTTGAAGCCCAGTCCACTTCCCTCTAATTTGGCCTCTAATCCTTGTAGGTACATCATGAATAATAAGGGTGACAGGGGGCACCCCTGCCTAAGCCCCCGTTTTACCTCTGCAGGCTTGGATACCTGTTTTTCCACTTTATAACTACCTTGTTACCTTTATAGATATCCTTTAAAAGATTAGCGACTACATGTTCCACGCCTAGTGCGTCCAGTATTCCCCACGATTCCTCTTGAACCACGCTATCGTACGCTCCCTTGATATCCAAAAATGCTAGCCACAGGGGCCTGAGTTCCTTTTCTGCTATTTCTATGCACTGCGTCAGTGAGAACAGATTGTCTTCCAGCCTCCTGTATTTCCGAGACCCATTCTGCAGTTCTCCCAGCACCCCCTCATCGTATATCCATGCCTGCAGTCTTTCCTTTATAATCTGCATCGCCAGCCTGTAGACCACTAATGTGACTGTTATGGGACGGTAGTTGTTTATGTCAGCTTTGTCCCCCTTTCCTTTATACATCATGCTCATCCTGCTAAGTTTCCATCCATCGGGAACTTCCTCATCGATTATTAGTTTGCTCACTGCCTCTCTCAAAGCCTGCTTAGACTTCGAACCTAATGTTTTTATCACCATAATTGGAATACCATCTGGACCTGTTGACGTACTACTCGGAACCCTTTTCTCTGCCCTTTCCCACTCATGTTGTGAAAATGGAGCCATTGCACCGCTTGGTTCGTCCTTGTATATTGTGGTGCATAAAGCACTTCTTTGTTGAAATTTTTCTGTCACCCTTGTTCTTATATATTCAATAGCTTCGTTTCCTTCTAGCCTAGCACCTTGGGCTGTAGTTATAAACCTCTGCTCTCGGCTCGTCTCATTTCTTAGGGAGTTTAGATGGTTCCAAAATTTCGCAGCTGCCTTTCTATCTTTTTTATGTACTTCTGCCAGCCACTGAGCTCCTTTTCTTCTAATCTTTTCATTGATCAGAAGGGATGCATCCCTTCTACAGCTTAGAAAGGTTTCCCATTTCCTTTCAACATCATCTGTCGGCTCACCCCGCTGCTTAGCATGTCTGTGTTCCCTAGAGGCTTCCTGACGTTTTGCTATGGCTCTCTTAACTTCCTCCTCCCACCAACTTTTGGGTTTGTGTCTTCTTTTCCGGGGTGACTTGTCACGCGTCTTAGCAAGCTCTAGCTCAAACAGTCTAATTAGATTCGTGTATGTCCACACTGTCTTATTATCCTCCGTGATTACTTTCTCAATTTGTTTAGTGGCTATTTCAATTTGCCTTTCTGAATAAAAATTTTGCTGTAGTTGCTCATCTTGTCTCCTTCCCACTTTCACTGCTCTTCCAAAACTTAGCTCGATACGTTTGTGATCACTACCCAGACTTCTGGAGCCACCTTCATCTATGTGCATTCCCCTGAGCTTATCATACATCCTATGTGACATCAGTGCATAATCTATCGTCGACTGCAGCCTTCCTACCTGCCATGTTATTTGCCCTTCACACTTCTCGGTACTGTTGCAAATGATCAAATCAAGCCTTTCACACATATCCATGATCATTTTGCCTGTCGGGTCAGTATACCCATCTATATCTTCTATGTGCGCATTCATGTCTCCTAGTATAAATATCTCGCACTCTCTTCCTAACTCTTGAATGTCCTTTGATATACACTCTACCATTGCCTGGTTTTCCTCTCTGGCCTTTGCTCCCGTCCACAAGTACACGAAACCAAGGAGTGTCATTTGACCTGCCACTTTCCCTTTTAGCCATAAATGTTCCTTGCACTCCTGCTTGACCCTTTGCCAGTCTGTACTTTTATGAATGAATGCCCCAATACTCCCCCCCCCCCTTCTGCTGCTTTATGTTCTATTACAATATTCCAACGCGTAGTCCAGATTGTTCGGAGGTTGTTCCATGTCCCTGAGATGTGTTTCTACAAAACCGTATACCATCGGCCTCTCTTCCGTTAGCTGTTCTTCTATCTCTTCCCACTTGAGCCTGTTCCTACCACCCTGCATGTTAATATACCCTATGTCTGAATTGGCTCGGCGCTTGTGGCTACGTCTATTTATGCCCCGGACTCTACCTATCTTAGATACTGGTGCCACTTTGGAATCGTATCTGTCCATACCACCTGTCGAAGAGTCTTTCTGGCTGTTTTCAGTCGATTGTGTATAGTGACGTCTGGCGGGGAAAACTTTTAGTGAACTTGAGTTCGAGTGAGTACGGCTCAGGAAAATTTTGGTGATCCAGAGGTCGAGTTAGCCCAAAGAGCAAAACATAATTCACGAGTGAGTCTGTGTGAGCTCGACAACTTTTGCAGTCCTATGCTCACACCTTCTGGATATCTTGTGGTTCTATTTTAGTTTCTGACTTATGTGTGCCATAGCAAAGTACAGTGGTTGCATACTATCAGTGCCACATTGCTATGTTTCCGGTAATGAGTTGAAAATTTCAACCATATGCGCACCAGCCGATCGTGATTATTCGGTGTATTTTTTAGAGAGTAGGCTCCGTTGCTAGAGTTTTATCTAGACATAGAAACTTGTCTACACATACAAGGATTTGTTTGTTTATCACGTAATTTGACTCTCACATGACTACGTAGCATTAGCTTTGTCTTCTGTATTATGATCTTCAGCGCTACTTATATGCTTTCTCGGTTTCCATATTCATCCAGTTCTCGCGATTCATTGCCCTCACTGCTAAAGACTATAGCTATTGTCTGCAAACCAGAAATGACCAAGATACTAAGCGTTACTTTCTTCTTCCTATTTGAACTCGCGAGGTTAGTCCTGCACACATGCTGTCCTAATGCATCAATATGTGTATCGCTGGTCTAGACAGAAACATTAGGACCTTGTCGAGAGAAACTTTTTCACTTTTTTTAATTCTTACCAAGACAATACTCAAAGGAAGCTTGACATACTTTGCACTTTTAGGACGTCGGATTTACTTAATTTGTTTCATTATCACATCTTTAGTGGATAGGTCATATCCTGCCGAGAGCCACATTTGCCCTTTTTTTTCGTTAGTTTCTCGTTTCACTCCGTCACCTCTTCAACCAGCTTCCTTCTGAAAAATAAATTTCGGAACGTTGGAAGGATCGACCTTCAAGCCGAATGCGATGACGGCGCTGTTGACGTTTTGCGACCGAGCCGCCTCAGTGAATCATTGACATTTCAGTGTGTGCTCCCGCTTTCCTCCCCCTCTTACTCTAATTTCCTCTTCCTTACTTTTCTGTCTCCCCTTGCCTCTTTAGTGCAGGGCAGGGTAGCAAACCAGATACTTGCTTTCTGTTTAACCTCGCTGTCTTACCGCATTTCATCTATCTCTATCTCTCTATCCACAGTCAGCACTGAGATACCTGCAACTATGTGTTCTTTTTGTTGCATGGGTCACACGAGAGAGTTTGGGTATTTCTCCACTGTGACATCTGGCCACGTGCTCAAATGCCTTATTTGTTTAGCCCACCACAGTGGTCTATAGTGGTCACGGTGCTGGACTGATGGCCTGAGTGTCACCGGGTCGCATACCAACCGCAGTGACCCGGTTTTCGAAGGAAACGAAAATACTGGAGGTCTACAGAGTTGGATTTTAGAGCATGTTGATGAACATCATGTGGTCCGAATTTCCACACTTCTCCACCACGACCTGCCTCGTACTAGCGAGGTTTCGGCAAATTGAACACAAACTACTATTATTGTTAAGCATCAATTTAGAAGAATATCGACTGGGTGAAAAATGGCGTTACCATGTGTCGTCACGTTGGCGCCACATAATGTCCTACTATTTCACTTCACGATGACCCGCTGAGGAAGCGGTTTTCTGTTCACGGGCGGACGGCGTAAGAACTCAACCAGGTGTGCCATTTACAGCTATAATTGTAACGGTCACCTGTTCATGGGAATTCAAGGAAAATTATGCAGTCTAAAAACCCTCTTGCACCGCACATTTAATGAATGAGTCATGCTGAGCATATTGAGACGCCCTCGTCATTTGTGACACTTTGCGGCGACACGTGCACGTTTTTTCCCTGCTGGTCATTTCGAAATAGTGAGCGCGCCATACCTGTACTCGCAACGAACAGCTCATAACTGACGTGTCAGTGCACGTGGGAGAGTGCAGCGAGGGGCAATCTTTCTCGCGTGTCCATTTCCTTCCGTCATTACGTTCCGAGCGACCGCACCTTGCAAGCTGCCTCGCGACCAAGTCACGGCACGCCGCGGCTCGAACAAAAGAATTCGCCGCGAAATTGCGCCTGCACGGTTGCCGATGATGGCGCGAACGCGGATGTGTGTAATGCAGGGTGGCGATGCGCGTTGTCAGATGCGGGCACTCGGGTGAAAGGACCTGTGCCGGTACCTTGAAAAATGAGACGAGTCGTCGAGATGTGAGGAAGGATAACGGATGTTTGACTAAGCCTTTTGTCATGAGTGTCCCGATGAGTAAGACTACTGTTCGGCAGCCTGTTTTTGGATGGTTGCGTATTTTGAAGTTGTTACGTCTAATATACGATGATAGGCCACTTGTGCATTAAATGGAATACCTTCAGGGGTAATTCGTACTCTTAATATAGATTGTTATTTGCACAAAATATCCCATTCTCTTCCCGTTCATCTATCGACGCATCTACCAAGTCCTTTTCAGATCTACTTGTACCCTTTGAAAGACGTGTGACCACGACCATGGACCACATAATCTGGAGATGCGGCAAGGACCCTCCCTCACCAAACTTCATGGGAGAGTCACCGTCTACTGAGGCCTGGGAGAGAATCTTCATGACCACAAGCCAGGACGGCCAGCTCCAGGCCATCAAGCGTGCGGACAAGGTTGCGACGAGGCACAGCCTGACAGCCATCTCAACGGCTTTCCTGGTAAAGTTGTTTACTAGTACTACTGCACGGACTGAAGAGAAAGGACGTAGCGAAAGAAAACTTAGGCATAACAGTGGACCTGTAGTGTGTGTCTTGTTACGTGATGACGTTTTTTTATTCATTTCGCGAGTTTAACAGTCATCTTCTAGTAGTAGTACTATAAAAACTGTTCTACAGTCACCTAGCCTTCATGTTGGTGCGACACCGTGCACATATTTATCCCAAAATTTCTCTACCATGGAACAGACAGCACCAAATGACACTGGACCATACCTGCCTGCACTGCTTAATACCAGGTCTAGAATGCGCAGCCACCGAAACGAATTCGTACCTACATCACGGCTATATTATCTGCAGAACGCGGATGAGCTACTGCCTTCATTAAAAAAAGAGTCACATGATCACTTATAGGGACACTAAAGTCAACCAGTAAGTCGACGTTGATTGTTGAAATGGCGGTCCAGATACCTCGTAGTGTTACGTGTGTGCCATGGAAGGGCCTATTTCGAAATAAAATCACGTTTTAGTGTTGCGCATCGGGTTAGCGCACTTCAAATTACCCACTTCAAGAAGCGGACCGACCGGACCGTCTCACGTCACAGTTGCCGCGCACAACGTTGGCCGGCTTTACTGCGCTAGTAGCAGCAGCCCGAAAGAAACGGGAGCCACAGCAGCAGCCACGGCCATTGATCGATTTCCTGCCATTGACTTCAACATTGCAGACGCTTTTGTTTTAACTGCACCCCGCTAGATGACACCACCTGTCCCGTGTAACTACGCAAAAATTCAATTTTTGAACCACTCGCACCATTCGCCATAGTAACGTCCGGCGGTTCTTTTTCCATGAAGAAAACAGAAACAAACAAGCAGCATTTCATTGAGTCTCTTAATGGATGAAACGTTCTTTATTTAGTTCAGTTTGATCAATTATTAGTGATTATTTGTAGGTGGTCCGTCCGATGTCATAGGGATAATTTTGAAAAGTTCTTACGGCGATGCTTGTGTTCCTGTGCATTTACTCTAATTTCTCGGTAAGTAGGGCACTGCTGTTGATAAGATTGTCGTTTAGATGTTGTCATAAATTGAGCTTTCACTCTGACGTAAATTGTTATTTGTGCACTTCGCGTGGTTTTATATTGCCTCCGAGACCAGCCCTACTTTGACGGAGTGACGTATGACATCAGAATGTGACGTCATACTGACTTCATGGTCACGTCATCACTTGATATGTTTTCAACACTCGTGTTGACGCGTATGGCCAATTTTCACTTTTCATGAAGCGTTTGAGGCTTTTGACTTAGTATCCCATACAAGAAAGGCCTATCCAGCTGCAACAATATGTCGATGTTGGAGTGTCTTGCCGAGACCCACACCTTTTCACATGATAGCCAATGAAATAAGCGAAGATGGTAGAGAATAGATCCTTGAAGAAACGTGACCCTTAAAATAGCAGAGTACGTGCGAAGAAAAAAAACGACATGCCTGCGCAGAAGGCGCAGCACAGTCACAGCAAAAGCTAGAACAGCGGCCTTTTAGAGCCTTTCGAAACACTCATCGGGTAACTATTGCAAGCAAACTTGCTTGATACCCACTAGGGCATTATTAAAATTTTTGGGTAGTGTCGTATGCGCTAAAGACTTGCAAGGAAGCTTGCGCCAATTGTTCACGCAGTGGCTGACGACAATGAAGAATTATGGCTGGAGTGGGTATGCGCCACAGTTAATGGGGAAACAAGAACACGCTTTTGTAATGAATTGGAGCGTTGGACGACCCGCTCGTTACGCTATTCGCTTTGGGCGACGACTGGTTGTTCTTTCACCTTTTGTAAATGCTTTATAAGTCGTATTACTGCGATAGCTTTCCCGACATCAAGCCTGCCTAAGGCAAGTTTGCCTGCATGTTCCGTGTAGCGGTTTCGCTCATTGGTAAGATACTTGGTTGGTATCCAGTGGACCCGAGTTCGAGCTTCCCTGTGTCATTGGCGCTAGTTTTTTTTTTCAGATTTCGCGTGATGTGGGTATGGACACCGGCGGTGGCGGCAGTGGTGGCGGTGGCGGCGGACAACTGCGCGTGACCCGAGTAGTGATCTCGTAACAGCTTTCGCTGTAAAAGAGTTTCAGTGGAGGATGACGAGATGAGGATGAGGAAATTATATATTATTGGCCAATCCCCCGCAGTGATATGAGCCACAAGTGAAGGGCAACAAGAACCAGAAATATAATCGCGGGTTAATGAGATAGGATGAGTTCGCACAGGACGGGGGCATGGTTAAATATATTTAGATATATTCGACCAGCCGTGTGCATAAGATATTACACTTCCAACCTCTTTCCACAAAGGCCGTATAACACTAGTTCCCAAGAAAGACCCAATGTCCACGCGACCAGAAGATTGGCGCCCTATTACCCTGCTCAGTGTTGATTACAAGCTCTTGGCTAACATTTTGGTGCGCCAAATCAGTCCATTTCTTGCAACATTAATCACTCCCCACCAGGTCTGTTCTGTTCCGGGCCGAGAAATACACACCCATACGTGGTTAACGCGTGACATCATTCAATACACCATTAGCCGATGTGCGCAAGGACTGTTGGTTTCATTAGATCAAGAGAAAGCTTTTGATTTCATAGAACATGGCTACATACTAAATGTTTTACATGCATACGGTTTCCTGGATAAGTTCAATGACCTCATCCACGCGATGTACACTAATTCAGAAAGTACCTTTTACTTAGATTCCCGTGAGAGTCACGCATTTAGAGTCACGCGTGGGGTCCGTCAAGGGTGTCCCCTCTCCCCAGTGTTATTTATCCTTGCATAAGAGCCCTTCTTAAGGGCCGTTGAACATCACCCGCAGATTCGTGGCTTACCTCTACCCGATAACACTCAAGTTAAGGTCGCTGCATATGCAGATGATATTACTCTATATGTACATAATGAACAGTCGCTGCAGCATGCTCTTGATACATTCCATGATTTTGGTATTATCTCCGGTGCAAGGTTAAACTTTTCTAAAAGCCAGTATTTTTTCATTGGCAACCCCAGCGGTCGTATTAACATCACGTCGCCTTTACAGTGGTCTCCTGAGATTTCAATACTCGGAGTTACTTTCAATGTATTTGGTATACAGGACAGCATCTGGTCATCCGTTGTACAAACTCTTCTAAATGATATCAAAGCAGCCAGGTACTTTGAATTCCCCCTCTTGGAACGCCGATACTTAACTCAAACGGTGTACCTAGGAAAATTTTGGTACCTTTGCCATTATGTTAAACCACCGCTCCACGTCTGCAGGAGAGTGCAAAGCTGCATCAGTTCATTTTTTTGGTCTGGTGGCGCAGAATTGTTATCGCGTCCAGCGTTAGCTCAACCGCAAAATCAAGGCGGTTTTGCATTCCCCGACGTTTCCGTCACGGCGTCTACATTGTGCCTCCGCACTCTATTGCGAATACTAAGCAATGATGGCATGCCCGCTCAGACACTGGCTCGCTACCAACTACAGTCTTCTTGCCGGATAGCCAAATAAACAAAGGTCCCCAATCAACTGAATTACCATCTTTGTATCGAGCCCTTCTGGCATTTCACCGACGTTTGGAAGCTACGTGCCCAGAGATAGAGGTGGCCGATTCTAAAGTGGTGGACACAATGGCTGCCCTTCTACGGCCCTTGGTGCCCCAGCATTGTCAATCTGTATTGAACCGCGCTTGGAAACCAATAACTGCCGCAGTGTTGCCAGGGCATCTCAGAGACTTTGGCTGGAGGTTGGGCTGGGGCTTGCTCCCCACGCGAGATCGGTTGCAGCGATGGCAGGTGGTTCGCACTTCCACTTGCCTCAACTGCGTCATGGTAGAGACCAATCGACATGCGACGTTTGAATGTGTGGTTTCCCGCCTTTTTTGGCGTGCGGTTAATGCTGGTTTTCGGGGACAGGGTGTGCGAACTTTCGTGTCCAACGGCCGATTTCCGCTTCTCCGCTTCTCCGCTCTCTTAATAGTTGCGGGGCTGTTCAGCCTTTGGAGAAACCGATGTCAGGCCGTAGCTGCCAATTGCCGCCGGCGTGCCTTGTGGCCGACACTGGGGAGATTGAGACGAGAGATCCTCGCGTTCCTCTCCGAGGAGCTTTTCTTCCTCGGGGAGCAAGAGTTTCTGTGGCATTGGTCGTGCCCTTTCGTCAAGGTGGAACACGAAAGGATACAACTCATTTTTCGACCGACTTGGTGCTAAGCAGCGCCCGTTGAGTTGTTATATATGATTTCATTTGTTACAAATTGTGTTTTATTTGGATCTATTGTATCGTTATACCCTTGTATTGTGATATCACATTGAATTCTTGTGTACATGTATGCCAACATAATCATGTATAGTAGAGCAAATGTCTTCACTGTAACGTAGTGATGTTAGTCGTGAAATATAGATGTGCCGAAGTGTATGTGCCCTGTTACTGGAATGGTATGAAGCCTTTGTGCTATGTACATGCTGTAAATAAATTTTTTCTAAACATAAGTATCTTTGTAAAGGAATGAACAACTTCGAAGATTGGGTTCTGGATAATAAAGACAGGGTAAGCTCTGTCCTAAATGCGCAGATATTTCGCCATGTCCTTAAATGTCCGCCAAACATTCACTATAAAATAACGATGATGATTTCATATTGATATTGATTTATCAAAACTAGCACCCTAGAATGGATATGCAAAGGGGACAGCTAGGAGAATAGCGAATTATTCGTTACAGTAATTGATGACTCCGTATTGACTAGAAATACCTACTCCTCGTGCTTGGTCACTTGCATGTTCGCAAATTCTGTTATTTTTTAATATCAGCAAATTAAATGTAAGCATACATCACCACAACAAGCTGGTTCTGTTGTGCGAAATTCGAAAGGACTGCATTAGAATCAGTGTTGCTGTTTATGTACAGTATACTCACTGATTCAAATGTGACATTATATTTTATGTACAGCAGCTTGTACGCCTAATTGCATCAGATAACCACAATATGTCACGACAAATTTGAGTTCAAAGCATGATGTTGAAGGAGGATGATGGAGGATGAAACATTGGTCCTGTATCTGCATGTTGATCTGCAAATGTCGTCGAAAGACGATAGTCTTGCGTGTGAAGAGAGTGAACAAAACGTTCATTTGATGTTCTGCGCAAGAAATCGATGAATGTTATTCTGGAAGCACTGCGTTAGTGCCTCGAGCGTGCAGCGGAGGTGAACGAGCGCATCAAGTCACGTCACACGTGAGGCATGAGCGTTATCTCGCAGTTTTCTTGGAAAACGAAGCGCGTGCCTCTAAGGTGTAGAACACAAGGCGACAGGTAGGTGCCACCACCGTGTCGTCTTAGCAATGCGTTATAAACACTCGCCTTTTCGTGCAAGCGTTGCATGGTCAGCGAAGCGTGATAAGCGCTACAGTCTTTCGAATTATTCAGGTGTGTTTTTTCCAGTAAAAGACGCACATACACAATATATACGTGTTTTATAATGCCTCAGATATGCGCTATAGTTGCTTTTTAATTAAAAATCGCACGTGTATGAACGCCGAAGCTTGAGCATCATTGGTGGGCGCAGCGGATAGGGTCAGTCTTTTGGGGTATAAGCTGGTGCCGTTCAAAGTAATACGTACCGTTAAGAGTGGACAAACGGACAAATGTACAGACAGACTGACCAAAAATGTTTGCGTCGAAGGTCCCCAAGAAAGACTATCGTCTTTGAAAATCACAGCATATCCACTGAGTGAATGATGAAGAGTAGGGCGAAGCATCGGTCGGTCCGTCTGTCTGTCCGTCCGTCTGTCTGTCAATCGATCCGTCCGTCCGACAGACGGACAGATGGACACATGGATGAAGGCACGGACAGATGGACGCACAGACGTACAAACAGATGCACGGACGCCCGGACGAAAGGATGGACGCACGAACGGATGGACGTTTGGAAGCACGGATGGGCGGACGGAAGCATGGAAACACGGACGGACAGATAGACGAAAACATGGACGGACGGATGGTCGGACGGATGGATAGATGGACAGACGGATGAATGGTTTGCCCCACTCATCATCGTTCACTCCGGGGATATGCTGTGAGTTTTTTCTTTAAAATCCTGATTTCACCAACTTTATCACATAATGTTAGTCTCAAAAGCTTTAGAACTCCAGAATAAACTTGTGGTCCACACAAAGAGATGTGGTAGCAATTCAACAATCACCCCTCCGCTTACTCAAGTGTCACTGGCTGTTTCGCTTGTAATCGATTTCCACAATGCCTGGGATCTGCGGTAATATAATATTTTCATGATCCTCTTGAAGCATTCTGCTCGCGAATAACAGGTTTTAACATAGGGCTTGTTGTTTGGTATTAATACGATCGCGAAACTGTATCTTATCCTTTCTTTTGTGTTGTCAGCGAGACAGCGTATTAAAGCGCACTTGACATTGGATTGCAGAACTATTGCTTTAAGCCATTGAACTGGCGGCAAGTGTGTCGTTTACAAAACCAGACATCCTCGTGTGTCGTTTCCTGATACAAAATCGGACCACGCGTTTCTCTAATGACAGCAAGTACCCAGAAACATGCGAGTTAGTTACCATTCGCATTCCGCGATCATATTACGATTAGCCCAACTTATGAGTTAAGCTGCAAAACGAGCAGTGAGCCTGTGGGCTCCATGCTTCAGTGAACAGCGCTTTACATGCCGTCCCGTTCGGTTCTCAGGATGCCCGGTTAAAAGTGTTTGTAGTTTAAACTCTAGGTAGTTAGGCTATGGGCTGTTCACCTTTTATTAAGGAATAATTTTGGAAGGTTCACTTACAATGTCAAAAGCTCTTTTGGGCACACTTCGGAATTATTCTTTTTTTTCTAGTGACAACATATAAAACGAGATTCCTTTTTGAGCAACTGCTTCAGACAAAAACACCAAGCAATTCATCTGTATCTAGTTACTGGCGAAACTGCTTAAGCTCACCTTTTTTTTAACCCTTTTCACATGCGTGATCCTCAGGCCCTAGTTAAGTTTTTCTTAATAGACACCTGTGGGGTTGTAAAAATTTTAGTATCGACATTAAGGTGCCTTATTATTTTTTGCCGAGTAAAGGGTTATAAAATCTGCGAAATATCGTTTTAATGAACAAGGGCAAGAAAAAGTTATAAGTGATAAGTGTGCTGCGCATGTGGAGGCTTCTGTCGAAATCCGTTCCATGCGCAATGAAAGTCGACACTGCATGGTAGTTTGGAAGGAAGGCGTTTATATGCTAAAATCACTAATTTGCATTACCTGTAAGGTTGGTCCGATCCTTCATGATACTTACAATATAAAGATGCAGCAGCAGATGCTTTTTATGCCGGAACATTCTTCGAGCAGTCCCGATGCAACGCTATAGATATTGCTGCCCCTATCATGGCATCACACTTTTGGTGTGACTGTCAAACATTTCGTTTTATAGTCTTATTCTGGTCATTAAACAATGGTTATCTTTTGAGTCACGTTAGCACACACCCATATAGTGAATGACTCCCAGAGAATAGGGCAACAGAGTCAAAAAATGGCCAGGAACATCAAGTAGACAAGGAATGTATTAAACATAATCGACTATTCTGGTGTGGACACACGGTAAATGTATCAGCGTGCTTTACAGACAACAAAACGAACAACTGGGCAATTTAGTCTTGAATAATAATGAATTGTATTGTACAGCGTAAAATACAAGAAGAAGAAGAGGAAGAAGCGCACATGAACAGTTCGTCAGAGATACTTAATAGGTTGGGATGATATTTCGCTCTACGGTTTCGTTAATCGCTGACTTGTATGCTCCACAGTGAAACAGGTAAGAAAACTAGGAAGTTTGAAAGACTTTTACATTGGCTTTAAACCCAATTGAAACATTCGAACCCAGAGGTTGGTTCAGCTCGACGCCATTGTGTTCTGATTGACAGAGGTTCTCTGCTGCCCATTACAACACGACATTTCCGGAGGAAGTGCTCGCTAGCATTTTATGTGATGCGAGCAGCTTCTGTACCCCGACAGCAGTGATGCCTCGAAAGAAGCAGCTGACTTGCGGCGCAGCCGGTGGCCCCAATATGCCTGCCACCAAGAATCCGACCCTCTTCCATAACGCTACAGAAGTGTATGGCAGCTGCGAGGTCACACTCATGAGAGGTCGACTGCTATGGACAGAGGTTCTGTGCTATCCAAAATAACGTGAAAATATGTATAGGAAGTTTACGTTCTAGTCCATACTTCATACGCGTATGCTTTTGTTGATCAGTGGCTACGGCGTTCTCCTGCTTACCTGAAGGTCGTGGGTTCGATGCCGGCGGCGGCGCTCGCATTTTGGTGGAGGTGAAATGGTTGATGCCCAAGCTCTGCGTGAAGTCGGCGAACATCAATATCGAAGCCTCCACTAAGGCAGACGTCTTTCATAATGATATCATGGTTTGAAGACGTAAAACACCAATTATTATTATATTATTATTATTATTATTATTATTATTATTATTATTATTATTATTATTATTATTATTATTATTATTATTATTATTATTATTATTATTATTATTATTATTATTATTATTATTATTATTATTATTATTATTATTATTACGCACAATGCAGCCGCGCTTTTTGGCGCTATCATACTTTGTCGGCGAAAACATATTGGTTGCCTAAGCCTGTCCGCAGATATACTTGTATTCAGCTTCCACATAAACCTTCTTGGACCTATCTATGCGGAGACATATGCGCCAGCTTTACGACCGACCGTCAGCAGAGAACCGGAAAAAAGGAGCCGTGCATGGTAAACACTGGAGGGTAGCCAAGAAAAAGTTTGATAAATAAAGCAGGTTGATTGGACTTGCTAGAGGAAGGAAGATAGCACATACCTACTGTATAGCATTGCTTCTCGGCGTATACCCCTCGCCCTTTCTTCACTCCTTCTTTCTCTCTAGTGTTTGTTTCTGTCGGCTACATCCTCCATTGAGCGCTTGTTAAGCAGAGCATCACACAATTTTTTAGAGCACCTGGTTTTAATCAAATCGCAAAAATGACAGGTCCAACTTGCTTACAAAGACCTTGTAAATAGACAAGACATACTGACCGCCTTAAAGGGCTTTTTTTTTTTGCTGACATCTATCTGCACGTCAATTTCGTGGGCACCGTCTTTAGCGAAATGTTCTTGCAGAACTCAAATATCGGGTGTCTGCGGTGTTTCGTTGACAGGAGGATGAGTTGCGTTTCCACGGACGCAAAGCTCGGAAGAGCCACCTTCTGGAAACTTGTCACAGTCGAAATGCTCCGGCCATAGGAAGCCATACTTCATCATTATAGGCTCACAGCCTTCCCGCGCTGACGCGCAAAGGGAACGACACGGCGGGATTGGGTAGTCCTGCGAGGGCGGGCACTCCGGTGCGTACACCGAGCAGATGAATGTTTGCAGGTCAGGTGAGCACTTGATCTGAACCAATGGATAGAATTGATACGCTTCCAGGCCGGCTTCATCCTGTTCTTGACCAATAAGGTTGGGTGTTGTAGTCATGTTATACTGAAGACTTCTGCACATTGGAATCGTCAGAGGCTCACAGCGGTGTTTCTCGCCAGCGCGCGATCTCACTGAATGTCCAAGGGTGGGTTCCAAAAGCGCCACCAGCGCTATTAATACAGCAAGCGAGACTCCTCGGGGTTGCATTTTCAGGTCCGTGTAGACCCGGGAGAATTCCTCTGACACGGGCTTGAAGAAGTCCCCAAGGTGCCAAGTTGAGGCCAGAGGGCCAATGATGGTTGTGTTTTGCGCTAACGGCACAGGCTACTAAAAATTAAACGTAACCGCTCGCACTGCTTGCTTTCCGGATTGTTGGGCCATGCCAAGGATGAACTGTCTACCCAACTAACACCCTCGTATTCACTTCATTGGCTGCTGGTGTTCCAGCAAACGTGCGTCCGCCCAACCAGCAAGGAGTTCGGATTTCAATGTGATAGGCACGTCGTGCGAGAAGAGTACGCAAGATCCTCTCTCTTCGTAACCTGTTTACGGCATGGGTTTCCGTCGCCATTCGTTGCAGGCTGAAGATAGCAGAACGCCGCTGCTCTCTAATTAGACATCCGTTTGCTTGCTTTCCGTCGAATGGCCTCGGGGTCTGTCCGCTCTTTTGAATTCTATAGTTCTGCGTTGAAAACAAGCGCTTTGCGTGTCAAGCGACTCGACTCGTGGCATGCGTCACATGTGTTATCAGATGTCGCCAGTGGTCGTTTAACTTGCGTCGCCTCACCTCTACCATTTAGAGTATTTCGCTTTGTTCGTCTATAGCGTTTGCGTAAAGTGTTCATCACAGTGGCTATTCATTTTCGTCGAAGGAAAGTCTAATTTGAAAACTGATTATCAAGTTCTGAGAACCGTAATGAAGGATAAATATATACAGCCCTACCATTGTGGTCTAGTGGCTAAGGTACTCGGCTGCTGACCCGCAGGTCGCGCGATCGAATCCCGGCTGCAGCAGCTGCGCTTTCGGTGGAGGCGAAAATGCTGTAAGCCCGTGTGCTCATATTTGGGTGCACATTAAAGATCCCCAGGTGGTCAAAATTTCCGAAGCCCTCCACTACGGCGTCTCTCATAACCACATGGTGGTTTTGGGACGTCCCACGAAACACAAGAGAAGCTAAAAAAACTTCTAGTAAGTGTCCAAAAAGGATATTACAAAGGTGGATAGTCCAATGTTATTTAAACCTAAGCAGCTTGAGAACGTCCTGTAGCTGTGCTAACGCCACGTTATTATACAGCTAGAAAAATTCTAGCAAGAATTCTAAAAAAACGTCTTCTTAGATTTTTTAAAGAACCTTTGTAAATATTTACTATACTTATATTAGAAGTCCAGTAAACTTCTTGCCGAAATTCTAAAAAGACTTTTGCTAGATCTTTTAACACCTTTTTAAACATTTATTTTTCGCGCAATCCAGCATGCTGAGCATTTGCCATGGTTAATTTGTTGCATCACGTCAGCGTTTTGTAATCGGTGCATTTAGCTGTTCATTGTTGAGAGTGACAAGTAGAGAAAGCAGAATAATTTGGCACTAAATTGGTTGATGGCACTTTTCTAACGAGCAAAATTCGTGCCCTATTTGTTGAAAAAATGAATTTGTGAGTGCCGTCTCATCATTAAGATAATCTGTTTCGCTTGGAGACAATTCAGGCTTTTAAACGTCAACTTATTTTCGTTTCTGGTGTTGCCTGGAATGCGTCATACTGCACATCCAAAAAATGCGCGCAATTTCAAGAAATCTTCTCGCATACTTGTAACCTTTATTCTACATAACAATGACAACACACTTTGTCGCAAAACTAGCACGCTTTATAGTAACTATTATTATACAAAGCAATTGAGGTGCTGGCCAGATACTTGGTCCACGACCATGCCCACATACAAAAGGCACAAAGTGTTTTTTTTAGCAGACTTCTATCAGTGCAGTGAAAATTAGCAGGCTAGCTTATGAAACACATTATAAAATGTATGAAAGTAAAAGATGTGTCACAGCCAAAAAGCAGTAGTCGACTAATTGATTTCTTTTTCACCCAGTGCACTTAAATTTAGGTATATCAGAGCCCTAATTAGACGAAATTATTGGTTTTCACCAAAAAGTGGTGTTTAACAGTCAAATTGTGGTTTTGGCAACAGCCCGAATTCTAATTCCATCCTAAAATACTCGCGCAAAAGATACAGTGAAGTAAAAAACGCTACAATATTCCTGAATACTTTCTGTCTGTTATCATTAAGAATGTTAAACATGGTTAGATATCACTGTAATCTATCATATATGGTTAGGTATTGAAAAGTTGGGTATGATTAAGTATGACAGCAGAAGATCACTTGATTGCACTTATGGCAATAAATTCGTGAAGACAATGAACTTTGCAAAAACATATTAAAGCACAATATTCAGCTATTATTACAGCGAAAATAAAACTATTGATCTGCTACAGCCTTACTGCAATGAAAAAGTTCAATAATAAGGGACTGACTGCAGATTACACAAAAATTAAACATGACATAAAACCTTGGGAAGCAGCCCTGACACATTCAGAGAGGGGCTTTGTGCTTGCATTAAAATTCAGCTCTAAGAACAGAAAACCGACTTTGCAGATAAGTTATCTGTCCAGGGGGACACAAAGTAAGATAACAATGCTGTCATCTGCCCAATCAACTAATAATAAGGAAATTTTGGTGCCTACTATAAATGGGTATGTTTGCATAGAAAAGTTTGTGTCAGTCGTGTTTCGACACACTCCTACTTGGAAAAATTCTTCGAGCATGTCTATGCTCTGAGATATTTCACTCTGAAGTTTAATTGTGCTTTTCATGATTACGCATGTAAGCCAGTAAGGATCAGCAAAACATTACTCCCTGGTGGGACTTAGCAGTCAGTGCTTGCTATTACCAGCCGGTAGTAAAAAGCTAACCATTAAAATGTTTCTCTATGGCTTCTACCCATGGTCAGATTATATGCAGCACCTCAGGGAGTAGTATCTACGTGCTAGTGCTCACTGTCCTGCATGCATAATGATGCAAGCCACAACTAAATTTTCCAGCGGGATATCTGAGCACAGGCATGCCAGAATTTTTTGGACCTATGTAGAATTGTGACTAGCTGAAATTTTTGATGCGTGCATGGCCTCCTGCTGCAGTCACTGATAAGTTCATTATTGAGTCTTATTCAATGGCATGGCTGACAGTGATAATTATTGTTGCACATTGTAACACTGCACTGCAAAGGTGGCTTTTGCACACACAACTTACAGCACTGACGTTTTAAAAGAAAAACAAACGGCTTAATTTTGAACATCCCGAACAAGCAAGCTACTTAAATACAGCAACCAGGTGGCTCAGTGAAGTTTCCTTTCCATAGGAAACAGAATCCTTGCGCAGCTGCCGTACATTCAGTGGCCAACTTTTCCACGAGCCACCATTGATGACAGGCTTGTTCGGAATTCTTTCACCCTCAGTTCGTACGATGTGCATGCATAGGCTGCGATGGAAACACCTAAAAAACAATTGAGTGACATGTGTATCTTAGCAAAACTGAATTTGTCAGACTATTTAAAATGATTTCGAACAACGTGTCTGAAAACAAGCAGGATGTACACAAACTAAAGATATTACAAGCAAAACTTTCTTGATCGTCTTTGCGAACACAGTTGCAACCTCATGAAAGAAATGCCATTTCCACATTGCAGATGTGTTAAAACTACGCTTGAATAGCGCTCGCGCATAGTACATTTACAGCAAACTCAATGATACCACAACATATACATGATGGCATGCACTTTCATCGAACATCCACAGCAGGTAACCTATATTGTTAAATATAAATTTGATTTCAACTACCACTAATGTAGCTTTCCACTAATGTGCATAGAATATTTATTCAATCAAAACAAAATCCAAACAAACTGAAAACAAGCAGAGTAAAATTGATGGTGTTCGAACGCGTGGACTAATTACTGAACTAGTGCTCACACAGTAAAGTACAGCAATTCGGCCACATTTAGCCATAAAATATTCCTTCTAAAATACAGCTCAAGCTGAACGAACAGCTTAAAACGCACGGATGAAGCCGTAGGCGGCAACCTCTGTGGCTGGTGTGTACCGTAAGTTTGAATTTAACGAAACGTGCTGCATGAACACTTAAGCGTAAGTGTCACCTTTGCGAGTCATACCCAAGACGATGCAACACGCTGCACACGAACACGCATCAGCTCGAGTATCACGGTAGTTTATAAAGACGCGTGCCAGCGCGGATGCATACACCGGCATACATTCGGCCAGCCGCAAGGGAAAAAATCTGTGATAGTGGTCACGACGTATGACGATACTGTGGCTGTTTAAAATGGAACTCGCTTAGACGCGTTAACCTTAGTAGCGCACAATATGAACAGGCTTACGCGCCCTAGACATGATCAACGCCTACAGCTAACAAACGCCCCAAAATTAGTAAACAAACACGAGCGCCATCTGGCAGTTATCTTCGAAAACGAAGGCGTGCGCGACCGCGGAGAAAGATGCGCGCCAGTCACGGAGGTGATAAGGTGTAGAATGCAAAGCGATGGGCAGGTGCCACCACCGTGCCGTCGTAGCAAAGCGTTGGAAACTCCTTCTTGAGCATCGCGTTGCACTGTCAGCGCAGCGGGTTAAACGCCAGTCCTTAAAGTTACTTGTGTGTGCCTCTTCTAGTATAAAGGCAGACATAGAAAACATAGACGTGTTGTTATGGCGCCTCAGATATGCGCAATAATTGCTTTTTTCAATTGACAATCGCACAACTATGAACGCTAAACCTTGAGCAATACTGATGGGCGCTGCGAATGGGGTTGACCTTTTAGTGCCGTTTGAGCTATCGTTAGAGCGAACAAACCGACAAATGTACCGAAAGACAGACAGGCAGGCAGGCAGACAGACACACATTAAATTTTTTTCCGTCGAAGGTCCCAAAGAAAGACTATCGTCTTTAAAATGGTAGTCACTCGCGAGCAGGACCCCCCCTCAAGCACCTCTGCCGACAGAGGCGGCCACCGCCACAACTCTGCTCAAATCTGCCGCCGAATTCCCGCACCGCGTGCATGCTTCACACTCCACACAAAAGAAAAAAAAACTTCTCGGCAGTTAACTTTGCACAACTTCGCCTTTAGACTGCTGAAATACTACAGAGAAACTGGGTTGCCACGTAAACAAAAGCTCACTTATCGTGCACATGGTAGAAAAAACTTTGTGAACGTGGTGATAACAAAGCGCGTACAGCAGCAATGTGGTACATACCTGGCGATTGCTCCACAAAAGAAGCCACACGTCCTCGCTTGAGTATAGCACATCTTCGTAATCAGCAACACTGGCGCAACACAAAACACGAACACAAAGCGCAAGCACACTTAAAACAGGAGAGAAATCGACTCAAACCCGACCCTCCGAGAAGCGATCGAGCGGAGGGTAGCACCACATAACAGCACGTTCAAACAAGTGAAATTGTTATAGCCGTGCAGACGAACATTGCATTCGAGCATCTCAATTTCTTAATGCTTTGTTATTACTTTTAAATATGTAAAAATATGTAAATATATATACTACAATAGTATGTAACGCAAATATTAATTTGATTTAAAAAAAACGTAGAACACAGCCTGAGTTTATGGCATGAACAATTGAGACTTTATCTGCGAAATCTACCAAAAGTTCTAGGAAATAACGTTTGTTAAATGTTTTCAAATAGACCTTGTACAGAACATTTTCTCAAGATCTTCTAAAAACTTCCTGTGAAAAACGTTTATTCAACGTCACATAATTTATATACCTAGATGTCCGCATACCATCCTAGTCGTTTCAAGAAGTTTTTACGACCTTTCGTGTTTCTTGCGGTGAAACCCCACATATCTATCTAGGATAACTAGTTACACAACTGCTGAACTAGACTTACAGTAAACAGTGCGAGAAAACATCTGAGAAAAAAAAAAAAACACGCTCTCGTAGAAGCATTATTCTCGTGTGCATAGGTCGGCGAAATTCTGAAGCTCTCAGAGACTCATTCATGAAGTATATTTTGCGCTTAGAGCTCACTGGGACTGTGATCGAGCAAAGTTTCCTGATCTTTACACATTCGGACTTACAATCACGAACTTTCTGTGAGAAGGTCCTGGAACAAGCCGAGCTTGATGCCGCATTCAACAAAAACACTGCTAGTAAATTCACCTTTTGAGCATTTCTTGCAACTCAATAGCGTATGCTCTATTATAAGGTTTCATCTCAAAGGAAAAAAAATCGCTTTTGTACTATGCCTTTGGGTAAAACGTATTTGATTGCGTGCAGTAACGTATATTAGGTATACATGGATAATTGTTTGTCTTAATGGTTCACCTGTACATCTGTTTAAATCAAGACCTCCCGCTTGATGAATGAACAATAAAAAAGATAATAAGGAACATTTAGTGATCTAAACTTCAATTACGTAAGGCGTGAAAGCAGACGTTGATTTAGAAACTGTAGGTAATTTTGTTGTGAATTAGCAGTGATGTTTAAATGAGTAAAGAGCAAGCATCTCAATTATTGCCTACAATAGACCACATCCACGCATTTTATGACCGTGATCATGGTTTTTGTTTTTGTTGTATTTTAGAAATGTTATATGAACAAAGTATATTCTTATTCAACGATTTGAACTTCTTCTCACTGACGGTCCTTTTACAAGGGCGTATCGGGCAAACCTCACAAGACATAGTCAATGAACCTTGCGCGGTCTCCACGCATGGAGCGTCACCTACAGCGCGGCAAACTAAACAATACGTCTACGTTGAGGCCTCCGAGATTCCTCCGGGAGAGCGACCATGAAAAAACATTGTGCAACGTACTCTTCAAATTTTTAATTTCGGAGGCTATGTTTTGCCTTGCCCAGTTGCTCTAGCGCATGACAGATGTCTCTAGCATAGCTTCGGGCTCTCGCGCCAGTTTTGCAATAAAATTATTCAAATACTTGGGCGCTGCGCGAGTATGTGCTTGCGTGAGTGCCTGTGTGCGTGTGTGCGTGCGTGTGTACTTGTGTGCGCGTGCGCCCGCGCATTTTGAACACAGTGAGTGTGATATTCAACAGTTGCTGAGAGCATATCGGAACTGCGCAGAGACGGATCGCGAAAGAATACTAAACAACACGAGTGCTGAATCCTTCGCGATTCGTCTCCGCGCTGCTACAATATGAACCCCGAGCCAACTCGCCAAACTCTTCGTTTTGCTGCAGTCGGTGAGAAACCATCGAATAGACTTTGTCTTTTTATGGCCATTCTTCTTTGTCATTCTGCAGCCAATTTACCTGCACAGCGGGAAAAAGGAACCACTGCTCTTTTCAGTAATCATTATTAAATGCGAAGCATTTCTTGGCGAACTTCGGTGATTTTGAGCGTATCTATCTATCTATCTGTCTGTCTGTCTATCTATCTATCTATCTATCTATCTATCTATCTATCTATCTATCTATCTATCTATCTATCTATCTATCTATCTATCTATCTATCTATCTATCTATCTATCTATCTATCTATGTATCTATCTATGTATCTATCTATCTATCTATCTATGTGTCTGTCTGTCTGTCTGTCTGTCTGTCTGTCTGTCTGTCTGTCTGTCTGTCTGTCTGTCTGTCTGTCTGTCTGTCTGTCTGTCTGTCTACGACTTTTTGCTCTCCTGACCGTTTTGATAATGGTATCGATACTAAAATTGGAACAGAATAACATGACGGTATAACGAGCATAAGTGACTAGTGATAACATAAAAATCATGACATGCATGTCAGGCCCGTGTGCTCAGATTTGGGTGCACGTTAAAGAACCCCAGGTGGTCTAAATTTCCGGAGCCCTCCACTACGGCGTCTCTCATAATCATATAGTGGTTTTGGGACGTTAAACCCCACATATCAATCAAATCAAATCATGACATGCATGTCATGAATGTCACAATTTACATTTTATGGTCTAGCTGTTCTTGCGTTGGTTTCGTTCATATGACATATTGCAAAGCTGGTATGGTAGGGCATGACTGCATGGTGAACATTAGTAAGTGACCCTAACGTGGAAATTCTGACATGCATGTCGTGTAACTCATAACTACACGCAAAGTACATAGGGCGCTCGTGATCGTTTCGCTTGCTCCACATATACCAAATTCGATATTTCAGGATGTGAACGGATTACGGAAGTATATGACTGATGCTAATATCATGATAATCATGAGATGCGTGTCATGTAAGAACATCACTAGACGCCACGCTCATGATGCGTTCATGACCGTTTCGCTAGCTTCACATGTATCAAATTTGATATTACATGACGTGAATGGACGACGTCCGAACATGATGATCATGACATCTTAAACGAATATTAGCTTGACGAAAACAGGGACGGGAAAGAAAAGGCAAACTAAACGGCTGCTCACAACTTTCCCGTCGCTGTTTTCGTCGCGCTAATATTCGTTTAAGATGGAAGGGCCCCAATTAACTCGCCCATCGTCTCTTCTGATAATCATTACACGCGTGTCATGTAAAACATGACTGAATGTGACGCTCCTAACGCACTCGCGGCCGTTTCGCTAGCTCCCCATATACCAAATTTGGTATCACGTGACGGGAACATGACGAAGGTAAACACGCCCAAACATCGTAATCATATTGTTGCGTACATGCACGAAGAAAAAGAATATACGGTGAACGCACTGGTCGCCCAGAGCGAGAGAGGAAGAAGAGGATCAGGAGGATCTTTAACCAGTCGGCCGATTCTGAGCTGCCCCTCACGACCTAATAAACGGCCCCTTTCAACGTCTACCAGTCTCTTTCAAACGTAACAATATTATGCGTTCCATATGAAACATGACTACATGCTGCGATTATACGGTACTCACGGTCGCTTCGCTAAATCAACATATACACAATTTCGTATCACTTGACGTGAATATAGGACGAAGGTAAATGACAAGTCCAAATATGATAATCATGACAAGGAAGTCTTGTACGGCACAATTTATGTCCGCCTCGTAACGTTCAGCTGATTTTAAATTATATCAACCTTCCTCTTTCGTGCTTCGCATATTATCCACTCTCATTGTACTCGGGATCTGCCAATTTCTTTATTTATTACCAACGCCAGATCAATAAAACTTTCGTCAGCTTGTTCTCATGTTTCGTTTCTTCGGTTATTTTGTCCTGATCGTGTTTTCTTGTCAAAAAAGAAGCCCTAAGACTGAGTGTAGCCAAAAAAGTCTCTCAAAGGGTGCTCTGCACGAGGCAATTGAGAAAAGGGGATATAAGTATGAGAGGAAGAGAGAGAGAGATGGAGGTAAGAAGAAAGGAAATGAGGATGTCGGTTTCATTTGCTGAAGTGTGCAGAGCTGCACCAAACTCAAAGGCACTCGCTCAATACCATTTTTTCTTAAAGAAGTATGAAAGTCCATTTACTCTTATTTCACCGACGAGCGGTGGAGACGGTGCTCTAGCATCCCCTGCACTAAATCTGAATCATGGTCAAGTTGCCTGTAATGCTTCAGGAGGAGGAGGAGGAAGGGAAGAAATGAAAGGCAGGGAGGTCAACCAGACGCACGTCCGGTTTGCTACCCTGCACTGGGGGGAGGGGTGAGGGGATTAAAGGAGAAGGGAGAGAGAAGTGAAGGGCAACGTGTGTGTAGATGTGACCTTGTCCATTGCACGCTTATAAGCGGTCGCGTAGTCCGGTCGTCTTTAGAAAACTTAGCAATGCCCGCGTCGCTTTGCTGGCCAGCGACGCGAATAGCCATGAGCCAAGTATCTTCTCTTCGGAAAAAGGTCTACTGTCTAGTGTCTCTAACGTTCCGCGTAGCAAGTTGCGTTCGCTCGCAAAACGTTCACATGAACACAGTAGATGTTCTATTGTCTCGTCAGTGTCGCACGATTCACATCGGGAGCTATCCGGCATTCCTATGCGAAAGGAGTACGCCTTTGTAAAAGCTACTCCTAACCACAGGCGGCACAGTAAAGTTGCATCCTGGCGGGAGAGGTCCGATAGAACTTGAAGCTTTCTCGATGGGTCCAATTTGTGTAGGCGGCGGTTCCTGACACTGGGGTAACTCAGCCAAGTTTCCGACATGGTGTTAGCGAACGAGTGAAGGCCCCTTGCAGCGTCGGTTCTCGACAATGGAATTGGGGTTGTCTGGGCGTCTGCGTGGGCGGATCGGGCATCATTATCAGCAAGATCATTACCGACAATACCACAATGTCCCGGTAACCACTGGAACACCAAGTCATGTCCTTTCGATAAAACTTCGAGAATCACTTCTCTTATTTCATTCACTAGTTGCTGATGCTCCCTCTGTCGTAAAGCTGATTGCAAGCTTTGAAGGGATGCCTTGGAGTCGCAGAACACAGCCCATTTTTGAGGTCGCGCTTCCCCGATTTAAAGTATAGCAGCACGTAAGGCGGCAAGCTCTGCTGCTGTGGATGTTGTCCTATGCGACAGTTTGAGCTTTATAGTGACCTGGTACGCCGGGATGACAACAGCACCTGTGGAGCTGTCAGCCGAGACCGATCCATCGGTGTAAATGTGGGTCCTCTGGCCGTATTTTTCGTTGAGTAGCGACAATGTCACCTGTCGTAGGACCACTGTTGAATGATGGCTCTTGTTCGTTATTCCCGGAATAGTGAGGCACACCTGTGGTTGTTGTAGGCACCACGGGGGTGACGCTGGTCTTGTTGCTGGAGTGAAGCCAAAAGGAAGGCATTCTCTATGGGCAGAAATAATCTTTGAAAACTTTGCGTGTGGTCTTTGAAGTGGCAACACTGCAACATTGTGACCAGGAACTCGGCAGAGGTGTCTTATGTGGGCTCTCAATGCTTCAGGAGGTCTCTGTCTTTCCTTCGAGGAATGCAATGGTGGTCAGCGGCAACGGAAGGGCACGGTCGATGTTTATTACGGAGCCACGCACATCGCCTGCCACGGTGTACAGTTCATACCAATAAATGTCGTCTATGCCTTCATGCATGCAAGCACGACGAACCCGTCGCGAACACCAACCAAAGCTAAAAAAAAAAGTTCCAGAATACATCAACGAGGAAGACTGCGGCTCGGTAAGGGCGTGACCTAAGGTCGTACGGGGCTTTATGACGCCGGGTGAGGGCCGAAGCGGGGCTCGGTACGGTAGGATAAGCTGTTGACGCCGCCCAACGTTGCGTCACAGCGCCCAATGGCCAGGTATCTAAAGCAGCCGTGACAGCCGTTGCGCAGTCTGCTACAGGAGTAACGGTTTCGGAGCACGCCATCGCGTCAGTGAGGTCACCTGCTCTGCAATCTGTCATTCCTTAGGTTCACTGCAGTGCAGCGAATGACAAAGGGTGGGGGCAGCAGAGGGTGAAGAGAGAATATAAAAGGCAAGCAGGTGAACAAGACAGCGGGTGTGTATCACGGCTAGCCACAATGTGTCACGACCGCGTTAATGCTTCACGAATCGAGTAAATGTGCTATTAGACGGATTCTCGGTCTCTCGTGAACATCGCGGACTTTTTAAGTTCAGAATGCCGAAATGCGATGCTCTTGCGAGTCCTTCAAAGGCCCTGCGGAAGGTGGTAGAATGAAGATTTGACAACAGTGGCTCAATTTTCTATGGATGCAAAATGCCGCAAGCCTCTCCCGTGCTTTGATTTAGGTGCACGTTAAAGAAACCGAGGTGGTGAAAATTTACCGAGCCCTCGGTTACGGCGGCGCTTTTAATTATTTCGCGTTTTTTTTGGCGTGAAACCTCGACAATTAGGATATTACAATGTTCACCAGCCGGAGCTTCTTCTTTTTGGCAGTGTTCACATAAAATAAAAAAGCTGTAAATACTAGTACTAAAAGGAGGAAGCAACAAAAGGGAGAAGGCAGGGATGCTAACCAGAAAGACATCCGGTTGGCTACCCTACACTGGGAGATTAGGGAAGGAGACAAGAAAGATGAGAAAGGGAAGAGAGGGAAAATAAAAAAGGGGGAGAGACTGATAGTAATTTCACTGAAGCGTGTAGAACTCCACCGCATGTCAGAGGGGTTCACACAAGCCCGTCTTTCTCAGGAAACACAGCAGGGCTTTCACTGCCTTGTGGACTGTCGAGGCATGCGGACGTTGCTGTAATAGCGCCTGCACAGAAAGAGGCCGATCATCCAGTCGCCGCATTGCGTTGGCAAGTACTTGTCTGTCTGAGGCAAATCGAGGACAATGGCACAGCAGGTGTTCGATATTTTCGTCGGTGCCGCAAACATCGCACGCCGCACTGTCAGTAATTCCGATTAACGTGGTATAAGCTTTCGTGAAAGCAACTCCCAGCCAAAGGTGATAGAGAAGCGAGGCTGCACGTCGATGTAGGCCGGGTGGAGGCCAGAGTTGTAGTGAAGGGTCGAGCCCGTGCAGTCTTGTACGTCGTATGCTTGGTGTGTTCCACTCAGTCTGGGTGAGACTGCGGGCCAGTTGACGAATCTGCCTCGCCGCATTCGCTCTAAAAGAACACAAAATTAGATGCAGACGTAGATTCTAAACTTTTTGCTCACGCCATTCTGTCGTACTGTCATCCCTGTTCTTCTTCTTCCTCGTTCTTCGTAAGGATCCATGGACACTGCAAAGGTCAGTCAACTAGCCCAACGTCCTGCTGTAGGTATTCTCTTTTGGTCACTCAATAAACCTTCATGATCGTTACAGCAACTCGTGTTTTGTCTGGTGAAAATTGCACTAGTATACCTAGAGCACAGTTAAACGGATGTTCACATGGGTGACAAATCCACGGGAGCTAAAGGTGGAGCCTAGTGACGCCAGGTTGCCCCACGAATACCCCACGAATATCCCCTGCTCGAACGGGTCAGATGAACGGAGACTGAGACCGGTGTTACCAGGCTACTCTTCCGGCTTGTACCACCCGATTAACCAGCAGCTGACGACGAAACCGCCAGTGTGCAGCCGCCCTCTGTCGGAGCAAATGCAACAATGTGGCGAAACATCTGCCTGACATTTCGACATAATCCACATCGCGGGGGTATCGTTCTTCCTTTCAGTCAAAAGGGCCACGTCTCCCGCGAGGAGGCACAGGGAAGTCGCATGCATGGCATTTTTGTCACGGGATCTGCAATCCTCGCTTCTGCCCCGGGGATTTATCTCCGTTAACCCCCTTGTATATAGCCCTTAAAAGACTGTAAACATCTAACATAGCTTTCCGGTGTCTACCCTATTATTGCGACAACATCGCTTACCGAGGTTTACGTAAGGGCACACTCGTTCGGCGTCCGCAAGTATGCCGTGTCCGCGAATCACGTGACCACTCCCACTGCAACTGGCACGCACTCGTAGCTGTGGCGAGGATGAAAGGAATCCTCGCGCAGAAAGGGAACTCCTTACTCGTAAAGGACGTGGAAACCACGTCGGAACATTAGACGCACTGCATTGTCGTCTGCAATACGGGGCCACATTCATGGCCCCGTTTTGCAGAGGTCAACGCAGTGCGCCTGCAACACGGAGCCATAAATTTGGCTTTTTTTTTTCTTTATTCACCTCATAAGAATATGTAGAGACACCCTCTACAGTTAATTGTTTGTTTTGTAAGTTAAGCAACAAAAGACTAATTTCAGCTTATAATGCGGGGAACCCTTGCTCAATTTCCTGCCGTTCCAACCATAATTTCGAAACCGTGTCAAGTTCAAATTCGCATATATCATGTTGACATTACAAATTCATTTTTTTGTTTTGTTTTTTGTTCTCCGAACTAATACGGCGTGATCGAGCCACTGCGTACAACGCGCTTAAATGAGACCCAGCTGCCTGATTTTTTTTTTCTCACAGACCGAGACCCTGCAGCACGTCTCGAATGCACGCCGGGTGCACAAGGTCCACACCTGAAGCCGCTGCATAATTTATCCACCTGCTCTCGTCTTTCGGTCCGGAACCACCAGAGCGGGAAATCAAAAACGCGAATATACCACCTCTACACTTTCTTTCGCTGCTGTTTTTCGGGCATTTTCATTATTCAGGAAGACGCCCCAAGCCTAGTATCACCTTTCACTCTTAGGCACCCTAAAATTTGGACCTTCTCTTACATACACTCGCTTTTAAGCTCGGCGTTGGTCGCCTTCTGTTCTACTCATTTTGATTGTTCAGTTTTGGGTACTTGTTGTACAACGTTTGTTAGCGAATGTGGGTCTTGATTATGTGTTTGGTTTTGTGCTACCAAGAAATCCTGGCTATGCAAGGCAATACGCTCAACATTACCTTTTTGCGGTGCCAGGTCTTCCGCCCCGATCCTTGTGTGAACGTTAGCTTGCCTCGAAAGTGCAGCCGTTGCCCACGAAAAGGGAGTACCAATGTGCACTTATGTACACTAGAAACAGATCGGACGCATTTTGAACCTTCGGCAGGAAATTAACCTATAGCATTGGACAGTGTAGGCAGCTTGACAAAATAGCAGCTCTGCCAAATAGCTCTAGTGAATAACTCTGAACATCGCATCCTGGGCAAAGTTATGTCTTTGTTAAGTAATTGTCAGTCAACAGCTCGCATATAGAAGAAATAATTAAACTTTAGTTAAAGTGTTAAAACCAGGCTCGTGGTATCCTGACGCTGAGGTAGGTGACTTCCTTATTCCTGGTAGCCATGGCTTACAGCTCACATGTAGGCGCTCTCCACCAGCTGGAGGTTGTTCTGAGTCTTTATTAACAGGTAAAGTAATAAATCGGCGGACTGCTTTAAGGAAGTGACAATTTATTAATTCTTCTGCTATTAAAGATGCACGTTCATCACCAGCGCTAGCACAACGTTTCGCATTTGAACAACCATTGGGATAAAAATATCAAAATAAATCGCGTCGTTGTTAAAACTTGAATTCCCGCATAAGAAACCTATGAAAGTTTTACGTCAATGAGTAACCTGCATTTAAAAGGAAATGCAGCATTGCTTTGGCGTAACGTGACGCTTGAACAATATTGTATACATTTAGCCGATTGAACAATGGCGGCAGCAGGAGCTGCGAGATCAAGTACGGTGAATTGTTTCTTTCTATGTTAAGGCAACACTTCATACCTGGCATATGCGCTAAAAAGGTGTCCTCCAACTTCAATAAATATATTCGAAGCCCACTGAAAACAATTTCAATTAGAAAATAGCAACGATATGCTTCATGAAACGTTTTCACTCTTTCTTCTCCAGCCATGGCATATAAAGCATGAAAGTCTTGGAGTATGACGTAAGAATGCCAAAAAATATACAGTTTAAACCTCTTAATTTCACAGCTATTGATACCTACCACAGAGTAAAAACCAAGAATTCGTGAGGAAAGGGTCGTCATTTAGAATGGAGGGCTTAACTATCAGCGCAATTTCACTAGTCCTGACAGTAGTTTCTATTTATTATTCAACGTGCTATACCAGGCACTTAGAAGACAGTCCCAACGCACTCCTTCAACAAGTTCTTAATAATGTACAGCTTATCAAGTTGAGCATGCTGGACGGAACTTTGCTGTCACTGATTTATTTGAAAGGTACGCGCATTTCCAGGATATGCTTTATCAGGCAGTTCGGGCTTTCTGATATACTATAAGGTTTGTCAATATGCTTCAGTCACCTGAATTGTTGCTGGTTCATTTAGGCCATAAAGCCGTGACGGCATATTGAGCGCTAAGAGACAAGGACATGACATAGAGGACAACACAATGCTCATGTTCCTGTCTCTTGGCGCTCAATATGCCACCAAGTTCCGCTTACCATCACACCCAAAAAATGACACTGCCATAAAGGCACCGCCGAATGTGTTGCTTATAGAATTGGGTATCAGCGCACACTCGCACAAGAAATTTAAACTTTGACAAATAGTAAGCGCTCAGAGATACTCATATTTAGTTCCATTATCGTGCCTATAGTTTCGCTTCACATTGAACCTTCTCAATACTCCAGCGACCTAGATGACTTAGCCAGTGCAGTAATGACTAGCGGCTTCATTTACAGCAGCCGCTTACCAGTCAAATATCTGCGTCGAATGCGTTTACCAGCAACCACGTTGACCATGGCAACACCAAGGAAAAACCCGGAACAGTGATTACGAAAGAACGAAAGAATAAAAAAAACTTCACATATGGAGAAAGGATGTACAACAGCGCATAAATATAAGTTAAGCATTTTAGGTAGCGACATGTCTTCTGATTTCTTGCGAAAGACATTGACAAAATATAATTGTAAAACTTTTCAAAAGTTTTGTTTAGTTTGCAACAGAAATGGAAGCTTATCGTTTGACGATTTCGGTTTCTTTGGTATTGAATTTGGGGATGGTAACCCCACATATCAATAAATCAGTCCTACACGTGACCCCCTTGTTTAGACAATGGCGTTCCAGACACTGCGATCAGACTCAACTCCGTCTTTAAGGTATAAGGCAAAAATACTTGTTTATTTAACTGCGTTCGGAAGCGCTCTGCTGTCACTTGAGCGTCCCCGCGTTCCTCGTCGCGCTCTTCTTCTTCTTCGTTTCCTTGTCCCAGCCCAGAACGTGAAAAATAATCAACATTCCCGGCCGCGCAAAGTTAAACACATAGTTCAAGTGGGTGCAGTCTTTGTATCGGCCTGATCGCAAGGTGACCACCTTGCAACTTGATCTTGCAAGAACGAATGACACCGTCTGCACTGCGGTACACTTCCGTGACCCTTGCAAGCTTCCATAGCTGGCGTGGAGTGTTGTCCGCATGCACGAGAACGATGTCCCCTTGCTTCAATGCTGTATTTGATTTCGTGTCGGCAAAGTGTGCAGATCTTAATTGCAACAGGTATTCTTTTTGCCAACGCTTCCAAAAACTTTCAACCAGCAGCTTCCTGTAGTTGTGTCTGCGTATGGCATCTGATCGTTTGGAATTACTGTTGACTTCGTCAGCGGTCGCATACGGTATGGAAGTCAATCTTCGTCCAAGGAGAAGTTCGGCTGGCGTCAAAGTGCAAGGTTCTCCTGCATCTGTCTCGATGAAAGTCAGAGGCCTAGAGTTTACGACTGCTTCTACCTCCGCCAGCACTGTCGATATTTCTTCGTAGTTCAGACGAGCTTTGCCGATAATTTTTCGCAGCGGAAGCTTCACTGATCGTACAAGGCGCTCCCACCATCCACCCCACCAAGGAGCATTTGGTGCTATAAACTTTTACGAAATGCCGTTTGTGCTGAGGTGACTAGCGACGTCCTCTTCAGAGAACATTCGGTTTAGCCGCTTTATGTCTGCCGATGTCTTGTGAAAGCTTCGTGCGTTGTCAGATTAGATCACCCTAGGTAATCCTCTCCGAGCTGCAAATCGTCGTAGGCACAGCAGGAAAGCCTCGGATGTCATTTCCGAGACAAGCTCGAGATGCACGGCTCTAGATACGGCGCACGTAAAAAGTGCAACGTAGCACTTCGTGTCCCCTTTCTCCGTGCGTGCATACAGAGGGCCCGCGAAGTCGACTCCTACAACTTCGAACGGGTTCGTTAGTGTCACTCGATGACTTGTTAACGGAGCACTCTCAGCAGTTCCTGGGCCCGCACTGAAACGCTTGCATATATTCCAGCCATGCAGCACTCTTTTTACCAAAGAGCGAGCTCGACAAATCCAGTAGCGTTCCCGAAGCTGCGTAAGTGTATTTCTAACTCCTCCATGTAAGACTTGAAGATGGGCTCTGTTTGCCAAAAGTGTCGAAAAGTGGTGACTTGACGGCATTATGATTGGGTGCTTGACATCTTGTGTGGAATGCATGAGGGATAAACGGCCTCCAACCCGAAGAATTCCGTCTTTGTCTATGTAAGGGCGTAGTTCAGCGATTCGAGATGTAGACTCGACTGGTTGGCCGTTGGTCAAAGTGGTGAGTTCTTCAAGAAAGCCTTGCTCTTGTGTACATTTTATCCAATACTGTTCAGCGTTCAGGATTTCTGTTGCTACGAGATGACCTGTATGATTACTTCTTTTTCTGCATCGGTCAGTAAATCTGAAAATCCACGCAGTGACTCTGAGTAGCTGTTGAAGCCTGCTGTACCGTTGAATATATATTATCGGAACTGAGAAGCGTGTCATTAGTGCGATGTGGACTGTTGTAACTTCACCTTGGGTGGCTTCCGCTATGTCTAGTTCACTGAACTGTAGAGGCCATTCAGACATCGGTTTAGTTAGCCACTCGGGACCATGCCACCATTTTGAGCTGCACAGCAGTCTTTCAAGCGTCGCGCCACGTGTGAGTAGGTCAGCCGGGTTGTCCGTTCCAGGACAGTATCTCCACTTTGATGGATCTGTAGTGCACCTAATTTCATTGAATCTGTTGGCTATGAACTGTTTCCACTTTTTTACGTCACCTTTTATCCATGACAACACAATGGCGGAATCTGTCCACGTCGTGTAGTCAACTTGAACATTCCTCAAAGCCCTTTTCACGTATGCCAACATTCTTGAGCCGATTAAGGCAGCCAGCAGCTCCAATCGCGGCAGCGTGGTCTCCTTAATGGGTGCTACATGGTACTTCGCAATCAACAGTATCGGCTCTTCAGGACTTGATACGACGTATATCGCTGTTCCGTATGCCGCTGGACTGGCATCGCAGAAAACATGTACTTGAAGCACATTGGTCTTCCTTGCTCCGCCACCCAGATAGCGAGGAACGACGACGTCTTGCAGTTGCGGCAGCTGGATGACCCAATCATTTCATTCTTTTTGCAGGTCATTGGGTAGTACGTCATCCCAGTCAATTCCTCGTATCCACAGTCTCTGAAAAAATATTCGTATGACAATAGTATATGGTCCTACAAATCCCAACGGGTCAAATATTCTTGATGCTGACTGCAAGACAAATCGTTTTGTACCCGTCTGTGCTGTCAAAAACCGGAGTAGGTTTTCAACCGAAAAGATGAATTCATCCTTTGCAGGATTCCAAACCAAACCCAGAACCTTGACCGACGTCTCGTGAAGAACGACCATCTCATTACTAGTAGATTCCACTTGATTTTCAAGCGTGCGCATCAAATTTGCTGAATTTGTTGTCCATTTTCGCAATATCATGCCGGCCGATTTCATTATTGAACGCGCTTCTCGGCATAGTTTAGCGGCTTCCTCTTCTGTGTCGGCACCAGTGACTAAGTCATCCACGTAAAACGACTCGGCAAGAGTTTGCGCAGTTTGTGCCATGACAGCCGGTGCTCTTTTTACGTGGTAGAGAATAGTAGCTGTGAGCAAAAATGGGCTACATGTGGCTCTAAAAGGCACTCGTGTCATCCTCCACTCCTGCAGCTTGCCCTTGGATAAATCTCCTTCTGCAAACCAGAGAAAGCGGAAAGCGTCTCTGTCGTCCTCCCGAATCGCAATTTGAAGGAATGCCTTTTCTATGTCCGCGATAACTGCCACCGGGTGCGTTCTGAAGCGTAGCAAAATTTGCACGAGGTCTTGGTATAAGTTGTCACCCTTTTGAAGGCAGTCATTAAGTGACTTGCATCCTTTGGCATGTGACGAAGCGTCAAACACCACTCTCATTTTCGTCGTCAGTGCTTGTTCACGCATGACTTCCTTGTGCGGCATGTAATATAATTTCGTCACCTCTGCAGGTACGTCACTGACTACTTCGGCGTGTCCTGCCCTCAAGTACTCCCTTATGGTACGGTCATACGTTTCGAGCAGTCCTTTTCTGGAGTTGAGACGGTTGACAAGCCTGTCCAGTCGAGTAACGGCTACTTGCCTGTTGCTTGCAAGCTCGAAATTATCCTTCCAAGGGAGGGTCACTTCATATCTTCCGTTTTTGAAGCTAATCGTTTGCTCAAAATGCCTCATGGTGTCGCTCATTTCAGGTGGCTTGTTTATCGCGTCCGTAATTCCTATGTTTTCAAGTTCCCAAAAGGAGCGCAATATCTCGTCGGAATTGGTAGCTTGGGCTTTTAGCACGCACACCATCATTTGTGAAGTAGTTGGGTGGGACACCAAGTGCGATGTGCTTCCCTGGAAGGTCCATCCAAGCTTGGAGTTCAGTGCGATCAATGATTCGTTGCCTTCGCACCGTGAAACTTCGCTGGTCAACACTTTCCACATCTGATCGGACCCGATAAGTACGCTGATGCCACTCTTAGTTATGATAGATGGATGTTGGCGCTCATGGGCAACATCGTTTCCCAGCTTCTTGAAAGACGCAACGAAGGCTACGTCCATTGCAGTCTCTGCGATGTCTTGGCAGATGCTTGGGATCTCTATGGCAGTTAAGACTATTTCCGCGTCGGAAAACTGGCTTCGCAGTCGTAGTTCTACTATGCGACGCCTCTTAGCCTCTTGGTCCGATGTATTTGCGAAAGTATTGAAGGCTATTCGAGTTGCTCCCACGCTTTTCAGCTTGAGGTGCTTGGACAGATATTCAGTTACGAAAGTCCTCTGACTGCCACCATCGAAAACGCCTCGTATGTAGCGGCAGGTGTCATCATTCATGGCCCATGCTCTGAAAGACTGAAGAAAAACGGAAGTGGTAGAGTCTTCCTTGACGGGTCTTCTTCCAAGTGATGCACAGACTGTCGTAGTTTTTTCGTGGTTCTTGTTAGCATAGTCTGACTTCCGCGAACACCTATCGGGATCGCACATGCTTGTAGCGTGTCGAGCTTGGCATTTGGAGCAGGAAATCCTTTTTTTGCAGTCCCGTGCCCGATGTCCTTTGGTGGTGCAGCGGAAACACCTTTTGTCGTTGGAAAGCAGTTGCTTCTTCTGCGTCAGTGACAAGTCAGCTGTGCAGGCTTCCGATCCATGATGGCTGGACGAGCAGAATACGCAGTTGTCCTTTTTTTCTCGTACCGAGTTGCTGTGAAGCACAGATGACGTCGGTTTCCCACGCCGAGAGAACGTCGACTGACTGGCCACGGGGAGTGTTCCATGTTCTCGTTCTTTGGCATCCTTAAAATCACTCTTTTCCAGGCTTTCCAGCTCAATACACAGGAAGTTGAGCACACGGTCCAGTCCCACGGATGTAGCTTCAGCTCTCGAGTCATATGCCAACTGGACGGCACATGATCGATGATACTGCACGACTATATCCCGTGGAAGAGCACGCAGTAGGATGTCGCAGAGCATTGACGAAACTGACGACTTGTGCACACCCAAAGTCTCTAAGCCTCGGATATTCACGAGAACTTGGTCGTACAAGCTGCGTAGCGCTTTGGTGTCAGTCGATGAACGGACAGGGCTTAACATCCGTAGCTTGGCAAAATATTCTTGCTCCAGGCGCGTCTTGTCCCCAAATCGCTTCTGTAGCATTTTGATGGCGTCACTGTAGCAACTTTCTGTCGTCGGAAGGCCCGCAATTACTGATGCAGCGTCTCCTTTAAGATACAGTCGCAGGTAATGAAACTTCTCCGTGGCAGTGATGCGATTGTTACTATGAACAATTTGGTAAAATTGTTCCCAAAATTCGGGCCACTTGCATAGGTCTCCAAAAAAAGGAGCTATTGTCAGTTTAGGCAATTTAACTCCAGTTCCATCTGATGGTGCTACGACTGTCTGGGAAACTGTTTCTTGAATTCCGGTCGATGTCCTTAGCATGCGATCTTTCTTGCTCAGAATCTCAGCGAGAATGCGCGTAGCAACGTCCTCGTATTGTAAGACAGCGTTATACTCGACCTCGAACTCCTCGTCAGGTATATGCGGCTCAATCTCGTTGTTCAAGTTTTTTAAGCTCTTCGTTATTAGCCTTCAGCCTCTCATATATGGAGTTGAGCTGGTCATAGGAGGCAGAGTCGTTAGCGAGGAGATCACTTGCCTCGTTTATAATCCTCGTGTTCTGTGCTCGCCGCGACGTCCGCTTCGACTTCAGTCGCTCCATGTCGCTGCAGTTGACTGGTAGCCGTCCGTAGGGTCCTGGTTTTCAATCCCGGTTCTTCGGCACCAATGTTTAGACAATGGCGTTCCAGACACTGCGATCAGACTCAACTCCGTCTTTAAGGTATAAGGCAAAAATACTTGTTTATTTAACTGCGTTCGGAAGCGCTCTGCTGTCACTTGAGCGTCCCCGCGTTCCTCGCTCGCGCTCTTCTTCTTCTTCGTTTCCTTGTCCCAGCCCAGAACGTGAAAAATAATCAACACCCTGGTCAATCCGCAGTGCTGGAGGAAAGTACCGTCGTTTAACAAACTGGGACCTCAGCTTCGAGCCCCGGGCTGTGCAGCACGAACCTCCAACCACTTTGCAAAGAGACCACATTCCAGTGGACGTTGTTTTACGTACTTACTTACATATAAGCTTCATGTAAAGGCAGTCTGTTTTGTCTGTGCAGCCCGCGTGTTCATAGACCGGGTTATGTTCCTTCATAGTTTTGAAAGCAGGCAGCTGCCAGAGTAATTCATTAGCACAGGTAAAGAAAGCTAAACATGGGCATTTCTGAAGTAAAAATAATGTGTAAGGCGAATATTTCTGAGTTGGTTAGAATAATTAAGGACTTAAAATTGACAGGCCGATCAGCTTACTGTCCATTCTCTACAAACTATTTACAAAAATAATAGTTAATAGAATTAGGGAGAAATTAGAGATCACTCTACTAAAGGACCAAGCAGTATTTCGTACAGGCTACTCCACATTAGAACATATCAATCAGGTAATGGAGAAATGCGCGGAATACAGCCAACCCCTATACATAGCCTTCATAGATTACGAGAAGGCGTTTGACTCAGTTGAGACGTCAGAAGTAATGCAGGCACTACGGAATCAGGGCACCGAAGAACCCTACATAAACATGCTAGAAAAAATCTACAGTGGATCTTCACCCATCATAGTTCTACATAAAGAAAGTGACAAAATTCCTATAAAAAAGCGTGTAAGGCCGGGAGACATGATCTATTCAATGCTATTCACCACGTGTTTACAGGAGGTTTTTAGGACTCTATATGGGGAAGAGTTAGGGATAAGAGTTAATGGAGAGTGTATCAGTAACATGCGATTCGCTGATGACAGTGCCTTAAGTAAGTCAGGGGACAAATTACAGCTCATGATTACTGAACTGTACAAGGAAAGCAGAAATGTAGGTCTGAAAACTAATATATAGAAAAACCAAAGTGATTTGCGATAGTCTCGGCAGAAAACAGCACTTTGCGATAGACGCTGGAAGTTGGGAAGGAATAAGTGTACATAGCACAAGTAGCAACCTCGAAGCCGACCGGTGAGAAGGAAATACCTAGAAGAATAAGGAAGGGTGGATCACATTTGGCAAGCATTCCGAAATTATGAATGGTAATCTGCCACTAACCCCCAAAAGGAGAATATATAACAGCTGCATCTTGCCAGTACTTACTTACGGAGCAGAAAACTGCAGGCTTACAAGGAGGAAGGAGCTTAAATTGAGGATGACGCAGCGAGAGCTGCAAAAGAAAATGATAGGTGTAACCTTAAGAGACAAGAAGAGAGCAGAATGGGTCAGGGAACGAACCGGGTTTAAGGATATGAATATCATAGCTGTAATCAAGAAAAAAAAATGGGCAAGGGCCGAGCACGTAGCACGTAGGCAGAATAACCGTGGGTCAGCAGGGGAACTCACTGTATTCTCAGAAAAGTCAAACACACGATGGGGAGACGACGGAAAGTTAGGTGGGCTGATAAGAGTAAAAAGTTCGCAGATTCACCGCGGCAAAAGAAAGCAGAAGAGCGGGTTGACTGGCGGATCATGAGAGAGGCCTTTGCCCGGCAGTGGGTGTAGTCCGGCTGATGATGACGGTGATGGTGATGACAACGATGATAATAAAATAATTAGTAAACTTCTATGGTAGCACGTATCGCGAAGAATACAATATTATTTCAAAACATCGTGAGCAAAAATGTACATTACGGCATTTTATATTTCTTTTTACTTTTCTTGGTCAACTTTTCCTTAGCCAATAAGAATAATAATTACAGAGAATATAAATCATGGGGTTCAGTTGTGGTGCAAACAATATGTGCAATGTCAGTAGTACTTTTTTTCAGAAATTGTGGCAAATTAATTTTTTTCAATGGAGTTGCGCTAAAGCAATGATTGCAGCTCAAAAATAAGTAATACAAGGCCGAAAGGGAACCTTTGAAAACTAGCTTTGAGACCATAGTATTAGCGATATATCTGTTGCATCAGCCTCGTGAGTGCTTGAACTCCTTAGATAAACTGCGTGTTACGTTACCCGCAGATCATATTTATATTGGAATGGTGGAACTAACATGACCTAGTCGCGAATTACCCTTCTTTGTCTTCATTACAGGGAAGGGAGGCTCCATCATTGTATGCTGCTTGTTTTGAATCAGCGTTACGCATACAACTGCAGTGTCTTTGTTGTCAATGCCACGAACGGTACCAGCAGAGAGTGAATTCAAGGAATCTATAGATGACAATATATATGTACGGAATATACATTATTTGTATTTTTAACTGAATAGTAGTAGTTGTAGTGCAAGTGTACAGAAATTGAAGCAAACAAAAACGCGAATTATAGCCCAAATAAGCACGTAACTTATGACCGCCGTGTCACTCCAAGCCAAAATGGATCAATGGTGGTATAGGGGTTGCTCCTTTCAGGGAGCAATTGCATCGCCACATCCATTACTGTTCTAAAAGGAGTAACTGTAGTGGGACGAACCGCTGCTCTCCTTTCAGTTCGTCCTTCGAGGGATGAACAGTTACTCCCTGCAGACCAACAGTTACTCCCACCAGTTGCTCCCCTAAGACCAACAGTTACTCTTTACCGTTCCTCCCACGAGTTCGCAGTTACTCTCTGAGGACACACTGCACATGCTTCCAGTTACTCCTTGTGGAAATGAATACTTAGCTCGAGTATGCTTGTCACACGCTTAATACATGGCGAGAGCTCCTTGGACGAGCACTGCTTGGGTGCTTCTAACACAAAAAGTGGACAATATTGAAAGAAAGAGAAATGCTTTATTGTTTTTCTTTTTCTTTTTTTTTTGAGGTGACGTGCGAGCACACGTAGAAGTATACTTCGCCCCACCACAGCCAGCACTAACCAAGCGCCATAATACATCAGAGATTTTCTGCGTCTTGCGTAGAAAAACAATCCTGAATTTCTAGCATAGGGCAGGCTGTGTCATCATTCTAGAGAAAAGGGCAACTTCTCCAATTCTGAAGGACTCGAGTTTTGCAGGACTGGTGTTTCCATCAGGCTATCGCAGCGGAATGTCACCACAGGTATATGTGAACCATGTCATTGCTGCAAGAAAAAAAATAGAAGTGTGAGGTTTAACATGCCAGAATCAATACATAACAGTGAGTCACACACACTGCAACAGCGCTTACATTCTAGGATGTCTACTGCAAAACTAAATGTGAAAAACAAATGGTAAGTTCGGCCAAACGTTACTTGGCAAGCCATATAAATCCTGATGTGGTAGAAGCTCGTCACATGATGCCTCAACAATATTCTGGAAGAAAATGTGCAGCACCTCAAAAAGGCATATTTGTAGCAGTTAAAGATACCCTTAGGTTCAGTTAACTTGTTTCCTATACACAGCTGAGTGACATTTCTATGAGCCTATGACGGCTGCTTACAGAAGAGAAAATCGTGGGACCTTGGCCGACGGCTTCCCATACGCGCAAAGCGACGAAAGCCCTCTTGTACTTTTTAAGGAACACCAAACTTCACGACCGCTTGTAAAAGAACTGTGCGAGGCCGTGCTGTGTAGTTTCGAGCTGACTATTTATGCTTCTCTTTCTTACTCCTCTTCTTTTCTGTCTCTTTTCGTTCTATCATTCCCCTTTTCCCCCACCCCAAGTGTAGGGTAGCCAACCGAGCCAAGCTTGGTTAACCACCCTGCCTTTCCTCTCTATTTATCTCTCTCTCTCTCTCTTTTCTATGAGCCCATTCACCAATGGGCATTCTAAGCGAGATCGGGTGTGTGGCAAACAACAAGTAACGTCCACTCATGTTAAAATACATATTTAGTTCGTGCACATAGTTGCTCTCGATTCTACTGTTTTATCATGCGCTGCTGGGTCATGAATTGTGCAATACCTGTAGGCACAAGCCAAGCATGTAAAGCCTGCTTGAAAGCAATCGTTTGCAGAGGCTACACGATAATCTTAAGTATATTTCCTTGTACCTCACGTAAACGGCTGGACAAAACTATAGACACAAATAAATTTAGACCGTGCTAACTTCAAAAAATGCTTTAAATTTAAGAAACTAGGGTGCACTTGTTCACTCGGTTGACAAGTCACAGCCACGAGGTCTGTGAACGAAGCCATTTGTCTTAAGGCATGCACAGATATTCTGATTCTTTGTTTGACAGTGTCACAGATAGCTTGCCGATACACATATATCTGAGCGCCACAATATGTGAAGCTGTTATTAGTTAAACGTCTTGTTGGTTTACAGCTGAACAGGTCACTGCTCTGTTAAACAAATTGGAATAAGCGCGCCGTGGTTTCCTAAAAAAAAAGCATTATTAGAAGTTAGCGCCCGGTGTGAATGTCTGCCTATTTATTTTGTACTGCCTTCTACATGTGCCACAAAGACATTTGTTGAGTATGTGCTACCATTCAAGCCAACATCGCATACTTGGTCAACGTGATGGAAATACAAACATTAGAAACACTGCCACCTCTAGTAAGAGCATAACACTTCAGTATCTTGGAACAGCAAGGAGGCGCACAAGAAAGTTAAGCCCCCTCTTACAGAACTTTGAACGAGAATTTTTCAGAGTGGGAGAGGTCAATATGCTGCGGCACTTTTAAACCCACGAAACGTCTGCAAAAAAAAAAGGGTAAAGGCGAGTCAAAAAGCGCTGTTATGAAGGCCTGCGCACGAAGAGCTTTGTGAATCTAGGCCCAAGTGTCATGCTTTGTACAAGCCAAAACCCGTGTAAAATGGGAAAATGTACTTTTAGTAGCTCCAGTGTAAACAAATCTCGGCAGTTCGCTTTCTAGTACAAACAGCGATCCCTGCAATGAAAACATAAACATTTTATCTTAACGGTTACAGTGCAAGCACACACACACGGGCCAGCGGAGCCATGTCAAATTGTCAGTGCCAGTGTAACCATGTGGCTTAATAAACTATTCGCTGGCCAACACATGCGCAGTTTGCCGCCAAAAAGCGATGCTTTCATATACGTAGTACAAAAAGTCTGCACTTACCAAAATTCACTTGCTTTCTGTACTTTAGCATCATTGGGGGCATCATTATCTGCAGTATAACCAAGTTTGTGTCATACACTTGAAAAAAAAGTAGTAAAGGACATGCATCAAATACTGTTTTATTTGGTAGCAGTGAAGTCTGGTTAAGAACAGCCAAGTGGGAATCAGCCTAATTTTGTGCATGCGGCAAATCGCAAACGGCGTTATTGAGGTTGTCAAAATTTTTGTCGATTGGTATTGACGTCAAAATGTGACTTCAACGGCTTGCCGAGTTTTCACAGCGCATAAAGATTTCATGATGCAGAATAATGACAATGCTAACGTGAACCTACCGCATTTATGATTGTCTTTCGCAATATTCAGTTTTACGAAGGTTTTTTGCATCCGTAAAGGAATCTTAAAGATTTGGGTCATTCCTCCTCCCATCGTTCTGTCCATATGCAAAGTGCTCGTTGATGGTACGCTTATAAAATAATACGTTCAGCGTAAAGGTGAAGCAAGTGACGCAGTGATGTAGGCAGATTTTTTTTTAAGGCGTGCGTGGAGGGGGGAGTCCGCTTATTTGAATTGGAGGCCGCAAAAGCAAATATGGTCGTCATATTGGGCTCCCTATGCCCGGCCTAAAAAAATTCTATGCGCCACCGCCTGGCTATGCCAGTGAAGGGATGCGAAAATGATTTGTTCACTTACTGGTCTACATACGCTTCACAGCTCTAAAAAATTCGGCCGAAGGCCTCAGCACCCAGCCGTTAACGTTTCATAAAGCCAATGATAGAAAACTACCAGAATGAAGGCAGCTACAACGCCGCGCCATTGTTTTTTTCAAGGGAGGTATTGTTGCGGAAAGGAACTTTTAACTGCAAGAGTACGCTGGCACTGCAGTGGTGACAGAGGCAGCAAGAGGGTATGCAGGCAATAACAGAGTTAATTTAGTCCGATACGGCTAGAGATTGATACGGTGAATAAGCAAGAGCCAATCATTTCTCTTTTGATAGTGCAACCACTTAACAATGTCTTTGGAGAAAAAAACAATGAGCCAGCTGTTCGAGAACTCAACATTTTTCACAAGATGTGAACAAGCATAAATTTTGGGTTGAAAACGCCCCTACCAATGTTAGACTGTGATTACCCACACTGTAAGAGCATTAAACGTTGCTGGAAATGCCACTCACCTGCAAGCTGATGCATGCACAGTCTTTCGTCCGACGAGCGAAGAGGCTTGCAGATAGCTGAAGACGTGTTTACGTTGTGTTTGTTCCATCTAGCAGCAAAATCCACAACATTGCGCTCTCTAAAGGTAAATATACACTAACCTTCATCATGAATAAGTAGAAACAGAAATCTGCGACACACACACCCGATCAAAACATAGCACACAAGCTCGCATGTACATGTGCTCACCGATCACAAACCATATCAATAGGAGTAGTGCGAATGCGAACCTAGTTGCGCCGAAAAAAAACGTCGAGCAGTGCAGGCACAGGCGTCAGCGCAATGCTTTAATTGTGTTCTCCTAATACTTTTATAAAGAAACTTAGGAATATTAAAACCCATAATTATTTATAAAAAAATTGAGTTTAGTTTTTATTTAATGCTAGTACATATATACATTGAATAATGATCACTTTGTAAATTACATCGCTTGCTATGCTAGCGCCACACTTGTCGTGCGGGCGCGGATGGCGCAGATTTGTCATTCTGCCCTCAAACCACACGTTGAAGCGTGCTACTAAGTTTACGGCTGATGAAAAGCGCGTCTGGATCTGTTTTTTTTTTTTTTTCTCCGATATATTTGGGGGGAAGGGGAGGCTCCTTTTGCACGTGTTTCGGTGCTCGATCGCTTTGACGGCCTCTCTAGCAGACGAACGGCGTGTCTAGGTTTTTTTTTTTTTTACATCCTTGTTTTGCACGTGTTTCGGCGTTTGGTGCGCTTTGACGTGCCAACTCTCCATGCTGCTGCTGCGTGTATTAGACACTTGTGGCGGCTATATTCTCAGGCTTTCTGTGTTCAGCCAGCGCTGCCATTTTATTATCAGCGGATGCTAAAATAAATCACTGTTTTGGATTGGTGAAGTTTGGCACACAGAACAAATAATAATCTGGCCCATGAATATCAATGAGGGCGGCATGCATATTTGTGTGCGGGGTCTTTCAGAGGAGTAACCGTTGTGTGACGAGAGCATTTACAACGGTTCCTCCTTCCATTGCTCCCTTAGAAACTTAAGACTAATACTGTTGCTCCGCTGTTTTCGAACATGTCGGCCATGTTGTTCCGCTTGGTCCTTTCGTGGAGTAACAGTTGGTCTGAAGGACTAAAAACAGCCGTTGCTCCCATTTCAGCCGTTTTTGCCTTAGAGTGTAGAACGTTCAATTCTCTGCCGGTTGAGCCACCTATAACGCTGACAATATGTCCGGTTTCACGTATCAAAACCACATTATTATTATGAAGGAGGCCGTAGTGGAGGGCTCCAAAAATCTCGATCACCTGAGGTTCTTTAACCTACACCTAAATCTAAGTACACGGGCCTCAATCACTGTCCCCACCATCGAACATGCAGCCGATGCAGTCGGGATTCGATCTCGCGACCTTCGGGTTAGCAGCCAAGCGTCCTACTACTAGACCACAGTGGCGGGACAGCCATGCGAAAGTTGTAGGTTCAGTGTAGGGTATTCCGGCATATTCAGAGCTGTCTGTGGTGTTACTGCATATTCCAGACTACCCGATGGGCTAAAATTTTCTGATCAGGCACTATAAATGTCAAGAGTGAACATTAAAACTATATTTTAAATTTTAGAAAGTGTTCTCGTCGCCAGGGTTAAGTTCCTCATCTATGCTCTTGTTCAATTTAACATGTCAAAAACTTGAAGTCTAGCTGAGCATGATTGAACCATTGTCAGGCTAAACGCAATTACTAAAAATGCCTTTTACAGCAAAAGCTTTATGTGGCCAGCAGAAACGAAAACCCGTCCGGCAGCGGTGTCACAAGTGGTCTCCATTGGCTGTGTTACCATGTTACGTCATTCGCAGCGTCGTACCCAAGCACAAAGGCCATTCGCTGCGTTGTGAGTGACGTCATCCATCTCGTGGCAGTCATGGCCCCGAGAGCGCACGTTTCTCCTGAAGCCTTTCATATGGGTATGCCCCGGACAACTCTAGGAGAGCTTCGAAAGGGAAAACGTAAGAGAGCTCGAATTCGCAGGGCTGATGGTGCAGTCGGGGCACAAAAAAAAATGGCAGCATATTCACGGAGTGAATGATGGATAGTGGGGCTAAGCATCCGTCCGTCCATTCGTTCTTGCTTCCGTCCATCCATGCGTGCGTCTGTGTGGCCGCCCGTGCGTCCATCCGCCCGTTCGTGCGTGCGTCTGTTCGTGCATCCGCACGTTCATCTGTGCGTCCGTCCCTGCTTTCGTCCATGCATCGACTCCTGCGTCCGTCCATGTGTCCATTCGTCCGTGCAGCCATCCATGCATCCGTCCATGCATCTGTCTGTGTGTCCGTTCGTCCACCTATTCAACACTTCAAGTACCACCCTCTCGCATCTTTTCATCATATATTCCTCATATAGAAGCACAGCCATCCAGCAGACATTCCAAGAAGTGATTGAGAGGAGGCACACGCACACTTTCTTACGGCTTGCGCTTCGTGTCTACTTCCCACCTTTAACCACCGCGAGTTCATAGTATATACTAGTTCACTGTATTCATGGCACTGCGGCCCAACGCTCGCTAAACCTTTCTAAAACCAAGAAGGTTACGCCCAGCGAGTATAACGTAGCAACCCTTTCTTGTCTTCTGTGAGTTGTTGAACAATAAAAAATCCGCAGTGTGCGCGTTAACTAAACGCCGAATTTTCCTGTCTCTCACTCCCCCTTAGCAGCCATTGGCATGTACATCGAGCACTATTTTTTATTGTTCAACAACGCACAGAAGAAATATCTCACCGGCACCACCTTGGAGGTCAAAATGTTATACTTGTTACACACTACTACAACGGCTACGAGGGACGAAGGGGTGCCGCTATAAAAAGCTTCGCCCCTAAAAAAGGCCCGGAAGGCCGAATGGCGGCAGCAACTCTGTAACGATGACCCGACAGCCTACCAAGCTGTGCTAAAAAATCACGAACGAGTATGCAGGCGCCGATGATGGGCTGATCCTGTTAACCATACCACGAAGTCACTCATGCACCATGTCAAACGCTTGCAACGTTGTTGCGGTGTCCACATGATGATTGGGGGAACGCGTTCTCCGGTGTGATCACCCGCTTTTGGCGGGAGTTTCTTCAGCGGCACATTGGCTTCGGCTGTGACGTCTGTGAGCGCCTCTGGTTCGAGGACAACCGCTATAATTAGGGCATTGCGAAACGCGTTTGGTCGCTCCTTATACTCCTCCATGACCGCAATCATGCAAGACACAATGTGTGCCATGTAAAATAAACATTCGTTAAACAGATGCCAAACGTGTGCCTAACCTCATTAAGAAGCACTAAAATGTAACCAGTACTTGTGAAAGGCTTCAGTGCCACGTAAGGTAACCCACGGATGAACACCGGGGCCGCATGTTTGAGCCTTTGGTGGTTGTCATTCGTGTGGAATCCTGGAGCGGGGATTTTTGTAATTAGCGTCGTGCATCAGTGTGTTAAAACTGGATCACCATAACGAACCCGATTGGCTTGCCTCTTCTGAAACTGCCAAATCAAAAACAAAAACAAAAACTTAGGGGCCCACCTCACAAGCCGTTCGCGATTGGATAACTTCTACACTATTTTGGAGCAGACATTTCCGCATTGGCTTCATAGTCACGTACAGGTGAAGCGGCGCGACTTCCTCGTAATTACCGTGGAAGCCTCCATTAACTAATTACGAAAGCGACTCATTCAAATTGTGTGTCCTCCCTCATTCGAGCGACTACCTTTCTCGCCCAACCTAAACATAGTGCAGTGCGTTCTGCCTCACGTGTGCAGTATTGCGTGGTCTAAAAAAAAACGCGAACTGAACAAAAAGAACGAAAAAAAAACATTTTAGATAAGATACGAAGGCTATCAGATATCAGGCTGCTTGCCCTGCGTTTTTTTTTTTGTACAGTTATGTGAGTGAATCAGGTGGGCATCATCAGAATGAGGGCCATTCTTCGTTCTCCGAAGTAGATAATAAAACTAATAAAGTAAAGTAGATAAAAATGAAAGTAGATGGAGATAGTAATAAAGTATTGCTGTAAAACTTCGCATCAGAGTGTGAGATAGAAAATTGATAAATTGAAAAAAAAAGACAGGGAAGTCCGGCGCAATCGTAAAATCCGGGTTCTATCTTACACTAAGGACAACAGAAAAAAAAATGGCCTCGTATCTGCAGGTTACACTGAAAATGTCGTTGAAAGACGATAGTTTTGCGTCTGGAGAGAGTGAACAATACGTATATTTGATGTTCTGCGCAAGAAAATCGGTGAATGGTATTCTGGAGGCACTGCGTTAGAGTGCCTCGAGCGTACAGCGAAGGCGAACGAGCGCATCAGGTCACGTGAAACGTGAGATATGAGTGCCATCTCACAGTTATCTTGGAAAACGAAATGCGGTGGCGTGCGCGTGCGTCTCAGACGTAATAAAGTGTAGTATGCAAGGCGACGGGTAGGTGCCACCACTGTGTCGTCTTAGCAAAGCGTTGGAAACACTTGCCTTTTCGGCAAGTGTTGCATTGTCAGCGCAGCGTGATGAACGCTATGGTCCTTAGAATTACTTGTGTATGCCTTTTCTAGTAAAACACGCGCATGAAGAATATTCACGTGTTGTTATTGTGCCTCAGACATGCGCAATAATGGCTTTTTAAGTGACAATTACACAAGTATGAACGCTGAATCTTGAGCACTGCTGGTGGGCGCTGCGGATGGGGTCGGCCGTTTGGGGTTTCGTTAAGGGCGAAGAAACAGACAAGTGTACAGACAGACAGACAGTCAGACCAAATTTTTTCTGTCGAAGGTCCCCCAAAAAAGCTATCGTCTTTAAAAAAAGCGGGAAAGGAAGCCAAATACAAGAAAAGATTACATTAAAGATTACCTAAGCGTGGGCTTGCCTTAATAATGTGCCGTAGGCATAATGTGACATATAGAGACTGAATACATTTTGTTATTGTTATGCTCGAGATCGTAATGATCATAGTTTAATAGAAATTTTTAATATGCGTAATTCTTAGAAAATGCTTTGGCAGGTGCATCGCATTGTGGGAACTGATTTTATGCAAATAAGCCGGCAAGTATCTGCTAGTGCGGCTTTTTTGTGTCGTAGAACCGAGCTTTGAGAGGTGGATGAACGCCTCTCTGTGTGTATCGTGGGATTACCGGGAACGTCACCTGTACTGGCATGTGAAGGGTAGCCCAACGTAAACTCGGCACCTACGTTACAGGATAGACGTCACTTCTATTTATATGAAGCGTTAGCAGTTATCGTTAGCCTATTCTTGGTGGGCGAGCAATTCCAGGCTCTTGCGGAGTAATAGCAGCCCATATGAAGCGTTAGTAACATTTTTATAAGGCGGATCGGTTACGGTGCAACAGCAGTGGACGTTAGGCAAGCACCACCGCCATAGGCATTCATTGATGCAATACATTATTCACAATGAGTATCACGTTGTTGCTGCCTACCGGTCACTGCACCACATTTTTCAGCGTTTCTTTGCAGTGATAAATATTACCAGCTACAACAAACCGTGTGTCTCTTTAATTCAAGCAACGTAAGGTGTCCTAAGAAGTGCACGATATAAATTTTTTCCTGTTTGTGGATTTGTGGGTTGCCGCTTGTGGGTTTGACAAGGCTGTCAAACACGTAACCCGCACAGTTTTCGCTAGCCGTCCAGCCGGAACAAGACCATACTTCAACAAATTCATAAAAATTCTTAACTATTTTGGCCCAGACGGTGTCAGTTGACACGATCACAGAACGCTTCTCCTTGCAACTAACAAACAAAAAAATCTAAACTGGTGATTTTTGGTGGAGTATTTCTACACTCTCCCCTCCGCCCGTTTCTATTGACACAACTGTAGCATTTTACGAAAGAGGAGGCCAAAAAAACACGCATAACCAGAATTATTAGGGACGCCGAGGCGTGTTAGCTCAGATGGGTACGTGCCATTTTCGGGATGAAGTGCTGAAGTTGTTTTAAAGAATTTCGCACTGCTGAATAAGACATTAGTTAAGATTGTATGAACTTTTAGAGGTAGCAGCAACAGACAAGTCATATTTCTGGTTTCACAAACATTGAGTTCTGATGACATCATTCGACCCATTGCACGTAAATTTAAAAATAATCACCTCCGGCTCAATTCTTTGTTTATAGTTCTCTGGGGTCATAATCAGAAGTTCGCAAGAAATTTCCTCCGGCCAAAATGAAAAACCTCGGGCAGGTCAGTTTGCTCTAGCTCATATTTAATATGGCAAACGTCTTAAAATGGCAATCTTAGCTTACACTTTGCTCAAACTTTTTCTTCGTAGCTCCTTCCTGTTGTATTCATTCTTGTACCTGATTCAGTTGCTATCATTGTATTATTTGTGCTCTTCTCTTCTTTTATATGTTGTACATTGCTCGTTTCTCTCTGAAATTTACTCTCTACACTGAGGGTAAAATAAATAAATAAATAAATAAATAAATAAATAAATAAATAAATAAATAAATAAATGCCCATGCAGAGTTGGCTATGTCAAGCTTCCATATCAAACTTCACAGTACGTTTATGCGTAACTGAAGCTTCTAATGTCGTCACTGGTAAAAATTCACTACTCAGCAGGGTATACCTCAGAGGTAGGATGGTGCCTCTGGTCATCGTCGAGCATGTCGACGTCTGCGGCTCCTGCGGTATCGTTCGTCCCACTTCTAAGCTCTTTCTACACCACTTACCTGGTCATAGAACCATTCATTTAGGAGCTTGCTCCTTATGCTTGGGGCTGATTCATCGCCGTAGCCACCACCTCGGTGATGAAGCTGATGACGATGAACGAGAAGCGCGCTTCAGAGCACGCGTTCTTTTTGTCTCATTACGGCACAGCAAATGCAAGTGCACGTGTACGTTCAATCAACGTTCGCTCCATCAACGCACACGTAGACAACGTCGAACACAATCCCGTACTGACCGAAGTGCACATGCTTCGGTGCCCCCGACCACCGACCTTTCTGCTACCACAGTGGACAAGCCGGCCACACCTGCTGCCGCTGCCATTACCGCCGTATAGGATCACGTGGTTTTGCTATCGACGCGCCGCGTTCACCACAGGGTGAAAACCCACGCCACATCATCGACTACCTCGCAGCCGCACAGTGGACCACGACGATCTTCCCGTTCACCATCACCCAATCGCTACATGTCGCCTCACCGGCCGCACATTGACCCAACCCATGGCAGGTTAACTAGGCCGAATTCGAAAACCAAGGGCAGCAACTGATGGAAGTTGCTGTATTACAAACTACCGAAGACCCTCCGCCACCGACGTCGACGCCATGACAAAACCTTCCAAACCAGCTGCAACCTCAACGTAGCCCCGACGTCGAAACTTCGAGGCCAGAAGAATAGCTGACTATGCAACGTCGAAGCTATGGTGCAAACCGTCATAGCCGTGATGCGACGCCGGGGCTCGACCGCCAGGCGATGAACTAGCGACCTCAAAGTTCTTATCGATGTCCACAGCATCACAGCTCTATTCGACACCGGAGATGACTATTCCATCATCAGTGGATCATTCGTTGCGTAGTTGAAGAAAATTGGACCGCTTGGGAGGACCCTGAAAACCGTACAGCCGGAGTTCACCTAGTAACACCGGCCACAGTCTGCGCTGTCAGTCACCATAACCAGTCGGATTTACCGCGTGCCCCGCCGCGGTGGTCTAGTGGCTAAGGTACTCGGCTTCTGACCCGCAGGTCGTGGGTGTGAATCCCGGCGGTGGCGGCTGCATTTCCGATGGAGGCGGAAATGTTGTAGGCCCGTGTGCTCTGATTTGGGTGCACGTTGAAGAACCCCAGGGGGTCGAAATTTCCGGAGCCCTCCACTACGGCGTCTCTCATAATCATATGGTGGTTTTGGGACGCCAACCCCCACATATCAATCAAATTGAGACGGAGCGTGGAGCTCACCGCGCTAGCCCACCTACGGCTAAGTGGAGGGCGCATGGGCACTCACGCCCCTTGTCCGCTTAGTTGCTGAGCGTAGCGTAAAAACGCCAAACTAAAAAAAACTCTACTAATGCACAGTTCCGCAGTCCCATAAACACCACTCTCACATTGAGCTTGTGCTTGGTAAGCTATAAAATGCTCGAAAAGAAAAAAAATGCGTGTAGAAGCACCATCCTATGATTCCCGCACCAAACACCGTGACGTCATAGATCTTGACTGTGTCTGCTGGGTCTTGCGTAGTTTCTAATGGGAAAAAGGGAAGTATATTGGCATTGAAGGGTGCCCTATACCTGACATACCCAGTTTCAAAAAAATTCGTTCAGCCCATGTCGCGAAAACACGAGAAATAAATTTTGAACTTTGTGATTCCGCATGCGGATGCTTTGGCGGGAAACTTAAAACTTCAGCTTCAACCTCAGTTTTCTCCGCTAATAACGAATTTATGATAGTGAAACGTATGAAATAACAGTTACTATAGATTACATTTCATGGATTTAAACCAAACTATTGCTTCGCATTAAGGTTCCTTGAATGCGACGCTGAATCCACCGAAAAGCATACTTACTCGGAACCTATCTCTAAATTTCAAGTGTATATTTTTCTCCTCACTTTCTTACCAGCAAGCTAAAGATGCCTTTTTGTTTTTGTCTTATCTGGCGGCGAGTGGTACACTTCTTATATGCTTCAGATACGCATTCCACACATGTTCCCGGTAAGCATCAGGACTGTAATAAACACTCTGTTTACCATCAGAGGCGTTGTGGTGATCTCGTTCGCAGATAATTTCGGCTTGTCTGTTTTGCTTGTTCTTTAATCCTGTCTCTTACCAGACACAGATCGCTTAACCTTATTGACATGGCTGGCTTTCATCTCCTGTTCTCTGTGCATTTCCCTACGATTTGCAAGTTATTCAAATGAAGCATTCCCTAAAATGTGGAAAACTCGATCCACCTTAAGTTTTCCTTAACTTGCAACATTCGGGTACACCGAGATAAATTGTGTTTTAGCGCTCATTTGTAAGATGTATGCACTGTATGGACTTAATTTCGATGTTTCGTTTGTGTGTGTACAATTTACGTCTACAATAAAACTTCCCTTTGTCAACAAGACGTAATATCCGATGTCCATACAAGTATAAGGGTCAGTTTACGAAGCTTCCCAAGCTTCTTTCACGTTAATGGCTTAAAATGTATAGATGCATAAATAACTAAGAACGCCTCCCATTTCAAAAATCTTTATTTCAGATTTTGCTGAGGATCATGTGGGACTGAAAATCAAGACAGTGATTGCATAAAGCTTTCCATATCTTCTGCTGTACTGTACAGAATTAAGGAGACTGAGTTTGAAGCCAGAGTAAGCCCGATGTTTCGAGCCCTGGGGTGTTGAAACCTGTATCGGGAGGAAGCTGACTAGCTTCTCTTTATGTTTTTCCTTCAACCTTACAGTGTGCCCTCTTGCAACGGTGAAGCCAGTAAATGACAGAGGCGAAGCGAGAAAAAAAAGATCAAAGACCCTGCGTGATACGCGCGTGACCTGAATGACACAGTGCTGGCGTCGAGGCCATGGGGTTGACTGGTTGATTTGCTGTATTTGTATGATTTCGCGTTGATTGCACAACCGCACGGCTCTGGGACTAGTTGCGGAGCAGTTGCGTGCAATGGTACATGAAACAGTCGTCTCCGATAGTAAAATGAAGGTAAGTGCATCATACTACGCCACTTATCACTGTCGCGGCTGAAGGCGAAAGGGTGTTGCTCAATTTACTGAACGCAAAAGACTTGCACCAGCCATTATAAACTTACTGTACTATGGTGACTGCAAAGTGATTGATATGAGGGGTTTAACGTCCCAAAACCATCATATAATTATGAGAGACGCCGTAGTGGAGGGCTCCGGAAATTTCGACCACCTAGGGTTCTTTAACGTGCACCCAATCTGAGCACACGGGCCTACAACGTTTCCGCCTCCATCGGAAATGCAGCCGTCGCAGCCGGAATTTGATCCTGCAGGTCAGCAGCCGAGTACCTTAGCCACTAGACCACCGCGGCGGGGCAACTGCAAAGTGAGACTCTATGTGCATGCTCTGTAATCTCTCTTTGTTTCTCCCTGTTTAAAAATCCCCAACCCCTTTCTCCTGTTTCGGGTAGCGTACCAGTCCTCTCAGGACTGGTTAACATCCCTGAATTTTCTTTCCTTCCTGCTCATTCAGTCTCAGTTTTAAATACCCGCACAAGGAATTATCATTCCTTTTATATCGTGACACTGAACTCAGTAAATATGACGTCAACAGTGGATAATTATCACTGTATAAAGGCATGGTTCAGGCGAGTGCTTCTAGATGTATAGCCGAGGGAGTAGGCTGCACTAAAATAGCACTTCAGTATATCGCAGTCTTTCTCGTATATCTTAACTGCTAATAATGTTGAAGTCACATCTGAAGTATGTTTTCTTTTGTCGACACTTTCCTATTCGCTTCCTTAAAGTCGCTAATAATATCAGCAGTAGACACCTTTGTGAGGCGTGTACTGCCCAAATTTACGTGTGCCATTCCTGACCTAGAGGCAGCAGAACGCCGTGTCGGGAAACCTGTCGTAATATTGACAATAATTATTGCCTAAAGGCAAAATAACTTATCGAACTGTGAAAGAACTTCCTAAAACTAAGGGCACATCTTAGAGCTATATTTACACACTAAAGAACGTAAGATATTTTCGGATGTATTCCCGGAATAACGACCATCGTCTGTCTTTCGTGTGTTTCCCTGCTTTAGCATCACAGATTCAGTATTTTTAGCTCACAAACGTCGCGCGCGCTGTTAGTGTGACGTGGCATTTTAAAGACGAAGCTTCTTCGGCCGGCCTTGTAGCCCACGTGCGTCACACGCAGCAAGACCGAAACGGAAACTGAAGAACTGCACAACGAAAAATTAAAACATAAGTGTAAGAAGATCGACTTCATGTGTACATCAAGCAAGTATATGAGAGCATAATACATCACCTGCGCCGTCTGTCCGTCCATCAGTGCGCCCATGTCCGTTCATCAGTGCCCCTTCATGCACCCATTTGCCCGTGCTTTATAATAGTCGGTGACTTGAACGTAGACATTATAGATCTTACGACTTCGCTTCACCCACCCATCATCCTTCGCTTCGTGGAGATGCGTGGATTTGCATCAAAAGCTACCTAGCGCAGAGTTTAAACAGAGGGGCAGCAAGCAAGATCGCGATCTCATTGTGTAACGAATAAAACTTGGGCCAAATAAAAAAATAGTAATATATATTGGCATTGAATGTCCCAAAACCATCGTATGATTATGAGGGACGCAAGCATTTTCACCTACATCGAAAATTCAGACGCCGCGGTGGCGAATCGATCCCGTGACTTGCGGGTCCGCCAGGAAGCACCGCAATCACCATAGCGAGTGCCTGAACAATACAACTATGTTTCGCACGTCGGCTGAATGGGAAGCATCTTTTAGTACGGCGAAAAAAAGATTCCTCGGTTCGGGATACACTTCGCAGCTATACGTTACAATAAAAAGAGTGTTGCACTCACTGTGTATTTCTATCGAATATTCTACATATAGAGTTTCCCAGAAATAACCAGAGGGGATTCTTGTATGGCGGTCATTCTGCCCACTATAGGAATAATAGGTAGTACACCAACTTGATAGTCTTCGTGCATGTGGGCTTCGAACGCACCAGTGGTTTTGTTTATTGTTCTGTTTTTTTTTTGCTTCGTTTCGAATAAAAGAGAAGACCATTGTGAACTTCGGGACCCGATTTGAATTGGTGAGCCTAAAAGATTAAGGTAGTCCAGCTCAACTGTCGAACATTTGCTGATTGTCGTTTCGTGACAAAGCAGCTCCAAGCCAACGAAGCTGAACGGATCCGAAAAAGCGAAGAGTAGACAAATTTGTGTACTGCCCATTATTCCCATGCTCGTGGAGGCGCCATGCATTGCCGCTTTTATAGACACCGGGACCAGAGTTTCTTTTGGTGTATTTACAAAAAAAAAATGTGACCGGTTCTATACTGGAGCATGATTCACACTTATTGCGCTCGGCCAGGGCAGGAATACACGGGTGTAGTAAAATGTGACAAGAGTACGTACTTTCGAGTTACCAGCCCTGCGTTATTTGTAGGAATTTACTAACAAAAAGTGTTGCATACATATATAGCAATAAAATTGGGTCATGCACCGAACAGTGATGTGGGAAGCACAACACCACAAGGTTACGCCACCCATTTCCTCTAGATGAAAATACAGAGGCAATGTCAGCGGGAGTATTTTTTTCTTGTTGCCTGTTGTTCCGGCGTTGGTGGCCTCTCCCTTGTCTAAATGCTTGCCCTATTTGCGGAACATCGTTTTGCATGGCACGCTCTGAAAGGTCGGCGCATATAGAAAAACGAATGGATGACCACAAATGGCGGAGCACTCCTCCTCTCCCACTCTGCATTAAGGCAGACAAGGTCAGCCATTCATTATCCCTGGCCTCTGGCTCTCGGCTTGCGCTCGTGACTATTGATTTGAAGCTGTTTGCTTTTGGACGCGCTTGGCGATTAACGGTTCTAGGGCGGCGGTCGCTCAATCCTGATGGCCCACGCAGGTTTTTTGGTGCCTTTGTTTTATCTGGCACTCGGAGAATGTGTTGGGATGTTGTCCCTGCGTAAACGTTTAGTTTTTTTTTTGTTATTTTGTCTCCACCTGGCGCAAATGTCGTGTCTTCGGTGCCATCGTTTCTGTCGCGAACAGTTCTTGTCGGGAGCAACTGAAGGTCACGTCTGGCCATGAGGCGAGGAGGAGAGTTTCCAACGCGGCACACCCCATGATGTCGTGTGGGGCCAACGTTGTCACGGCTTTTTTTTTTTTTTGCGCATACAATATCTTTCGCTGAGCCTGCGATGGCATTTGAAGCGCAAGCTCAGTGACTTCCTCGAGCCAAAAGTGTTGGTTGGTTGGTGAAAGATGTCACGGAGCCCACGACGTCGGCCTCTGTCAGGAGTGTACCGACCAACTTTCTTAATCAACTAAGAGCATAGCATCACAATATCTGACACAGTATCAATGAACGAACCGTAATACCATCTGGTAGGTGCACTGGTTTCATATTCATTTCTTGTTTTCGCTAGAGTGGATAGTGCTTTATAAAAATTTATTGCAAGATGCCCGGATTAAGTGCACTCTACCAGTGAGAAGCGCACTACGTATGCCCACTCAGAGGCAGCGCAGCAGTCCTATGTCAACACGGTAGATGTTTAGTGACAGTTGCTGTGGAAGTCATAATCCCAGCACGCAAAACCAAGGGTGCAATATGGCGCAGTTTCTTATGGGACAGCGGTATTACGCGAGCTGAAGTTACATGACTGCATCCGTTCTTGACAGGGTCAGGGCTCAAGTTACCGTTTTGCTCACAGCTCTGATGTAAGGCATTTAGTAGTCTAATTCATGGTACTTTCATTGTCAGTCAGCATAATCAGTAAGGCACTTGCCAAAAAAAAAAACGCATGAGCAAGGAGCTGCTAGAATCTAAATTATCAACAGTGCCCTAGTGTGTAGATTGATATTATGCTTAAAATCAATTGTACATAATACCTGCGGTACAATGCCGACTACCCGTATCCGAGTGTTACTTTGTAAACGCTGAAGCCTGTTGCCATTACAGTTGAGGTTCCTACTCATTATATTTAACATTCGCAGAGTTGTCTCATGGGCATGTTCAGTAGTCAGAATCCGGCTATGGTCAGATGGTGCGGAACAATTACAGCACCTTTGAAATAGTTGATGTCACAGGGCCACCAGAAATACTGTGAGCGTGTGCCACACACAATTCCTGACAGCCTGACATCGTGAGCTGCGGACAAACTGTATTTAGATCTGAGACTTTGCTTATATTTTTGTGTTTGTGTGTGTGAATCACACTAAAAAATCCTATATGACTCTTTTATTCTGCATATGCTTCACCACTTAGCTCTCCAAAATATAAAAAATACAGCTATTACATGCGCCACAGAGAGATTGTGCTGCAGAAACCAGCCCGAAGCTCTTTGAAATAAAAGTGTTTTGAGCTGCCATGCTTAATCAGGATGTATCTGGGGGTCTTTTACAGTTAAAACTGTGTTGGGATCACAGCAAGAATGTCACACTTGACCGCCACCGCCGGTGTCCGTAATCACTGTCGCACGAAATGACGGAACAAGAACGGAATAAGCAACGGAAATCGTATAAGAACAAATACATAGAATGGAATAAAACAGAATAAGAACACATACATGGAATAGAAGGGCGTTTCAACCCGTGTCCGCTTCATGCCTGCACAGTATTCTATCACTGAGCCAGGCCCGTGCTCGAAACTTCTGCGCACAAAAGTCCTAAGAAAGCGCTTTACCGGGAGAAAAATGCGTTAAGATATGCAATATCGCGTGTTAGAAGAGTAAAATAATATCACATAAAACAACTCTATGATTGAGTACAGTAAACATCATGTTTCCAACAAACTTCTGGCTAGGTTCCACATATGCTCTCACCTTTAGGTACAAAACGCGTGTATATACAGTAGCATGTACGTACATATGGGCAGATGTATGTATTAATATGTGAGTGTATTATATGAATATATCAATGTGTATGTGTTTTTTGCATATGTAATGAAAAGAGCCTCGATGTCTGATTTTGTGTGTTTATGCAGCCTATTTTTTGTACTTATATGTCACCTATTTTTGCTTTTATCCTATTTCTGTGTTTATGTTATTATGCTGCTCCTTTTATTGTGGTAATTATTATTCAATGTAGCACTGTTTGCTGAACTTTTTTCACGTAGCGAAGCCACGTCAGGCCGAATAGCCTTTAGCTTTGCTTCGTTTTTTTGTATTCTCTCCAGAAATAAAATCTGTTCATTTCATTTTAAAAAAAGAAGAGTAAAATAACAACCAGGTGTCCGAGAGTGCAAATTGTGTAAACAGGCATCAAACAATATAAATTAAATTACGATGGGGTCGTTCATTGCTTCGAATTCATTACAAGGAGTTCAGCATTGATTCTTCAACGTCATCAGCCACCGAATCAATTAGTGGTGTAGTGGGTACCTTGCAAACGTACTTTTATTAGTATCCCCAAGAGAGATTGCTATGGGTTCAAGAAATGATTCACTCTCAACTTTGGCTATGACTGTGCTGTGCTTTGCGGGAAGGCCAGACAGTTTTTTTTTTTCAGCGCAATGTACTACAGGGGCTCTGATTGTCGTGTGCTGCCGTATGGCCCCGCCGCGGTGGTCTAGTGGCTAAGGTGCTCGGCCGCTGACCCGCAGGTCGCGGGTTCGAACCCGGCTGCGGCACCTGCATTTCGGATGGAGGCGGAAATGAAGGAGGCCCGTGTGCTCAGATTCGGGTGCACGTTAAAGAACCCCAGGTGGTCTAAATTTCCGGAGTCCTCCACTACGGCGTCTCTCATAATCATATGGTGGTTTTGGGACGTTAAACCCCACATATCAATCAATGTGCTGCCGTATGCTGTCGTATGTTCTAATCGTGTGGTGTAACAAAGCCAAGCACATGTATACATAGCATAGCGATCTGTAGCATATTGAGAGGGTGCTTGCGCGAATGAGAAGCCTTCTTCGAGCACCTTGATAACGATACGAAGTGTTGAGTATTTAAGGTGTCCAGACTATCATGTGCTAATGCCTCTTGACGTAACGCAGACAAAACTACGTTTAAAAATAGAAAAAAAAGAGGGAGCAGGCGCGCAATGCATAAAGACAAGATCAGAAAAATTGGAAGAAAATAGAAATAAAAAGAAGTAAAGAAGCGAGACATGGAGACAACTTAAAAAGAAAGAAATGTAGCAATAGAGGAGAAAGAAAAAAAACCGAAGAGAAACGGAAAACGCTGCCCTGTACCACACTTCTTTCAGGCTAGCGTGAGCACTAGTCTGAGGCTGCCTTAGTTGTTGTTTTTTCCTGGAAATCAGCTGAGGTTGTGTTATGGGACGCGAGTGAAATTCCAGTTACGCGTTTTAGATATAGCCACGTCGAGATAAGGTGCTGCCTGTGTATACAGGCCATACACTGCCCAAGTATCGCCAAGGAGTGAGTGGTGAGGACAGGTACGAATATCTCAGTCTCACTTACTCTGAATATCCTGAAGGTCCACTCTTTTTCTCGTCGGAAATGAAGAACTGACCGCATAGTTGAAGCATGAACCTTACTTACGTGCCCCTCGAATTCTCTCACATCAACCAAACCAGGTGTTGAATAGAACTTGACCTCTTTCATTTGGGGCTCTGCAGTGACTCAAGAGAAGAACTGCGTGTTTAGCATACGCCTACAAAGTGTCGAGGTTCAACGTATGACACGACGTGGATCATCACTATAGATCGACTGACTGAAATGTAACTGCAGCAGGAGACAACATACTTCCAATATAAACCAGTGCAGATTCCTTGAACTTCACTGGTATGTTATTTATTAGACAGCTGCTTCACCGATGTTTCCTCGAAGAAAGCATCGTTTTACTTGAGCTGTGTGTGATTTACAAAACCCTCCAAAGCATGACTCGATCCTTCCAAACTATTTTATATTGTTTACATTCATGCGCAAAAGGCTGACAGGAATGCAGGGAGAGAGAGGGACGTTCTTTTCATGAAACAGCTCTTCCCCGCTCCTCCTCGAAGAATTTCCTTTCCCGTCTTACTATTCCCATTCGCACGATGCAACACTAAGCCATGATGGTTCTTTTCAACTTTTCTGTCGTTTATCTATACTCGGTTCGCTGTTTCCTTTCTCCTACCACCCAGTTTTTTTATTATTATTCACGCTCGAACTTCATTTTGCCCCATGGCTTCCGGAACGATAAAATAGATACGGGGTCCCGGTATTGGGTCGCACCCCGCTGCCCGGGATTATGTCTCCCGGGCCACGCGACGAAGACTTTGATAAATGGCCCACAGGGCTACCAGGCTGGATAACACTATGCATGCCGGAAATCGAAGTTCCGTGCAGCGAACGAAAATGGCAGCCACGGAAGAGCTTCATAAGGTGTGCATTTGCCCGTTGCTCTGGTCGAATGCACACCCCATTTTCTCGTTACGTATGGGGTTGAGTGTTGCGTTGCACAAATTATGGCACTTCGTAGTGCGATGCACTCTGAAAAAAAAAAAAAGAGCGAGAATGGAGAAACGGGCTCCGTTTCTCCTTCGGCGCAGCGACTTTCTCCCTTTCGGGTGCCTTACCCGTCGCGCCCTCTCGCGGCAAGGACCAAAGGAGCAACGTTTCTCCTTGAGTGTTCCAACTTGCTCCTCAACCACGGGGGTCTTGCACGCGCGCATGCGCACTCCGAGCCTAGCCGGCCACCGCCAGTCGCGTGCGAATGCTTTATCTACGATTGATGCAAGCAGTGCAGAGGTGGCATTTATAATTTTGGTTTATTCGTGTAAAATAAGACTTCTTTTTTGTATCGCCGGCCACTCGCACGACGATCCTCACACTTCAGTGTGTGTCTCGTGTTGTTTCATACTACCAATTTGTCGCGAATACAAGGAGCTCTGCTTCCATAAACAGTCTTGCTTTATCGATTACCTTAGACTGTACAAAAATAATGAACTTTTTTGGTGTCGACATAATTGGTAAGCATACGCATTTTCAGTTTTGCACACCACCAATAGCGCTCACAAATTCAGCGAGGCGCATAAAAAAGCATCACAGTTAATTTTTCAACACTCTAGGAAACGTGATACCACCGCACAGTCTATGCGTGAAAGCGCGACCATATACGATTGCTGGAGTTATACGTGCCGCTACCACCATACGATTATTAAGCACGCCGTGATGGGGGTCTGCGGATGAATTTTGACCCACTGAAGTTTTTTTGCCGTGAATCCAAACATGGGTGTTCTTTGCATTTTCCACCCTTAGAAATACGGCCACTGTGGCCGGGAGTCGAACCTGCGCCCTCCAGCATGGTCACACGACGCCCAATGAGGCTATGCTACAACGAGAGGTGAAAGCACAAAGGGGAACGGGCTGCAAAGTTTCACCTAGCGTTTATTTGCCAGACATAGTTACAGTCATCAGAAACGCTTTAAACATCATCAAAACTACACTTTCTGATAAGTAAACCAATGGATTCTGTCAAATAAGTTAAATTCTCAATCGCATGTGTTTTGAATTGCCCATGCCAGCGCTGAGAGCTGGGACGGAATTATGCACGCGAGCAGTATGCCTCTCTCATCCACATGATTCTCCTTTGTCGAGCGAAACTCAACACAATATACACTTCTAGAAACAGCTGCGCACTACATGTAAGTACTAACACTCTCACTCACCTTTGTGAAAAGAGTATTCCAAATCCAGACGACCACAGCCACACGCTAACAACACAATTGTGGCACGCACACTGACCGCAAGTTGACACACGAGGCAAATCGCGAGACGCATCTGAAGCAGAGAAGTCTGTAGGTACAGCATGGTATATTATTATCGTAAATTCGCGCACTGTAGCGCTAGTTCCTCCACCCAAGTAATCGATCTGGCGTGACGCCAAAGGCCACTGCCATCGCTCAGGAAAGAACACCGTTGGGTGCGAGGTCATCTCTTATTTCTCTCGCACGACCCGCATTGTAACATACGTACACCCCATTGGGACGGTCGTTACCGCATCAGAAACATTGTCATTGAAGGGCTAGTGGTGTACTGTGTCCATGGCTAACGGTCACACTTCTGGTAAGCACGTTAATTGAATATACGCAAGCGTTAACACGAAACAAGTAAAGGAAGTCAACGCGACGAAGGAGACCAAGTCTGGCCTGCATGCTGCGCCCTCTCCGAGTAACAAGGAAAAAAAAAAAAAACGCGACCTCTGAAATGGCAAGCACGCGGCAAGCGTTTGCCTTCTCGGAGGCTTCAAAAAGAAAAAAATTATATGTGACAGTGGTCGAGAGATGGCGCAGCCTTTAGAATGCCGTTAGCATTCTATGCATGGTTTGGGGTCATCGTTTTCGCGAAAACCTGATAAGCTCTCGTAATTATTTCGTTCATCAGTGTGCAACCGTTAATAAACTTCCGATTTCCAAGAATCAGATACAACGTGTGCACATGTTGTGGTACGGCCACGAACCATAACAAAAGTTTGTGCGTTTTCCTAGTTGGCTGTGAGTAAAAACGTTTAAGTGGGTGCCACTGTGATTGTTGATCGTACTCTTGCTCGTTGAGATCACTCTATATGTATGTATGTGAACTATGTGTCCTTGGGTGTATGTGTAGCTATAGGGAAGACAGGCTCAAGTTTCCGCAGCGCCGTTCAACGCTTTTCTAGCGGAAAGAAGGCACAGAAAGCTGCGGTTGCTCGGAAGGACAGCGTTTGCTGGGTTCTCCCATTGCGCGCACGGATAACGTTTTCCTTCGGGTGCCGATCTTGCATTTTGCACGCTGTCGGTAGCGCTCCTTCGTCATTTCTGAAAAGCAGGCCCGAACTTCTGATGCACTGTGAGCTGCTACAAAAGTGCAAACATGACGAAGACCTGAAACTGTCCGTCAAGTTCTACCGTTTCCAATGAAAGCTTCCAAAAGCGAAGACGTCAAGAGTGGAGCATGGCACGATATTCCATGGTCTCGTTACTTGGAAAAATTTTGTCATGCACAGTACTAAAAATCATTAGGTGAACAAAAAAATTTGATAACTGGAGACATTACAAGAAAGCGTGTTTGTAAACTTAAACTACAACAAATAGAGAACCGCTGTATATTTTGCGATCGAGCTCTGGATTTCCGAGAAAAACCATTGGTAGTGTGAAAGCGGTGGAGCTTGCTAGTTTAATACACATTAAATACCGTGCTGTGGGCCCTGCAAGTTTTTTATTCAGCTGATGTCGGTAGACTTCTCGTCGCCACTCAGTGTAAACAGGTTTGTGCTGTGTGTCGCGCTGAGCGTTTATATGTACAGGTCTTACGAGCAACACCTACCAATAAACAATTGTTTGCTGTCTACCATTTTTTTATTCTTTTTCTCTTTTCACCCCCTTTATAAACTCTGACGTTTTCAATAAACGTTTAGTTGAAGTTAAGCGCTTGTGTTGTGTGTTCTTTGTAATAGTGACTGCGCTTCCTAGCAAGATGGAACCTACCAATAAGTTTTGCTCAGATTTGGGTGCACGTTGAGGACCCCAGATGGTGGAAATTTCCGGAGCCCTCCACTACTGCCTCTCTCAAAATCATATGGTGGTTTTGAGACGTTAAACCCGACACCTCAATCATGTCAATCTACCAATGAGTTAGCATGATCAGGTGTTGCGACGCTAGGATGGAAGCTATGATTTCCATTCCCGCGTACGCCAGCTGCATGATCGAAACACAGTAACTGTGCGCTCGTGTTTTGGTGCAAGAATGAAAGACAGGACGTGTTCGTGTTCCATATTCCAAAACTTACAGTCGTACCACGCTCAATGTAAACAGAAGCGACACTCGATGTATGTGTGCACCCACTGTCCGTGGATGATATGTGTTAAAGTTTAAGTCCCAAAACCACCATATGATTATGGGAGACGCCGTAATAGAGAGCTCCGGAAATTTCGACCGCCTTCATGGGGTTCATTAACATGCACCCAAATCTGAGCACACGGGCCTACGGCATTTTCGCCTCCATTGAAAATGCAGCAGCCGCAGCCGGTATACGATACCGCGAGTCAGCAGCAGAGTACCTTAGCCACCAGACCACCGCATCGGGGCACCTCTGTCCGTTGTCGTCGAGCCTTACACCTAAATATACTAAGCTGCACGTTAAAAAAAAAACTCAGGTGGTCAGAATCAATCTGGAGTCTCACACCACGGCGCGCCTCCTAATTATATGATAATTTGCACATGTCAAATATTATATTCTTGCATGCACCCGCGCCTCGGGCAATATACAGTTGCCGCTATGAAAACGAGTCGGAAAAAGAACCAAGGCTGATATAAAATTTTCGATGATTTTGCAAAACTTTACGCGATTATCAGGGGCGAATCTCGGCGTAACTGAAAACGTGCTCGATTCTAGTGGGTATTGTGTGATATGACGATGACCAAGCGAGCTGTCAAAGCAACCTATAATCGACATTCGAATCGGTGAACACGCAGTGTGATCAGGTGTGGATACTATCCGAAATGGAACGTGCTGCAAGAGACATGCATGGTCGAAGTGGACATGAAATACTTTTTTTGCGCGCATCATTATACTTTCAAAGGAACTGCAAAAAAAACCATGTGTCATTTAACTTACGATACTACCTTGCTAACATGTGATGAAAGCCTCGGCAAAAGTGAAACTCTTATGAAACTGAACACACTCCATTGAAATGGCGCCAGGAACTCAACAGGGGAGACGTGAGTTTAGTTTCAAGTTTGCACTTTCAAGTTTCAAGTGTTATTATTTCCAAAAACAAGGTACAAAATCTTGTTTTTTTTGTTCTTGTAATATATTAGGTGGTCTGTTCACACTGACCACCTACTAAATTGAAAGCCGCGTGACAAACTTGTCATTCAAGCAATAGAAATCCGAACGCTATATACAAACGCACGCGATAAAGCACGAATGCCGCAGCAAATGCACGTTTTACCGGTAACATATACATAAAATTCGCGCCGTGACCTCACTTTTAATGTCATAGAAAGGCAGCTGTTCACCATCGACATTCACATAGCACTCGCTCGAAGACATCGTGTTTGACTTGCTTGGTCCCGCAAAGGTTGTCAGGGAATCGCTCTCGGTTCTGGTAACACACTGTAAACACGTTTTATAATCTTTTTAAACCTTCGGAGCTTGTCACAGGTGACGCTGCACGTGCAGGGCGACCAGACAACAGCGCGTTCAGAGCCTGTGAACGAGCTGAAATAGTGTAGGCACAAGGAGGGAGTGGGGCACGAGCGACCCATAGAATTTCCTAATATACACTAGAGGGAGCTCTGGCGCTAGTGTCGATGGGAGCTGCAACGCACGGTGCTTCAGCGAGCATGGGAGTGATGGGTAGTACACAAATTTCTCTAATCTTCGTATTTCTGGCCTGCTTCTGGCTCCATGTGTGTTCGTGTGGCTTAGAGCTTGTTGTTGTTGTTTTAACTGTTTTGCTGTGGAGAGGTTGAGGAGCCTATTGCCTCGGCTACTCCATATCACAGAGTTCTGCAGCGAAAAATAAAATAATAATACAGAACGGTACCCAAAAATTAACAATACGGAAAAGGGAAAAAAACACATAATAGCACACTGAAACCAGTTCAAATAACATGTCAATACACAGTTTTCTGCACGCAGTTCACACAGTCATAAACTACTTTCACGCACACCTTACTACTCTAATGCCAGTATATACATGACCACACTTTACATAATACTCATTTCTGGCTGTCAGTCATAGGCGCTTGTCCAGTCCGGTCTCCACTAAAAAGTCTGTCAGGAAGATTATTGCCTTTTTCTGAAGATGCATCTCAGGCCATGGTCCAAGTAGTTTCTTTATTGTGAGGGGCCGTCTGTCCAAACTTGCTAATTTGTTCTTTAATTTTTCTCTTTCTTTCGCGTATTTAATGCACTCCAAAAGAATATGGCGAACATTTTCTTCTGCATGACCACAATCGCATTCCGGTGAGTTGGATCGATGTATCTTGTGCAGGAAGCTGTTTGTGTATGCTACTTCCAATCTAAGTCGGTGGATCAATGTCTCTAGGTGTCGTGGAAGGTCTGTCGCTATGGAAAATTTTCTGTGTGGATCAACTTCATAAAGTACCGTTTCCTTTGATTTAGGGCTCTCAAACCACTTCTCCATCGAACAATGGTTAGCTCCTTGCGATATAAAATGTCGAATATCCGTCCCAGATATAGGGATTGTGCAATCCCGTCCTTCCTTCAATGCTTTCTTCGCGAGACTATCAGCATCTTCATTTCCCTTTATTCCAATGTGGCTGGGTATCCATTGGAATACGATGTTGTGACCCTGCGATGAGGCATATTCCACAGTTTCTGCGATACATTGTGGTATTTCACCATTTCTGTAAGGTGATCTCACATTTCTGATTAGCTGAAGAGCAGGTTTGCTATCAGTGCATATCACCCATTTTCGTGGATCTGGATTCTCGCAGATAAGCTTAACTGCTTCAAAGATAGCCACCAATTCTGCTGTCGTCGATGAAGATTTGTGCGATAATTTGTACATCTTCTTTTCCTGAATTTCGGGTATAAAGACCGCACAGGCTGACGCTTCTTCTGTGCATGATCCATCTGTATATATCTTCGTTTTTTCATTATGCATTACATGAAGCTGATGAAGTACCAACTGTGCCGCTACTAGAGGTGCCATGACTGCTTTCTTCTCTATGCCGTCTATTTCACGGATAACGTTGAGAAGTGGCAGCGTCCAAGGTGGTTTTGAAGGTTTCCATTGTTTAAATTCTGGTACTACTGCTTGAAATGATGATATAGTATCCTGTAGTCTCGTTGCCGTTCTTTGTGTTAGTGCACCAGATAAAAAATGACTTTCATGTTGCGTGAAAATTCTAAATAAATTTCGAGATGTTTCTTTAGTTCGCAGTACTGCCAAAAGTGGCTCTCGAGCCTCCGCATACACTAAATCACTGGAAGTTGACTGTGGTAAACCCAGACATACCCTCAAGCTCCTTGCCAATAACAAGTGAAGTCTCCTTTCGGTGGAGGCTGGGAGTCCGTGCAGCAGGGGCAGTGAGTAAATTACGATGCTGTTTTTTCACGAAAATTAAGTTAGGAAATGTTCAGCGTTTGCGCTTCACAACCTTATTTTTTTAGGCTTACCATTTTTAATCAGGTCACAAAGTTCAAAAGGGTTTGTTCTTTCCTTCAAAACAAAACCGTAACCAGCATTAAACAAAGCAGCAAGTACGATTCGCCACCCGCAAGTACGAAGACTAGGCGAATGTGTGTACTACCCATCATTCCCATAGTCGCTGAACAATCGCAGCGCCAGAATCCCTTCTAGTTAATTTTAGGAAACTCTATGGAGCGACCGGCATTTGCTAGAAAAGCGGCGAAAGGCGTGCGGCGCAGCGCCCCCTGGCTGAGGTTAGGAGGCCTATGTCCGTTGCATCAGCATATATTAGGCGTCCGGTGTCAGTGAGTAATAAATGAATGGACTGACTCGCCAACTATCCGCTAGGGAGCCTGTGGGTGTGTCAACATGCCTCGCCGCAGGCAACTTTTTTTTCGGTATTGTTCAGTTCATCCAGATGGCGCCAGCTACCACCTACTTCATGGCTGCGATGCTCTCAAACCTCCTGCTACTTATACAAAGTTTAAAATTTATCTATCGAAACTGCACTTCTGAGCTGGAATGGTTCCGCTGCGATCGAGTCTACGGTTCTGAGGCACATCTTGTGGCCTGCGTCCCCGTAAACGCATGGATAACGTCACTACACTATGAGAATCTGCAAGAAATAAATACAGCAAGCCTAGCAGCCACTCACCGGGTGAGAACACCGTACTGCCTGTGTCTTTCAAAGTGAACGTCATCTCGCTGGCCGAATGAAACCTACCAACTCCGTCGTTCTGTTTCGCGACGTTTTCATCACCACAGTTTCTTCTCCTTGTTTTTGTAATCATTTCGTTCGATATGAAGCTTAGCGGGACCGTTGTTTGTAATTGTCACTGCTGTGTACTCCTTATCAGTCGAGAATCGATGCATTCGCTAGGCCTACTCGCTTCGCTAACCCGGGTTCAGCCTTCTTGATTCTCTGGGGAGAAAGACGTTTCTTCGCAGCTAGAGGAGCAACATTTCTCCGTTGAAAGACAAACATTGGGGACATCCGCATTACTCCCTAAATGGAGAGAGCGTCACTTCACTTTTTTTAAGAGTGCACTTCTACGCGCGGTTTGTTTTTTCCAGCTCTGACCACTAGGGGCAAAAAAAAGGCACATATAGCCTTGGCTGAATTCAATCATCTTCATACTCAAGTTTGATTATTCGGATGTGCTGTACCGTGGTTAAAAAAATTCAGAGATGACGAATGAACGTCTCAAACTAGACTACAGCGACCTCTTACGGCTACCAGAGAAGCAAGAGCTTGGATTTTGAAGTGCCAACCTGCTCTTTCACTCCCTTCAAGTGCTCACACACCAGAGGGCCAGCATAAGCACAAGGTGTAATTTTGGCAGTCGTCGCGCAAGCACTGCTCTTGCAGTGCTTATGCCTGCAACAGAAACCACGTAGCTTGACTCTCTTGCGCGTGTGAACGTCCCACACGCTGCTGTTCTGGAGATGGTTGTGGCCGGGAACATCGCTAGAACTTGCGTTTCGACGAAGGGCACTTGTGGAGGCAAGTCTTCTCTCTGCACGATCATCGATACAAGAGGAGCAGGAAGGAAAGAAGGCAAGGGAGGTTAGCCAGTTCTGAGACCGGCAGGCTACCCTGTGCTGGAAAAAGGTTGAGGGGAGTAAAAGATGACAGGCGGAAGTCTGACAAAGAGGAGAAGGACAAGGAAAAAATAAATATGTTACTACAAACGACACTGCTGAGAGCCTGTCTCTGAGACCTGTTACTCGCACTAAATGCAACAACGTTCCCAAATCCTGCAGTTCTGAGGAAAGTCTTGGTCAGTGTCCTAGGACCATTTCCTCCAAAATTGGGCGATTGTCAGACAGTGCATAAACAACCAGATTCCACTTGGGGACCAACGAGCTCTCATTTTCAACTCGTTTTTTGTTGTTGTTCACAAGAGAGAGAGAGAGAGGAAACTTTATTAGAACTTGGCCGGCAGCTTGGTCTTGGTGGCCTCAGATGGCGGCGCTGAGTCCCTGAACTCGGGCGGCATCTTCGGCCTGCCGGACAGCCCAGAGCTTGTCGTTGAGCTCCGAGCTTCTGAGCGCCGCCTCCCAGCGGCGGCGTCGCCGACGGAGAAGGTCCCCCGCGGCTCCCGCAGACGGGACGGCGGCGGGACCGAGTGAGCTCGAGGCTTCCTGTTGCCTGGTATTGGCAGCCGCCATAGGCGCATCGCGAACGGCGGCCGTTTCTCGACCATTGTTACCGGCACATTCCCAGGGCATGTGGCGCAGCGTTGCTCTGTGCCCGCATGCTTTACATAGATCGGTAATGTGTAAGCACATAATTTATATCACCGGGATCATTATAAGAACATTATTTTGAGCGGAAAAAAATGTTTGTCAAGAAGGAACATCGAAAGCGTATTCACATATTGATTACCGAAGTCAGTAAAGTATGCACATAAATGTGTTCATGGTTTGGGTTTACCTTGCGTTGACGATCATGAACAACCAACTATAATGTTGTGCACTCCACTCATAATTCTGTCTAGTCTTGTAAAGCACATGGAACAATATATATCATAGTATCCCCATAACTAATGAATCCTTGTGTCATTTGCATCAATAACTGGGAAGGCCTACGACTTTCCCATAGCAGAGTACGTATAGTGTTCTAAAGCGTTCAAAGTTTGTTCTAAACACATTGTATTTTGTACTAATAATGCCTCTTGGTGTGTTTGTTCTGCTTTGCAGCCAGGGAGGCACGACTTAGTCCGGCGATTACTGAGGCTTTAGTCGTGCCCGTCATAGCAATATGTAGCACCTTTCCCTTTGATAAAGCAAGCTAAACCAAGCCAAACTGACTCGATGCCACATCCACGACATTTCTTTTGCTGAAACTTTGAGGCATGTGCCATTCCCTGTTGAACATTATTTGGTTTGAGAAGTGTCCGTCTTTGGAGAAATTTTATAAGGCTCCATACACCACAGCCTTTACAGATCAAAAATATTTTACTTCCTCGTACATTCACAAAATATCTGATTGTCTAAAACAGCACCATAACGCGGCTGAAAATATATCTCCTCATGAGCTGCATGGTCACTGTATTTAACGGTGCAAGCATTGATCGTACAAGCGCGGCCACAAGATTTTTGATCCAGCGGCCGTGGTACAAGATAGCGATTCTATCTTTGCAACAATGTATTGTCGCACTCGGCACCGCAAACATTTCAGCTATTTTTCACCAGTGTGACAAGCGCGTATGTTCGAGACACTCTCAACAAAACATCATTTCTCTTTCTTTTTATTATTGACCGAAATTTACAATCTTCAGTACCAGACACGAGTGGTAGTACATGAGGTCTGTCCAGAGTGGGGTCCTGCTGAACCACCCCCTCTATAGAGGTAAAAAAGAATAAAATTCTCTTAGGACAATCTTCCGCTAAAGAGGCAAAAAAATTGTGTTACTTTTCGCTCTGTTTTACCTGCCGAGTGCCCAACTGTTTGCTCACGTTCGCTATACACAACTCTCGTGTTCCATTAAAAGAGTATTGATCGCCCTTCAATTCTCGAAACTCACCAGCAAAGGCCTTTTGTTTTCTCCTCATGTTTTTTACTACACTATACCTGCGTGCTGTATACGCTTTATCCGTTACGTCTGCTTACATCGTCCATCGTCGTCTGATATTGCAATTCAGCTTAACGCGGACTTAGAGAATTCATACGCTACCCGATCACTTGTTATCATGTGTTCATTTTGCACCAAGATGGAAAGCCCGCAAGAAGAAGCAAGGTCTTGTCCCACTTAGTACGTTTACGTTCTGTTGTTTTTTCCACTGAAAGCGTACGGTACATACCAAGAACCAGCGCGGTCAGCCACCTTTTAACTTATAATTTTCATGCATGCCTCCAATGTGCAACCGACGCCCATTTAACATTTGCTCATAACAATCACCTCAATCAGAAATTGCGTGCAGATAATAGCCACATTTCGTGATACATTGCAATCTCGCATGAAAATGAATCAGTTTACCTTCCTGCACAAATCTATTTCCGGCAGAGTTACAAAAATGATACCCTACTGTGTAAAACCACCACCTACTAGAAAAACAAAAAAACAAGAAATAACCGTAAATATTTATTGGCACCTGTTTCTGCTCGTACCATTGCTTTCAAAAAAAAAATTTTTTCTAATGACTGTTGCTGACTGGAACTCATTACCAATAAGTACTTTCCAGTCCGAGATATGGAAAAACAATTTGAACCTTTGTTTCGTTAGTTTAGCCCTGAATTATGTATCAATATGGCGTGTATTGACAGCACTCGAGTGAAATAATCGTAGACTTCTGCTCCGCGTGAATGTTTAGTTTTATATTGCCGTAACACTACGGTTCCAGTGTTCTATAAGTGCGCTATTAGTTGCACAACTTTATATTTTATGTTGCCCCTCCTGCTTGGGTGCATTTCTGATGGAGGCGGAAATGTAGGCCCGTGTGCTCAGGTTTGGGTGCACGTTAAAGAGCCCCAGGTGGTCGATATTTCCGGAGCCTTCTGCTACGGTGTCTCTCATAGTGATATGGTGGTTTTGGGATGTTAAACACCACATATCAATCATCTCCTGCTTGGTCCTAAGTAGAGACCTTCAGAACCTGTATATTTCAAAAAATCATTTACAAAACATAATTTCAGCCCACTGCTACTGCTTGCACTATCACTTGCCCACCTCTGTGGTAATGAAAGTCGCGTGTTCGCTTCAATTTCAATGGTGGTGAAAGGCTATAGACGCCCGCTTGCTAAGCCCTGTCACTTCACGTATGAACAAGCCTGGCAAGCTGGGCCTGTTGGTAATAGTTTATTGCTGAACACCGCCAGAAAATGGACAAAACTACAAAGATGAGCGATGAAACATTTATGTACACGAGGTGTTGCAGGAGCCGAGGTTTTGATAAACGGACTTCAAAGGAGAAACAGTTGCTCCGCTGTGGAAGACAAACGTAATTGTCCCAATATACACTGCGTGCTAGCATTTTTTTTTCGGCTCTTCAGTCTTCCATCTGGCACTGAACTTTGCCTTTCGAAGATTAGAATGAGACACAAACGAGCACTGCGTATCAACTGAAACTTTTTTTTCAATAAATAACTGAATCTAACGGGATAAGGCCAGGAATCATGCAAATTTGGTGCAAGATATGCGCGAGAAGTGAGTAAAGAAAGGTGAAAGGAACCCCCATACTCCGAAACCTGAGACACACGGACAATTCGCTACCACTTTTTTTCTATGTTCTCTCTGGTATATTTCCGAAGAACTCTCTCGAGGGGCGCTTCTTCACGCCGAAGCTATTTTAGGACCACGATGACGGCTGCATTAACCGAACCGTTTGCTTGAAAGATGTAAATGTCTTACTTTTCGTATTCTACATGACGGAGTATGGGAGCATTGAGGCAGTCGTCCGGAGAAGCCCGCCAGCCTCACGTTCATTCTTTTGTCATTCAGTCGAAGTGCTCTGGAAGGCCTATATAAAATCGATCTAGGGGAAGATACGGTGAACAGATATGATTCTTTGTGTTTACAACTGATTATGTTGTATCTTCGTTCCGGTCGAGCAAATGAACATAAGGATTTTTGAATACTGAAGTGTCTCACCTTTGCGAAATCTGACGTTCTACTTTCGTGTGAAAGCTTTCCTTTGTGCGTGAGTTTCGGTGAACATGAAGGGAAGCAAAAATAATAAACTATAGGAGAACGTAACGGAAAACCATGCTTCGTCACTCCAGTTCAGTGCAGTGAGTCGGGTGTACGGTGTGCGACAGTCATATTCACGTCCTAAAAAGGACACTGAAGGCGAATATTGCGTTTATCTTGGTTGCTCGAATAGCGGTCCTGAAAGCTGGTAGTGCTCCTTTTGTGCCAAGGAAGTGCTTATTTTGGAATAAAATCACGTTTTAGTGGTCCACATCGCGTTGGCGCACTTTAAACCCCCCGCCTAAACGTGACCGTCTTACGTCAATGTTGCCGTGCTCAACGTCGCCCAGATTTAGTGCGCGGCAGCCGACACTAGTTGCAGTAGAGTGAAAGTAGCGGGAGCCACAGCAGCAATAACGGCCTTTGGACGATTTTCAGTCATGGCGTCCAAAATGGTAGGCGTGCTTGGTTCAAGTGGACCACGCTACTTTTAAATCACTCGCACCATTCCCCATATATCCGGTGTTTTTTTTTTCATGAATTAAACAGAAATGAACAAGGAGCGTTTTATTACGTTTCTTGATGCACGGAAAGTTCTGTTCTGTTCTAACTGTTTTGCTGTGGAGACGTTGAGGTGTATATTGCCTCGGCTAGTCTATATCACGAAGTTCTGCCGCGAAAAAAAATAATACAGAACGGTACTTAAAAATTAACAATAAAAAACGTTATAGCACATTAAAACCAGTTCAAACATTATGCCAATACCGAGTTTTCTTACAGCAGTTCACAGGTCATAAACTGCTTACACGCACACCTTCCATTTCTACTGTCCGTATATGCATAAACACATTTTATACATATCCATCTTTGGCTGTCTATCATAGGCGCTTGTCCAGTCCAGTCTCCACTAACCAGAATGTTCCTAATTTAGTGAAGATGGTCGATTACTAGTGATTAATGGTAGTTGGTATGTCCGACGCCATCGAGATCATCTTCCGAATGTCTTACTTGTGGCTCATGTGTTCTCGTGCATTTACCTTGATTTTTCTGTAAGTAGGGTACTGTTGATAATATTGTCGTTTTAGATGCTTTCATACATTGTGCTTTCACTTTGACGTAAATTGTTATCCGACTTTAGTGTCCCTTTAACGATTGCTTATTTTTTCAAGGCACCGGTATGTGTCATGACACAACGCTGTCTCATGATGATACCTTACGAATTTTCGGAGCCCATATCTCCAAAGGTCGTCTGAAGCTAAAAATTTTCGTTAGGAAATAATTCAGCCAATCGTAATGGTAGACAAATCATTTGCGCAGCCGGCTGACCAATGGGAAAACGCACTTACGAGAAATGCGTTTTGTGAATTCGGCGCTTCGTCTTTGTGCAACCACTCCATCAAGGCCATATTTTTCTGCACACTCGAAACAGGTTTTAAGTGAACTGTCGTTTCTCACGCATTGTCAACACGTTTTCCCAAAGTCAAACACGGTCATCCGCTATATTCTAATTTTACGCCTAAAATATATTTTTTATTTTCTTATTTGATACTGTCCACCCTGTGCTTGGGGTCTTTACAGTGAGGGTGTCGCATAATGCATATTATTCACATAATAAAACAGTACACAATAGCACATAAGAATAACAGATGAATATTCAGCATCACGAAAAGAAGGAACAAACAGCACTGACTTAACCGATTGAAATCGAGAAACAATTGCTGGCACCAAAATATTGGCGCTTATCAATGCTGGGGAATTCTACGAAAGATCGGCACGGGGTGAAAAGTTGATATTTTAGATTTGATTGTTTATTTTATATTTTGTTCACATACCACCCAGAAGCCTGGAAGTGAACTTCGTTTTTTTTATTAATGGCGTAGTTCAGGACGAAAAAAATATTGAACTTATTTTGTACAGAGGGAACAATTTCGTCACCTGTCATTTTTGAAAGTTAACGACGATATCAAAACACAAGTATTAGCTTGATAAAGACGATTTTTTTTCTTGTAACTGTGCGCATAATGAGAAGTGAAGCAGCATAATTTGAAGCTTGTATGCTGAAGCAAACTGTTTCTGAAAAATGTCTGAAGAGGTGACAATTTTTAAAGGTTGCTTGATTTGACAATTTTTTACCCCTAAGGTAAATTAGCTAGTGTTTCATAACTTGGTGACCTATTACAACATAATGTTTACAATATTGCCTGTCAATACCGTTGCTGAAGTTCAAGCATATAGTTTTACAAATGGTGTCAAGCTTTATAATTTGTCAACAATAAAGCCTATTGAAAAATCAATATTTAAAAATTCCACCTTCGATTTTTTTTTAAATTTTCATAAAACGTTCCTCACAGATTATAAAAAATATAGAAAAAATATATTGCAATATTTAGTTTGCAACAACAATATTACGGGTTGAAGTTCAAGCGTTTCGAGCATACACTTAGGCGGGAAACGCATGAGAAATCGGGCTAAAAACACTGGGATTGAGCTTCTGAGTCGTTTGAACAGAACCATACAGAGGAAAAGCAGATTTAGCACATTAAGGAATAAATTTCTTCAACGGTGCCTTTCTGGTGCGCTTTGCTCAGTTTTTTTTTTTTTGTTAGGCCAAATGAGCAATACATAACGACACACTCTAAGGCAATTCGTACATATTTGCTGACAACGCGATGAATTAAAATGCTCTAACACCAGCATAGGACCAAGGAAGATAGTATATGAACACTAGGAATGACCCCCTGCCCTATAGCTTCATAAGCTGAATAATACATTGAACAAAAGCCATTGTGAGCTCAAAACGCTGCATTTTTTTTTCAGATGAATTACAGCAGTGCTTGACACCAACAAAACACGACCATAATTTGTAGCGTTAAGTGAGGTTGACCAAACGCACCGAAAACATATTCCTGCAACACGTGGCAAAAATATGCACTAAAACAATTTTAAAGTAACCAATGGTCTCTAGGGAACCTTCATTTACATAGAGCATTTTGACATTCTTCAGCCATATGGTCTTTTACACTATAATTTCAGATGCCGGCGTAATCATTCCCACGCTTGCCGCTATTAGGTGGGAGAGAGGTTTCGTGCTTTGCTAGGTTTTACTAATTTATGTTTCTTTGAAACTACAGACTTCTTGCCGTTTCCCATAGTTGAAACCCTATGATATCATACATTGCCTACAAGAGGGGGCACGCATGAAACTGTTTAGCAGGCGGGCGGGGAAGGAAACGCTAAACCGTGTTCAGGTTAATGAGGCGGCAGCAGCATTACTAAATCTCCATATTCGTTATGCTTCAATGGTTCCGCTCGCGAGCTTATTTCCATTTAAGTATACTGAACCAAAACGTTAAAAGCAGATTACGCTAATAGCTGCCTCATGTAACCGAGGTAAGCAACTGAGGTGCCAATAACTTGAAAGTCCCAAGCCTCGGCTTGAAACGGCAAATTGAGCTATTTCAGAAGGGCGCGCTTAAAACGGTCATCCCCGTTTACCGATTCTGCTTTACCTCTGTAAGTATGCTCCCTTTCAAACGACTCTGAAGCTCATGCCCACTTTTTTTAGCCCCACTTTTCATGCTTTTGTCGCCTAAGTGCATGCTCAAAAAGCTGGAACTTCAACCCACAATATTGTCGCTGTGAACGGAAAAATGCAATATGTTTTTACTAGTCTTTTTCTATCATCTGTGAGAAACGTTTTTTTTTTGAAATTTTAAGAAAAATCGAAGATGTTTTTTTTAATATTGATTTTTCACTGGGATTTACTGTTAAGAAATTGGAAAGTTTGAGACCATTTGAAAAATTGTGTGCCTGAAGTCTGGCAATATTGTAAACATTATGTTTTATTAGGTCACCAAGTTATGAAATACTAGCTGGTTTTCCTTAGGAGAAAAAAAAATCTCAGATCAAGCAACTTTTGAAAATTGTCACCTCTTCAGACAATTTTCATAGACAGTTTGCTTCAACATACAAGCTTCAAACAATGCTACTTCACTCTTCATTACGCCTACATTTACTAGAAAAAACGTCGTCTACATCAAGCTAATACTTGTGTTTTATATCGTCGTTAACTTTCAAAAATGAAGAGAGACGAAATGGGTCCCTGTGTACAAATTAGGTTAATTTTTTTTCTATTAATCTAAGCAGTTAATAAAAAACAAAGTGCACTTTCGGACAACTGGATGGCATGTGCACAAAATATAAAGTACACAATCAAATCTAAAATATCAGTTTTCTGACCCGGCGTCCATCTCTCGTGGAATCACCCTGCAGAGAAAGCTGTGTAACGCTTCTTTAAGGTAACTGACGTTGTTTGTTGCACAACCAGATTAGGTGTCATAGGCCTACCAGCCAGAAGGGCAAGGGGTGCTCGAGCCCCCCCCCCCCCACCTGAGAAATGTTGGCGGGGGGGGGGGGCTGAGCCCCCCACTTTTGATAGGGCTCAATGTCAGCTGCACGCTAGGGAAACCAACCACTACAGCAAAATTTGCTTCACCACAGTATTCGCTCTATCATATTGTTACGAGGAAATGAAAATGTTACCGGGGAATGTTTTATTATAGTAAAAGTTTTCCTAACTTTCTGCTGTGACGATTGTCTTTCAATGTTCCTTGCGGTGCGGGCCGCCTATGGGACTCTTTCGCGCCTTGTACTCTAGCATAGCAAAGTGGGCTGCAGTACAAGATGCGAAAGCGTCTTGTACTTGCTTTGTCATGATGGGAACGATTGATCCTTTTATGGAACTGTCAGCGCATTTGCTGCTTCAATGAAGTTGTTTTCTTTGACCAAAAATGAATAGCGTCATGGCTGCTTTATCGAAGCTGCTATGATCTGATGATTGCGACGAATATTTTTAAATGCTTTCGTTCTACCGTACTAGAAGCCCCGCAGAAGGGTTTACGATTTAGTCCCTGAAAAATCTGACCAGCCTTGCTTACGGTAACTAGGAGCAATGGCAGCAGTTTGCAAAGTGGTGAAGAATAAAGCAGTGTACTCGAGTACAGTGGGAAGATCAGCTTCCAAGTTTACCCCGCAGCTTGACCACACCGGACCAGGGAAAAGGTGAAAGATCGTTGTTTTTCGCACGATGAAGGCCTAATTATGAGTCAGGCTAGTTAGTTTTCATTCAACTTTATTTCTCTTTTGCAGCTCAAAACACAACTTAGGCAGAGAAGAAGCACATGCGCAGCGCTGCTTAGTTCTCCCTATCTCAGCAAGGATGAGCTCACGGAGCTGTACACGCACACTCTGAAAAGTTTTCCGGGGGAACTGTGCAGTTATCACGAAAAGGGACTCTTTCCTCCTCCACAAGACGAAATGTGTGCAAAATAGTGCAAACAGCACCGCAAAGAGGGGCACTTTCCTCTTTGTGAAGTAAAGCACCCATTGCAAAAATGTTCGCGCCGTGTGCAAACGACTCATCGGTGCCTACACAAGCCTTTTTCGATTCAGACGGTTCTGTAGCGTGGTGTGGTGTAGTGGCTAGTGTACGTACAAGATGACTTAATGATCGTGAGTCGAGTGCTTGATTTGGGGTGCATGTGTCGTTTGCCTTCGTCATTTGTTCACGTCACGTGATACCAAATTAAGTATATGTGGAGCTAGCGAAACGGGTGCGAGCACGCTATCAGCGTCGTATGTTGTCACGTTCCTACATGACACGTGTGTCAGGATTATCATGTTCACCAGTCATATATATCGTCATTCATTGACGTCACGTAACACCATATTTGGTATATGTGCAGCTAGCAAAACGGCCGCGAGCGCATCATAAAGATCCCAATATACTCTAATGTAGCGTTGGCGTGCATTCATGCTGGGCACAGCGACGCTACGTTAGCAAAACGTGAACACTCTATAGTCTGACGTCAGGCGCGACTAGCGTCCGTCGGCGCGGCCCGACGGCAACCAGCGCGCAATGTGACACGCTGCCTTTCGTGCCGATGCGTTACCCAGACAACACTGCGTCTCCCTATTTTCGTGACGGAGGGACGCCGGATGTGCTCAAACAAGCATTCGTCAAAGCAACGCGGCCCGGCGCCCGCCTGCGAGTATATGGCAGGACCGGTGCCGGGCGTGGCAACGCCGGCGTGACGCGATGAAATGAACGCCGGCGAGCACGCGGACCACGTCACGTCGAGACGTATTGGCACCTTGACGGTGGCATGTAGTCGTGTTCTCACATGACACGCATCTCATGATTATCATGTTTGCACCAGTCAAATACCTTCGTAATCTATTGGCGTCACGTAATACTAAACTTGGCATATGTGAAGCTAATGAAACGGCTGCGAGCGCATAATCAGTGTGGCATGTAGTCATGTTGTTACATGAAACGGATGTCGTGATTATCATGTCTTGATGTGTCATTTAGGTCTTGATGTGTCATTTAGCTATGTCGTCCGTTCGCGTCGCGTAATACCAAGCTTGGTACGTGTGAAGCTAGCCAAATGGCCACGTGCGCATCATGAGCGTAGGATGTAGTCATGTTGTTACATGACACGCATCTCATGCTTATCATGTTTGCACCAGTATCATACCTTCGTCATTAATTCACGTCCCGTAATGCCAAATTTGGTATAAGTGACGCTGGCAAAACGGCCGCAAGCGCATCATGAGCTTGGCATGTAGTCATGTTTTTACATGACACTCGTGTCAATATTTTCATGTTTCGTTTGTCGCTTGTGCTCGCCATGCAATCATATCGTACCATATCAGTTTCGCAACATGCCATTTGAACGAAACCAGCGCAACAGCTGAAGGACACAGAAATGTAAATCATGACATTCATGACCCAAATGTAATGATTTTTATTTTAAGATTAGCCAAATATGTTCTTAGTACAGTCATGTTATGCCATACCGAATTCGGTATCGATAACACTATTGAAACGGCCAGGAGAGCTAAATATCGTAGGCGGCTAGATAGATCGATATATAGACAGATACGCTCAAAGCCGCTGAAGTTCGCTAAGAAATGCTTCAAATTTATAATAATAATAATAATAATAATAATAATAATAATAATAATAATAATAATAATAATAATAATATATATTATTATTATTATTATTATTATTATTATTATTATTATTATTATTATTATTATTATTATTATTATTATTATTATTATTATTATTATTATTATTATTATTATTATTATTATTAATCTGTTGAGTTGCACGTATGGGAAGCACGATATCATGACGATGAGGTACTCCACAATGGAAGGCTCCAGAAATTTTGGCTATATGGTGTTCTTCGACGCGACGCGACACCGCACAGTGCACAGGCCTTTAGCATTGCGCTTTCGCCTAAATACGGCTGCAACAGCTTCGCCAACTTTTTTTCCTTCCGAGACCTAAAGAAGACGATATTTGTGTATAAAAATGAAAAAAAAAAACTTCTGCCTCGGACAATACGACTCGAGGCATATCGGTAATGGTTCTTTATTGGTGCAGTATTATTTACAGACCTCAATGGTGTAGCTTGAGTCCCTGTTACACTTTGTGTGTTCTGCAAAGTATAGCTTGTAACTCTGGCCTGCTCTTCGCAACTGCCTTCTGGAAACGTCACTGCATTTTTCCATTGTTGAGTAGAGTACTCTGTGCTCTAAATCGTTACCCTCTTTTTCTACCCCCCCCCCCATGCTCTCCCGTAGTAAAGTACCTGGTACTCTAAATCGTTACCCACTTTTTCTACCCCCCCCCCCCTGTTGAGTATGCTGGACGGCTCAGTGCTCTCCGATAGTTGAGTACGAAGTACTCGAAATTGTGAAACTTTTTTTCTAAACATAGTATGCTGATTAGTATTCGTAAAGGGACGGCTTTCTTCTCTCTCGTATCAAGTACTCTATGTCATTAAGCATTTTTTCTACACATCTCGTAACCGTTTTCTGTGACTGGGACGGCATTTCTGATCTCCAACAGTAGAGTATACCAAGTACTCTGAATGGTTAAGCGCTTTTAGGGGCGAAGCTCCTTAAAGGGGTCGCGGCACGCTCGCTCCAACGCGATAATGCGAAACCAGTGGCGTCCACAGGCACTAACAAAGTGACGTCATAAGAACTACTGCTTTTCCTATCGAAGAACGCCGAACTCTTCGGTACTTGCGAGTGCGTGCAATCGGGACACTCATCAGCGTCTTTGCCATGCGCAATCGGTGCCAACTTGAATTCTGACGTCATATTAAGCAGCGTTCTTGCGGGACGCGGATCACGTATGGCAGACGCCGATGAGCACCTCTTGCCGTAGAGGGCTGCGTTCCTCCATAGGCAAAGCGTCCATACAGGTACACTATGCAGGCAGTTGGCGGAGTGTCAATTGCTGGCGAGATTTCGAAATGCGGCGCATGCGCATTCGTTCATCAAGGTGGTGGGGTCCTCGCGTCGTCAGCTACTTTCCCGCCCTTGCACTCGCCGTGCACTAGAGAGCCATGACTCCCTGTGCTTTTCGTTTTCGCGCTGTAATGGAATGCAAAACTTTATTACAAATAGTTTTTTTTTTCGGTGAAGGTGGAGCCCTCAGTCCAGGGCCCCTGTGGCATTTGCCATCTTGCAAGCTCTGTCGATCAGCTTGAGCTGTTCTTCAGGCTTAGAGCAGGACAGCGCAGCCTCCCACTGCTCCGGTGTTGGTGTACAGTTTCTTGGCACTACCTGTGTGTGTTGGCAGGCCCATGTCACGTGGTAAAGTGTGGGGTGTTCTCTGCATAGCGGGCATTTGTTGGTGTATATTCCCGGATAGATTTTACTCGGAAGACTGAGATTGGGGTACGTATTAGTCTGCAGCTGTCTCCAGGCAACCGACTGCTCTCTGTTGAGGTCTTTGTGGGGAGGGAGGTATATCCTCCTCAGGGCTCTCTGGTGTTCTAAAATTGCTCCATAGCGTCTAGTAACGCTGTAAATCAACTGATCTCAACTACGCCTTGCGCTTCTTTAATAAGGCGATGGGTCATGGTCGCAAAGGGAAGCGTAAAATGTTCTATGGAAAAGGCTTCAATTTCCTTATCGGTTATCAAAAGTGGCCAATCACAGCAACCCCTATGTGTAAAGCATGACGAGTAGTCACCGGAGATTGACAAGCTTGCGAAAACTGTAGCAACAAATACAACCATCCATTTTTGTGCTTGCCGGAAATTAGACGAGCAGCAAGTCGACTGACAGCTATAGATAAAGAGCACCTTTCATCGAATGCAGGCGCACAGGCGGAAAAGTAGCAGACGAAACTGGGCGTGCACCACAAGTACGATTTTATGCGCTTGCACCACACAAGACGTGGCTACGAGCTCACGTCTTCCCTCTAACAGTTGACGGTACTGTACCTCCGGAGCTTTGCCCACTGATCATCATTCACTCCAAGAATATGCTGTGATTTATTTTTTTTCTATGCACGCATACCTTAAAAGGCTCAGCCCACTGGCAAGGGGGCACGAAGTAGCTTCTAGCGATAGACCCATTGTTACCGACACTAACCACTAGGGGCGCGATCGAACAAACTGAGATGCTCGCACATGTCCCATTTGTAGTCCGGCGTGGTCCACTTAGTCACTGTTGGGGGGGGGGGGGGGGGGGGGGCTCGAAGAGTCGCTTTTGCACCTTCTGGAGTCACGCCTAGATTTCGCTTATTCTGTACGCTTGGCTGTTAGTTCTGGCTCTGCTGCAACATCGAAAATGACCACCTTATGATATCTAGGCCAACTATTGTTTACCAAGGGTGCCTGCACTGTGTATTCGAAACGTTACTGTGCTGTACAGATGGTGGTTTTGAAATTCGTTTCACTTACGGCACTGCAGGGTAAATGTTGCAAATGCCTGCTACAGGCCTGAAGGACATGCTATCATAGGATGTTGCATATAGCTGAACACACGGTAACTGATCTTTTGTCTCATCAGCCCGGTGTTCGGGGACTCGACTGTCCGTAGCTTTTACAGGCTGTGAAGATCGCCACTGCATGCAGCTGTTCTTATTACAGAGCTCTCATGCCGAAAAAAACCTACACGAATTTGCCTGCCATATCACATACACGAAGCTGCGATGCCAGCATACCGCTTTAGACGCTGCTGAAGATACAGACATGCCTGGTCTGATTCCCCATCTGAGTCCAGATTGGCCGAGAGCACTGCTACTATCTGTCTCATTGGCTCAGAAGGCCCTCAATAGACAACTTCCCAATCTGGTGATATCAGGTAGTGTATGGGGTAATAAGGTAGTGAATTGAGCGAGTTGGAATAGACCCCATAATAACCAGTCTACACGAGACAAAAGAGTGCAAGAGTGCCCTTTTGTTAAACTTTTAAGTTAGACAGCGTCTGTGTCGTGCACATTTCCAGTCTTGTACCCTGTCCGCGCTAGTCGTTATGAGCGATGTAGTGTATAACTATCCTCGATTATCATCATGTTTCAGTATAGAGTATTTCATTTTTGGCCCGGTTACTTTCTTGGCACTCTCTTAGTCACTGAAAACGCGCGTTCCCACAGCGGCAAGCTGCGTACACTGCATGCAATAGGCGATTTGGAAACCGAGAATGCGTGAAAAAGAGCGTGGGGGGGTCGAGGGGGGGAGTATTTTCGCGATTCAAACGTCTTCGCAGACGATTGCCTGGGCGTCTGCCAAAAGAAGAGCTGGCGCGCTCCACAGCGTTCGTGGAGGTGTGGACCTTGTACTACGTATACCCTCCCCGAGTCGGCATTGTATGCCCCGCGCTTTTTCAAAGCCGTTGTTTATTCTTTGCACGCTTGACGTGGAGACGCTCGGAGCAGTAGGACGCACTGTACATCGTCTCCCGAGCCTTTCGGCATTTTTCGCTGCGACGCGTGCTTACTGACCAATAATTTATGTATGAGTGGGTGCATGAGGTTATTGGGAACGCGTGGATATCACTCTCTGCACTGGATTTATCAAGATTCTCCCAGGAGCATCTGCTGACCCGACCAACGCCGCTCGCCGCCCTGAGCCTAGCTGGCTCAGCGCGCGTCCGGCTCCTTGCCTAAGCCTGGTGCAGCGTCTCACGCTACTCACATCGTCGTGCCCAGCCGCCCACCGGAATGGAGTGCGTCGTAGAAGGTCATACCATCTCTGAAGAGGAGTGGTCCGACGATTCCTGGCAATCGCCCGGCTATCGTGCCCAGGAACGACGCCGACGGGAACTTCAAAACCAAGGCAAGCCCGTTCTTCAACCGTGTACGTCGGAGAATGCCCGCGCCGCTGTGCCGGAACGCCAACCCCAGGTCAAGTCACGTCCGCCTCGGTTACGTCGGCGGGCACCACTCCCCCGATTGCCGCAAGACTCCATTCATATAGTAGGACGTCCAAGAACGCCCATCGACTTGACGAAAGTGCCGCCGTGGCAATTGCACGACGCCCTGCTCAAGGCAGCTTCACTGCCAGATCAGCCACCAGCAAGTCGGGATCGCCTTCGGACGCACCCCACCAATAATACCTTTACCTTGAGCGTGATCGACTCGCAACGCGCCCAAGCCTACCTTCGAGTGAAGTCGATTACCATCGGCGCTGCTACTATCGAGCTCCATGTCTACGCCCCCCCTCCAGACGACGCCATACGAGGCATCATGTTCCATGCATACGATGACTTCTCAGACGAAGAGATATTGGCAGACCTACAAGCCAGCAACCCCAACATTCCTATCGTGAGTGGAAGACGCTTGGGCCAAACTAGGCACGTCGTGGTTGCACTAATGACGCCGAACCTTCCAAAGTGGATATTCTACCACGGAACCGACATCAGGCTGTACCCGTTCTACAACAGGGTGGAATCGTGTTTTAACTGCCGCAAGGTTGGTCACCGCACGGATGTTTGCCCGATGCCACGTAAGCAGCGGTGCCGCCGTGCGGAGAGGAACACCCCACACCAGGACAGGGCGAAACACCCGCATGCACGCCACGCTGCATCGTCTGCAATGGTGCACACAACACCGGCAGCTCAAACTGCAAGTATCGCTTTATCAAGAAGGCGCCACCCACCCCGCAATCGAAGCAAGAAGCGCAAGAACCTTCGTCGAACATCCATCGCAACCCATCTCACAGTGGCTCCTCCAGCAGACGCTCACCATCACCTCGAGACCATTCTGCATCTTTCCCACCACTCGGGAACAGCAGCAACCAGCAGCAGCGCCGAGAGAGCAGGTCCCCATCCCACACCCGGCGCTCAGGGTCTCGTTCAGCTAAACGACGTGGCAGCAGGTGTCGATCCCACAGCAGGCGCCCGAGGTCACGCTCAGCCCAACGACGAGACAGCAGGCCCTCATCTCACTCAAGGTCCAAATCAGCCAGGCGCAGCCCATCGGTGTCTCGTTCATCCAGTCGAGGTCCCGGAGAAGCGTCCAAGTCGGTGGCCTGGCAGCGGGGCGCCCCGGCATCACTACTATTTTCCGATTCACAGGTGAGGGAGTTGGCAAAGGAGAATTCTGCCCTTAAGGCTCAAATCTCGGCCCAGCAGTCCCAGATAGCTAAATTGACTAGCTACATCCAGTCTCTAGAAGCCAAAATAGATAGAGCACTCAGTATCGACAAACAAACTACACCCACATCATCCGAAACACAAGACGCACATCCGAACCCCCTGGCACCAAACCCGGCGTTATCGCCAGTTCCTCAACTTCAGAACGCTAATAAACGCAAGGCAGCTACACCCACAGCTTCACTCCACGCAGACGCCGACATCACTACAAAAGTAACGACGGCAGTCACGGCAGCCATCTCAACGCTGAAATCCGATCTGAAAGCTGAAATAGAAACGCGCTTTAATGCGATCCACCAAACCATCAGGGAAACAACCACCTCATTCGCCGTGTTAAAGAGCTCGACCGAAGCTGCACTGGCCGACTTCAGTGTGCAGTTGGCCATCCACCGCACACCATCCAATAGCCGGCAAACACCGGCCCCTACGCCAATAACATAGTCATGGCGGCTCTCCACACGCTCACCGTCTGGCAGTGGAACTGCAGGAGCTTCCGCAATAAGAAGGGCCATCTGCAGCAACATATCCAGCATATTCAAAACCATGCACCAAATGGGGAATGTTCGCCGGACATCATAGTTTTGCAAGAAACGAACACTGCCGCTCAACTGCCCGGATACGCATCATATAATCAGAAAATAGACATGTCCGCGAGCGCACAATGCCACACTGCCATCTTAGTACACAAGAATGTCACAGCCATTCAACATGAAATTGAGGGTACGAGTATTCATCACACACTGGTGGAAATTATACCAAAAAGACGAGGAGACAAGCCACTCTTCATTTTAAATATATACAGCCCTCCAAGAGATACAGCTGCGGATCTACCTTACATCTTTCGGAAAGCAACAAATCTGGCGAAGGATGCAAAGCTGCTCGTACTAGGCGATTTTAACGCAAACATCCCGAATGGGGATACCCGAAATCCAACCCCAAGGGTCGCCGATTATGGAGCATCATACACGACCTAGGTTTCAGTATCCTCAATGATCCGGAGCAATCGACGCGAATCGGGAACAGCGTATGTCGAGATACTACCCCAGACCTCTCCCTTTGCAAAAACACGAAGGGTGCCCGTTGGCAAAACACAGGTCACACCGTAGGAAGTGACCATTTCATTCTAGCGGTAACCATTGAGTTAACCACAAGCAATGTAAAAAAAACGAGCCACAGCTCGCATTACAGATTGGGATAAATTCCGCCAACTGCGCAAAGAAAACGGCACCCGATTCGGTATTGGACTTGAACGAATGGATACTTTCTTTGAGTCGAGATGTGGACGCTACAACATACCAAGCAGACGTAACTCCGGAACAGCCATCAACAGATTCACGCCTTCTACATATGTGGGAGGCGCATGAAAGCCTCATGCGTAGGTGGCGGCGCCAACGTCACAACACAAGGCTCCGCCGCCGCATCTCGAGGCTCGAACGTGAATTAGAAGCCCACACCGCTGTGCTAACACGCCAACAGTGGGGCCAACTTTGCGGCAGCCTCAATGGCCAGATGGGCTGCAAGAAAACGTGGCATCTTCTGCGACACCTGCTGGACCCTGGTAGCTCCAAGTCGGCCGCACGCAAACAGCTCGCGCGAATTGTCCATCAATACCCGGGCACCAACGAAGAGCTGCTGGAGGAGCTCATCACCCGCTACATCAACACATCTCAGAAACAGAACAGCACAGAGCAGTTGCCTGAATACACTGGAACAGCCAACGAACAGTTGGACGCCGACATTTCGGAAAGTGAGGTTTGCATAGCGCTACATAAACTGCGTACAACATCGGCACCCGGTCCTGACGGGGTGACAAATAAGACGCTGCGCAACCTCGATCCAAAGTCGGTAGGGGCCATTACTGAATATATGAATGAGTGCTGGAGGTCCGGCCATTTGCCATCAGAATGGAAACACGCAAGGGTCGCGTTTATACCGAAACCGGGCAAGAAACTCGACCTGGAGAATCTTCGTCCAATCTCGTTGACCTCCTGCCTGGGCAAACTAATGGAGCATGTTGTCCTCTGTCGCTTGCAAAATTTCGCGGAAGAGCACCGCCTACTTCCCCCCACAATGCTGGGCTTCAGGGCCCATCTATCCACTCAGGATGCGCTCATCCAGTTGCATCACGATCTCCTACGACCTGAGAGTGGCACTAGTACCAAGGCTTTGCTCGGTCTGGACCTTCACAAAGCATTTGACAACGTGAAGCATAGTGCCATTTTAGGCAGTCTGTCCGAACTACGATCCGGGGAACGCATATTTAACTACGTCCGTGCTTTCTTATCTAATCGAACGGTTTGAACTCTCAGTGGGTGACCTTCGTTCTAAGCTCATCACACTCGGTGATCGCGGCACCCCGCAGGGAGCTGTTTTGTCCCCTTTCCTTTTCAACCTCGCTATGAGGTCACTACCTCCCAAACTTGACACGATACCCGGCCTGCGATACACCCTCTACGCAGATGACATCACGCTCTGGACGACGGTGGGATCCGATGGTCAAATCGAGGAGACTCTTCAAAGAGCAACCGACGTAGTCGTTCAGCACGTGTCCAGAAGCGGGTTTGGAGTGTTCCCAGAGCAAATCGGAGCTACTATTACTGCGACCTCCAGATCGCCGCAAAATTAAGACTCCACTTCCTAGTATTAACGTGTATGTCAATGACACGCCAATTAAGCAGGTGGCCCACATGAGAGTACTCGGACTCATTGTGCAAACAAACCACCACAACAACATTACGCTAGACCGTCTCACCGTAACCGTGAACCAGACGGCCCATCTTATATCTCGAGTGAGCGCTCGCAATCGAGGCATGAAGGAGAAAGAACTGCTACAGATAATTCAAGCCTTCGTTTTGTCGCGCTTCACGTACGCCCTTCCTTATTTGCACCTCCTTCAATCTGAGCGAGCCCAACTAAATCGGCTCATACGCAAAGCGTATAAGGTGGCATTGGGTCTCCCCCGAAACACATCGACAGAGCACCTCCTCAGTCTTGGGCTGCATAACACCTTAGAAGAACTTCTTGAAGCGCATCTTACGGCGCAAATTCACCGATTACAGGGAAGCAGGACGGGGCGTTGGATCCTTGCTAAAATTGACCATGTGGTATCTCCTACGGGTAACGATCCGGCTGTCATCCCCCCCAACATCAGAAAGAAATTCCTCATAAAACCACTGCCAAAGAACATGTTGGCCAGCCATCACGACGGTAGAAGGAAAGCGAGGGCCAAATTCTTGCAAAAAACTTACGCGTCCAACCCAACCGTTGCGTACGTTGACGCCGCCCAATACCGAGAGTTTACTAAAGCATATGCAATAAGCGTAATCACTTTCCCGGCAACAACGCCAATTCACCTCAAATTAAAGTGGCTGCTTCTGTCCGTGTGCTTAATACGACAGAAGCTGAGGAAGCGGCGATAGCGCTAGCAGCAGCATCCGGATTCACCACTATACTCAGTGACTCAAAGGCTGCTATATCCAACTTCGCACGTGGCATTGTGGCCCCCACAACTCTGCGTTTACTCTTGCCCAGTCTCCTTACAGATGCTGAGGAAGACGCACTATCCTCCATTGCGCTGGTATGGGTGCCGGCTCACGCGGGGAACCCAGGGAACGAGGCGGCCCCACCTATATGCTCGAGGATTCGTCAGCCGAGCGGTGGTACCCGCCTCTGATCTGGAAAACCCTGGTGAAGCCTTGACATCCTACCATGACATCACACAATATTACCGTCTTTCGAGGCAGACAAAACCACCCCCGCACCATAAGCTAACTAAGCGCCAGGAGGTTATCTGGCGCCGCTTGCAAACACATTCATTTCCGTGCCCATACATTTATGCACGTATATACCCCGACTCGATTGATCCGCATTGCTCGCATTGTGGCTCAATAGCCACACTTAATCACATTCTCTGGGCCTGCAGGGAAGATCCCCCCTCTCTCGATCTCCTAGCCGCTCCCTCGCCAGAGGGGTGGGAGGCAGTTCTGACCTCCACCAGCCTGGCCGTTCAGCTCCAGGCCGTACAAAGGGCAGAGGAGGTGGCCATCAAGTTCAGCCTGGCGGGTCACCTACCTCCTTAAGTCTGACGACAATAAAGTTGTGTTCTCTTCTCTCTTATTCTTTGCACGACCCCCTCGTCCCATTTTTTTTCGTTTCATTACTTTATTGCTTACGCTCTCTGTATATTATTTTTATTTTTTTCGTGAGTGAAAGCGCAAAAGAAAATCGATCGTATACAGGCTTCAGGGCGGGAGAGTGTGCCAAACAACTCTCTCGGCCCGAATTTGGCGACGGGATTCGTGTTTTCCATCCTTATGTATTTGCAGGGAAAAAAGACATAAAAAATAGCGGGCTGGGTGAGAACGCAAATGTATTTTCGAACAGGTGTGCGCTAAGCTGTTCAGATTGACAGGGTACACGCGTTGCTATAGCCCCGACAGGAAAATGATTTTTTTTTTTCGTTCTTGCGGCTGGCGCACGGCAGCAGGGCATCTATGAAAGACGTTTTTTTCTCAGAGTTGCAGTCGCTCAGTCTGTTTGAGAGAAAATTCCGACGATAAAGTAAACAAGAAAGTGAGAGATGCGAATGAAAAGGAGAACTGACGATGCCCAAGAATCGAATTGCTCTGCTTTGGGGTTCTTGCTGCTTTCGGCGGGTCGTGCACGTGGTATGGGAATTTGAAACTATGCAAAACAAAAGAAGAAGCAGCAGCAGCTTGGCGTGGCTCGAATACCGGGATTGAGATATTGACGAAACGGATGTCAGCAATGGCGAAATAAGCAAAAAATATCGCAGCACATCGACGGACTGAATGATGATGAGTGGGGCGAAGCGTCCATCAGTCCGCCCACGCTTCCATTCGTCCGTTCATTCTTGCTTCCGTTCGTCCATGGGTCCGTCCGTCCGTCTATGCGTCCATCCGCCCGTCTGTGCGTTCTTCCGTGCACCCATCCATGCGTCTGTCCATGCATCCACCCCTGCGTTCGTCCGTTGGTCCGTCCATACGTACGTGCGCCCACTCGTCCGTCCATTTGTCCATGCGTCCATCCGTCCGTCCATTCGCGTGTCCATCCATCCGGCCATCTGCTTGTCTACCTGTCCGTCCATGCGTCCGTCCGCCCGTCTAGTGAACACTCCAAGTACCACCGTCTCCCACCTTTTCATCCTAATTCATCACATAGAAGTTCCACTATCCAGCGGATATTCCCAGGACTAAACGTACTCCTCTTCTTCTTCCTCCTTCTCCCCCTCCTCCTCATCTCCCCCTACTACTACTACTACTACTACTACTACTAATAATAATAATAATAATAATAATAATAATACAACTACTACTACTACATCGTTGACGCGCGACCTACGGCATCAAGAGGTCCACCCCTAAAATTAATGCACCCCTAGCGTAAGTATAACATTCTCTTTCGCTTGTTAATCATAAAACTACATGGACGCCATCTGTTTTATAACATCTGCATTGGTTTATGGCATCAACAACTAACGCCTAGTGGTGAATCCTGGGACGAGGTGGCTACGTACTACATACTTCGGGGACGACCGACCCACGCCTTAAGGAGCTTTGCCCCTAAAAATTCGGATGAATCCCGCTGTAGCGTCGTGCATCGAAAATGCACCGATGTGTTATGTTTGAACTTCCAATGTTTCCTCGTGAACATGATGAACTCTGCCTCTTGCGCTAATAGTGCGAATACGTTTTTACAGCAAATGCTATAGTGCTCGTGTAAGAGGTTCACTTCCGCGAACGGCGTCACCTGATGGGGTGAATGAAATCGGACACTTTGTTCAACAATGACTAGGCAAATTGTATGCCTAAATACTTCATTAGTAACACTAGTAATTGATGAAGGGGCGCAAACTGTCGGACTGTGATCAAACTGTCACTTGCTTCGCACGAGCTATGAGTGACAATAGTGTAATACCTATAGGTGTGGCGCGTAGTATGGCCTTCATGCTTTCCTGTATAATATGTTGCTTTAATTTCAATTGCAACACCCCATTCAGACTAGCTGTTCCTCACCAAAAATAATTGTATATGGGCTCATCACGTTTGTTTGTCCACGCGATGAACTTCAGCAACACGTGAAGAACATATGCGTCCTTCAAAAAGTACGGCATGTGCCCCACAGTTATAGGATGGGTATGTATTGCAACTGTAGTCAAGAGGAGGAGGAAGAACAAATTTGGCAGATTCTACGTACCTGGGAATCACCGTAATGCGATGCATGCGGAAGAAAGGTGGCCGTGTTGCATTTTTTTATTGAGCGACACGTCATGAAATGTAAATATATGTACAAATGTTGCATGCACAGAAATGCGTTGAAGAGTTGCAAATATTTCTATACCCAGCTGTTTGCTTTTGCCCAACGATGCCAACTGGACCATGCGTATTAACACCATGCGCTGATGTGAAGCGCTGATGCTCGCGAGAATTCTGACCCTGGACACTGCCACATAAATCATCTTCAGTGCGTGGCAACTAACCACACTTGACGTTAACCCGACGTGAGGGCTGTATCGAAGGACTACTTATGTAATGTTTATAAAATTGGGTAGGCGACACTGCAACGACTATTGACGTTTCACGAAGATTAGCGTCTATTTTAGAAGTAGTTCTGAGACCTGGCGTAGCTCTGTGGTAGAATGCTTTATTGCCACGCAGAATGCTTCCGTTCAATTCCAGCTGGGACCCTGACATTTATGCTTTGCATTCGTCGGCTCGACGCTATCGATGTCGGGTATTTCTTAACGCGAAAGCGTTAAAATTGCCCATTTGTGTTCTCGTCATTTCTGGGTAGATGCTAAGAGTCATTCGCTTGTGGCATATGTGCCACGTACCAGCGGCACATATACCCGCCTGTGAGTATGCGCCACTGTCTGACGGGAAGTGTTTGACGACGTACGCGACAATGTTGTGGAAATATTCATGTCTTGACCAGCGCATCATATTTGTCAAATCAACTTACCTTCTCATGCTAATTTTGGTTCACGCCAAGTTAAGGAGGTGACCACGAGAGCACCCAAACGTAAGCGGCTAGATTGATTGATTGATTGATTGATTGATTGATTGATTGATTGATTGATTGATTGGTAGATAGATAGATAGATTATCAGCAGCAGCAGCTTGACTACATACACTGCAGGACAAAGGCTTCTCCCATGTTCCGCCAGTTAACCCGGTCCAGATAAATAGATAGATACGCTCAAAGTCACCGAAGTTCGCTAAGGAATGCTTCGCAATTAAAACACTCATGCGTCTGGTGCTAAGTACTGATCCATGGTCGTGTCGATCCGACGCTACTTTGACTGCCAGGTCGTCACTGCTTCTCACGTAAATCGTCACACGACACACTGATCTACTGAGCATGCTATACGCTGAATGCTTGTATGTTTGTAGACCCGTGTGCTGAGATTTGAGTGCACGTTAAAGAACCCCAGGTGGTCAAAATTTCCGGAGCCCTCGACTACGGCGTCTCTCATAATCCTTGTGAGAAACGAAGAAAGGGACTCGGACCCGATCGTTTGGCTACATCCTATAGGTGAACGGAACAACTCAGCGAGCCAGCGCCCCTGCCTCGTGCTCGTGCACGCCGCCCTTCTTCCTCCTTTATTTGTAACAATCTTATGGAGGCTTTGGAGTGTTAAACCACACATATCAATCGTCAATTGTATCAAGATGGCAAGTTGGGCCAGTTGGATTACGTTCATAATTGAAATTTTTTTTTTGGAGCGCACTAAAAAACGGACGGACAGAAGAGGCTGACAAGGACAGCGCTTGCTCTCACAACTGAAGGTTTATTAATGAGAAAATGTATTTAAAGCGCATACATGGTCTTCCGCGCATGTGCATCAGAACAGGGTGCAACAGAAACCACTCTTGAAAGCTGTATTCTCCTTTTAGGAGCTGGCTCACCAGGTTCTTAAACTGAGTCGAAGTCGCGCACCTTAGATCTAGATGTGACTGCTAGAGGTGCAGCTGTTACGCTGGTTTCAAGTCTGACGAGTGGAGTGCATTTTTTTAGCGAAACGTCGATTCAGAGGTCAAAAGAGGACAAAAATGTGTGTGGTATGCGGTGGCGCCGCTCATGAGGGAGCGGGGAGAAGACGAGCGTGGTTGAAACGCTCGAGAAGCCAGTGGGGTCGAGGCATCGGGCAGCAGAAGAGAACGAGGGTCGCGGCAGCTACTGGTCCGTTGTGACGCCGAACCTTTCAAGTGTGGACTCCAGGCGAACTCGGACAACGAGCAACGCCGGGTGACGACGGTGCAAGCGTCACCATCGAGACCCGCGAGCGAGTTGGCGACTCCGGGGGCAACCGAGCCAGGCAAGCTGAGTCCTGCGGAACTGGCCTACCGGTGTTCCAGGCGTGGCCTAACATGCGCATGGCCAGTGACGCTACAGCGAAGCGGCGGTCCCAGCGACTGTCGTGATGAAAGAACCACACCGTAGCACCACATTCTCAAGGCGATACGGCGACACGTCGGACCATCTCGTCGACCGCGACGTGTGAGTGCCATGGTGTGTCAAATAGCTGCGCTGTGTCAGGGCCGCGGGATTCGTGTACCGGAGGCGACACACTGTGGCTATAAGAGGGAAAAGAAGAGAAAAGTGAGCCCCGTAACTGTCTGCATCAGTGTGCCACACCTCAACAGTAGTTCACGAGAGATGGGGTGAGGAGGGATTAAAACGACAGGATTAAATGTATAGAGAGAAAGAGAGATGCGCTAGGACAGCGAGCGACGACATACGAGGGATAGGAGAGAGGAAAGATGGAAACACGGTCACAGGAGTCCGAGGACGGGGCACCACGTAAGAGAGCTCATGTCGGTGACAGGATATGGCGTAGGGCTAATCCAGTCGGCCAGAGCTGTGCTGACATCGTCGTAGGGGACTGGTGACAGGAGGTGGCGTAGGACCAACCCAGTCGGCCAGAGCTGCGTTGTCGTCGGAGGTCGCGAGGGCACAACCGGTCGGCACGTAATCCAGCGAGCGAGTCATATAGAAGCGTTGGGATAATTGTGCCGCAAGGTATTTTGGAGATCATTCATGTAATTGTAAATATTCCATATATGTGTGTCCATGTTGTATAAACGTGATGTCGTTGCTTACGTCGCATCTCTTGTCGTTTGAGCACCTGAGCCCATGCGAACTTGTCACACAAGAATTGCCACTAGATGGCGCGCCTATACAAACCACTCGCTTTTAGCGCGCCTCCGTTTTCTTCGTCGAGAGACGGATGGAGGCGATATGAATTGATGCCACCAACTGATATTCAGGTATACGTTGATAATGATGTCAAGTATATTGTGCATCAAAACTTTATTTGATGAAAATAAAGTGTAATATATATATATATATATATATATATATATATATATATATATATATATATAATCATGAACAATGATGAACAAGGTATCCACCGTAACAAACACCTCGTCATCATTTTCTTATTACATAAGAGGCAAATTCAACTGGGACAGCACAAACGTCATCTACCTTCTCGAATGCACCTTATGTCACGCCCAGTACATAGGCCAAACTGAGAGTGCGTTCAGATCGAGAATAAACAACCACGGAGCACGGAGCACACCTTCCTCTTACTAAACATGTTAATAATTTAGGCCACCCCTTCGACACATTTTCCGTAGTGGTGCTTCAATCCAATTTCAAAACACAACATGATTATCAGATTATATAACCTTGTGTTTGACATCCTTTGACATCCGCTTTAACGCCGCTTGTTGCACATGTAGGCGTGTATGTGAATGTAAACATTCGACAAAAGTCTGTCTGGTTGGGTATGAAACTGGGGTACGAAAATGGGTATGAAACTGGGAGAACCCCTGAGGAAGGAACCAAGTCGGTTTCGAAACGTGGGGTTTCTTCAAAACTTTTGGTTGGAGTCTAAATCATCTCCCAAGCGTGTATGTGTATGCATTTGATATGTGGGGTTTAACGTCCCGAAAGCACCATATGATTATGAGATTATGTGAGACGCCGTAGTGGAGGGCTCCGGAAATTTCGACCACCTGGGGTTCTTTAACGTGCACCCAAATCTGAGCACACGGGCCTACAACATTTCCGCCTCCATCGGAAATGCAGCCACCGCAGCCGGGATTCGATCCCGCGACCTGCGGGTCAGCAGCCGAGTACCTTAGCCAATAGACCACCGCGGCGGGGCATGTGTATGCATATACATATGCAGGCATATTTGCCTTGAGACTAATTTGTTGAAAGCAATGCCGCATGTACTCTCGCATGCCGCCCATCTTACATCTGGTCCAAATAGTGGACACGGCAAGCCACTTTCTCGACTTTGTGGGTGGTCTTTGATTGCCGCCAGCACCTGGGAAGCCTCTGTGGAGAGCGGCCGGCTTCAATTAGGCATGCCGAACGAACCCCATCCGCTTAAGCACACGGGTGGGCACGCATCTTAACGACGTTTTGCGCACTTCTGGAAGATAACGTGCTCAACAAAGAAACGCTCAGAGTAACATACGGTATCTATTACAACTTCCTCTTTCATCCCGAAGCGAATGGATATTCCCCTTTTAGCGGCGTAAGCAATGCGCCCTGAACCATTGACACTTGTTCATTTTTGTTGATGTGCTTTTTTTTCTTTTTCTCTTTTTTTTCTTTTTCTCCAAGGGCCCATGCAGCCATGTCTAGTCCGCCCTTATCATTATTTGTCATTTATTGATTGTTTGTTTGCTTGAACTGACCCCGCCTCTTGTTATATTTCAACAAATATTGACGCATACGTCTCCCTCTCCACTTTGAGTGTATCGATGTTGTACTTCTGGTCCCTCTCCACGATACATTCTAAAGAATTGCGATTAAATGTGTACATGTGTATGTATTGCGGGAATCTGTAATTAAACTTGAACTCAATGTACGGATCGCATCTTTGATAAGACATGTCAAAAATTTCCTATATACATTCCTTGGCATTATTGTCTGTTAGATCTCATTAATATTGTGTCAAAACACGGGAAAACGAGCCCTGATATAACACGTGGCCACGTCTTTATATGACGGTACATAATTTTGTACGGAGGATTCACGGGCTTTCCTGATATTCTCCGAGCGCATGAACCGGCACGTTTCGTGTAGGTTTCAATCTGAGATCTTATCATGAGCCCGGATTTGGTGTCTGCCTGTACACGTCATTTTGGTCTACTTGCCGTTGCAATCACTCGTTGTTAGTTCTCTGAGGAAACCAAGTACTGTTTTCCTCCCAAACCCAGCCATGCCTTGCCGCTCATATTGGTCTTGGTTTCAGTTTGCTCAATCTGCAGGTCTCTTGTAGATTTCATGCGGCGAGCTCTTTACGTTAATCCTGACTGGGTGTACGCCTGCTTACGTCAGTGTGGTCTACTTGTCGTTGCGATCACTCGTGGTTGTCTGAGGAAACGAAGTGCTGTTATCCCCCACAACACAGCCATGCATACGTCTTGGTTTTCGCATGAACAATCTGCAGGTTTTGTATAGATTTCAATCTGTGAACTCTCTACGTGAACCCTGAATGGTCTTTGCGATCACTCCTAGTTGTTTGAGGAATCCGATGGAGGCGGAAATGTTGTAGGCCCGTGTGCTCAGATTTGGGCGCACGTTAAAGAACCCCAGGTGGTCGAAATTTCCGGAGCCCTCCACTACGGCGTCTCTCATAATCAAATGGTGGTTTTGGGACGTTAAACCCCACAATACAATCAATTAGTTGTTTGAGGAAACCGAGTGCTGTTTTCCCACACAAACCACCCACGCGTCCATCTTGGTTTTCATATAGAAAGGAGATTACGGGCGTCTGTCTCACTCAGTCTGAAGTAAAGCGACCAAGCTCGTACCCTTTCAGCCACCACTCTTCTCCGTCCGCAAGGCTGCCCTGTAAGGTCAGGGGTCGCGATTAACGCAACTCACTTGGTGGAGGAGGGATTATCTGCGGAGAGTTGGCGTTTCCTTTTGTCGCCTCCGAGTTCCGGAGGCTCTCTAAGTGCCGCGGTGATGCCGATAATGACGTCTTTTGGAGCACGTTTTGTGTTGCTGCTGCTGATACCCAGGCACAATGTCTGACAGACTAGTCGGCGTCTGTTCATATTCATCTTGTCGCTGATGTTGGAAAATGTTCTAACATGTAGCTGTATACATATTTACTTATATACATGTATCAATGGCGTGCCAGTCTCGTGCTGCCCCGTTTGTAGAAAAGACCCTCTGGCAGCTTAATAAAAAGACATTTTCGAAGCCAGAGGGTTCCTGGAATTGAGAACCCTCCCACATTAGGGTGACACCGGGCCTCACTCGGAACACTGTTTTAAAAATAAACGTTTATTTCTCTCTTCTTAAAGAGACATCTCAGACTGGGTGAAGAGTCCTAGACGTTTAAATAGCACCAGCAGTTTCATATACACCCGATGTTTCGAAAGCCGTATGAAAATCGATAATTAGACCTGTTGGCAACACATCTTGAAAGAAGCGTGCCGAAAAATGACATGAACCAAAGATGGTCTCGAAACGTCTGGTGTATCTCAAGGCGTTGCTGGTGCCACTTCAGCATATGTAATACGTGTTACTACTGTTTAGCCTACCTGTGTGGCTCTTTGTCTCTTCAGTAATGCGCAACAGTTCAATATGCATCGATTGTAATTCATGTCCTTGGCAGTGATAGTGAAACCAAAGTGCTTTAATTTTAAAACGCGTGCTTGGCGAAACAAGAAACAAACACTTGACTGATTTAAAAAATCGGCAGATCCCACGTACAGTGGGAATCGATGATATGCGAAGCATGAATGAGGAAAGTTGATATGTCACTTTAGAGAGAGAGACAAAGATGCAAGGAAAGGCAGGGAGGTTAACCAGGCGCACATCCGGTTTGCTACCCTGCACTGGGGAAGGGATAAAGGGGAGAAAAGAGGTTGATATGTCACTTTAAAATCAGAACAACATTATGAGGTGCACGTAAATTATGCCGTACATGGCATGTGAAGTATTGGGTGTGCCGACACCAAGAATAAACTTGTTGTCGAGAACGCCTTCAGTTTTACTCAAACTTATCTTCTAAATTCATATAGTGGTCTTGATCTGTTCAGTTCGCCAAAGAGTTCTTTGCGTGCTAAGTACGTTAACATGTAGATTTAGTTTTTTTTCCCTCGTTTTGTCCTTCACAGCCATATCTTTGTGCCAAGTATGAATAATAATTATACTATAATTTATAATTTATTTCAGTTTCTCTTTCGTATTTGTCGATTATTATTTATTTGATACTACCATTTGTTAATACTGTTGTTTCATGAACCTTGCTGCAAAACTGCTGCTAAAAAGGATGTCGCTGTTTTGACAAGCTGTCTCTGACAATTTTTTTTCTGCGCCTCCACAGCTCATACCCCCACAAGCCAGAATTCAAGAGTTTCATTTGATTTAATGATCATTCCACATTGACTTAGTAAACCGGTAAAGAAATTGCTTATCAGCCCGTGATTAAGGCACGCATGAATCGAAAAGAAAATTATGTATAGACGTCAATGCACTCAATACGGCCTGTTTTTAATTTATCTTTCGAGTCTGCAGATATGGAGCACTTTGTTTTTTTTTTGTTCTCGTAACACTATGCATTTTCGTGCTGCTGGTAAAGTGTATTGTTTATTGTCGTCTGTCTCGTGGTGACTGCATGCTTTATCTTTTAAGTTTCCAATTCACACCTTGCAAAACAAGTTGCAGCGCATCCACCAGCTAGTTCCTTCCCCGCACGAACAGCCACGACAGTAAATAGCAGGCAATTTTTCCCCGCTGAACTCATGTCCCTACCTGCAGTTCATTCGGTTTCTTTCTTTTTTTCTGTACAGCGTAGAGTGTACTACGAGCTGTGACATTCCCGCAGTAATTATTTTAACGTTTTTGTCGTTCCCGCGCACCTTCGCTGGAATGAATGACTAGGGGTTAACACGCTCAGAGCGAGTAAAAGCTGTCTTCCTGGGAACGAATCGCTTCGCGTCATAAAATCTTCTTCTAGAAAAGCCAACTTACAGATGGGGCAATCGTCGGCGTTCCGTATTTTGCGAAGTGTCAATTCACAAAAGCGTCTCTCTCTCCACCGTTTATTTTGCACTTGAAGAGTTGACTGCGGAAATGGCGGCCGGATATCCTTGGCTTCGCTAATCCAGCCATTTAATCCCAACCCCAAACACCAACACGGCCGCAGACTCAACGGGCGGGCGCTTTGCGTCGGCGCGCTTTTCTCTTCCTTTCTTCGGTGCCAGAAAGCGAAGGCGCTTGGCGGGGGGGAAAACGGGATATGATACTCGCACTCTCCCTATTTTTCCCCATCGTCCATATATTTTCTTTCTCCCCAGAAGCCATCCCTCTCCCTGGCGAGACTCCGAGATGCGGGCAAAGAGAGCGAGAGGCGCGGGTCGCATCACGTGATGCCCGTGCGAGCCACTCGCGGGCCGCGCGTCTCTTCCCTCGCCGTCCCTTTCCACCCGGGGCGCTGTTGCGCTCGGCGAGGCAGGGGATCGCGCCAAAGCGCGGCTTGACGACTCAGTCGCTGCTGCTCGGTGGAACCTGGACCGTTTTATTTTGCGCGGGAGAGGAACATGCCGCAGGCGACGGCGACAACGAATCCGCTGCGGTGCTGTTGTCGTGACGTGTGACGCGGACGGGCCTGATCCGACCGTCGTGTTGCGTCACATCCGGCAGACTGGACCCGTGACGTGGAACGTCACTTCCCGTCGCCCCGTACTATCCAGGAGTGACGTCACGGACGCTTCACCGGCAAAAGTTTGCGCGTGAGTTTTGTGCGATCTCTTAACTTTTTATTTTATTTTTTTTGTCTGGCTGCTGGCGTCCCACATAATGAAGGGTGCGCAGATATTTTTTTACTTTGTTCATCTGCGAGCTTGCGCGCACCTTAGCCAATGCAGTTCATTGAGAAAAAAAAAAAGGAGGGTTCCTTCTTACGTCATCTTAGGTATAATATGATTAAGTTTCAAGTGCACAATTTTAAGTGCACAGCAATCTATTATCGTATACATGTGTTATTAGTTTTTGTTACCGATCACTTGTTCTGCTGTTCATTTAGTAAAAACGGAAGCTTGCTTCATGTTAGTGCTGTTAGTTTCTACAGCTGAGTTATGCACATAATGGTGCATAATTGCAGTATGTAATTTTGTGGATCTTAAGTTTAGAACCTACGGTATAGCTTTCCTGACAGCGCTTATTCGACGTGGTATTTTTAACTCTCTCAGTGTAACTACTTTCAGTGTAATGTTCCGAGAGTTTGGCCATGTATGAAAGTAGTACGTGGCCCTAGGGTATTATGGTACCGGGAGCAAAGGGATAAGCACAAACACGTCTACTAATGGGAAGTATTTTTGTAATGCACTGCGGTCTAAAGTTCTTCCCTGTTATTTACAGGCACTGTTCACCTCTTGGCAATTTGTACTTTGCTTGAATGCAATGAGGGTTCAGACTAAATGCAATCGTTCGAACCTTCCCAAGACATTTAGTAATGCCAACTGAATTTTGAACAAATGAGAGTGCTCCGTGATTCAACCTTATCCTCAACAAATTTGCAGCTTTCCCTTCTGGTTTTATTTCAAGACACTAAGACTCAAAACAAATATCGCCGAGAAAGCGATGCTTCGGAAGCGTGTCTCCTGACATTTTGAAATATTTCACGCATAAATTTCAATTTTCGCTTGGCTTTCCTAATTAACACTAATAGGGCGTCCCCGTACCCCAGGGACGCTCCCGGTTTTTGATGTGTTTGAGAAATAAATAAAAATAATTTCCAAAGCAAGATTGTGCTAAAGCAGTTAACGTCCTGTCAAATGGCACATATAGTCATTGAAACGTGGCTGGGGAAGAAGCAAAAGTCAAAGTATGTACACTCGTTCAGCAGCGGGGACTTGGTTAACAGGGACATTGGACTGGGGTCTGTTATACGCAGGCTCACATCATGGCGACTGAAGTGTTGTGGGAATATTTCTTACGCAATCATTATCAGATCACTATCATGTTCGGCTATCATTATGACAAAAGCTCTTCTTTTTTTGCGGACGCAAAATGTTAGTACCTATATTATAACTACCCAGTAATATAAGTGCCGAAACCAAGATGTGGTGTGGGGTACACTCCAGTAGATTGTTCCGAAAGTTTTGGATACCTCAGCTTTTTAAACTTTCACCTAAATACGGGGCCCTAGCATTTCCGACTCCACTGAAAATGTGACTGCGATCGAACCTCTGACCTTCGTCTTGGCAGCTGAACACCGTAATCTGTGTACCACCGCAGCAGACACGTTATTGCGGACAGCACTGACCCAGCAGCTAGCTAAATCTTGCCCTTGGAGAAGCCTTTCTTCGTTGCAATTTTATATCAGTCAATGTTCACAACAAAACATGGGTCATATAAAGCCAAAGATTGTGTGCCTACGCAAATGTTATGCGAAAAGTTTCAGTTAACGCTTTCTGATACTACCATCACTATTGCAGCTGCTAAATCACGCAAGCAAACTTTGAAAAGACTGGTTGATTGATTGGTTGATTGATTGATTGATTGATTGATTGATTGATTGATTGATTGATTGATATGTGGGGTTTAACGTCCAAAAACCACCATATGGTTATGAGAGACGCCGTTGTGGAGGGTTCTGGAAGTTTCGACCACCTGGGGTTCATTAACGTGCACCCAAATCTGAGCACACAGGTCTACAACATATCCGCCTCCATCGGAAATGCAGCCGTCGCCGCCGGGATTCGATTCCGCGACCTGCGGGTCAGCAGCCGAGTAGCTTAGCTCTCGGCTGCTGACCGTGACCGGGCAATCATTTAAAAGGAAAAAGAGAACCAGCCGTGGTCGTTGGCCTCTCTAAGTGGCTCCTTCACACGAACTTCTAAACACCACCATTCATCCGATTAAATATTTAGATACGCAGTGCTTTAGGTCTATCTTCAGCCGAATCTCATGGGGTGCTTTTTCAGTAATCTATCCCTCTAAAATCTATGGGCTCACTTGCATATGATGAGTACTAACTTTGGTGAGAACTCACAAAAGTGTTCCCACTCATGTCCACGCATGCTAACCTACAATCATTTGTGCTTACTTTGATTTATACACTCTTAATGTACATTTATGCCTTTTCTTGCAGCAGCACTGTCAGTACACTCTAACAGTGTTTCATATATTGTGAACGGGCTCGTAGCGCTGAAGTGTTGCGGACTAGGTATGAGATGTCTTCATGTGAGACAGTTGTTTGATTTTGCAAGAATCGGCAAACTTTATAGCGCTTAGAGCTATGGCAAGAATGTGTTCGAGACTGAACATTTATGGTTGGGTACTACTGACGCTCACAAGAGTGAGGAACTTCTGCCTAAAAAAAGTTGTGCAGTGTAAATAAAAAAAATCTGAATTTTTTGAACCACCACTCATAATCGGGTGAATGGTTCGAAAGCTTTCATTAAATATTGCTTTAGAATTTATTCGTGACATCACGGCGACGGCACCAGTGCACCTTCACGGTCCATATGACTAACATCAGAACATTATATACACACAAGTAATTCTAATAAAGAAGTTCCATTTCTTTTCCTCTATTGAACGTTCGTTAATGCAATTGAAGTGCTAGTGTGGACGACTGTCAAACACACCTCGGCGCGTTTAATTTCACTGGTTCTTAGCCAACTCTTAGTTAACCATTCGCGGGAACTTTAGAGTACGAATACATCTAACTTTTTTTGACACAATGATCTTGAACTGTACGAGTTCTGATGTTTTCGTCTTTTGTTTAAAAGAAGCTTCAGAAAACTAGCATTTTCACTTTTATCTCACGTTACTGAATGGGGCCAGTGTTCACCAAAATATTGTGCCCCGCGTTTGTTTCTAAGACGAGCTTTCAGGCAGTCCGTCTGCTGATTCCATATTTAGCGAAACTGGTTAGCCAATGGCAAACAGCTCGATCTACAGAGCGCATTGGTTGCTTTGTAAATTTAAGCCCACGTATTTCATACTCAATCGCCCCGCCACGGTGGTCTAGTGGCTAAGGTACTCGGCTGCTGGCCCGCAGGTCGCGGGATCGAATCCCGGCGGCGGCGACTGCGTTTCCGATGGAGGCGGAAATGTTGTAGACCCATGTGCTCAGATTTGCGTACACGTTAGAGAAGCCCACGTGGTCGAAATTTCAGAGCCCTCCACTACGGCGTCTCTCATAATAATATGGTGAATTTGGAATGTTAAACCCCACATATCTATCTATCTATATATCTATCTATATATCTATCTATATCTATCTATATCTATCTATATATCTATCTATATATCTATCTATATCTATCTATATATCTATCTATATCTATCAATCTATCTATCTATCTATCTATCTATCTATCTATCTATCTATCTATCTATCTATCTATCTATCTATCTATCTATCTGTCTGTCTGTCTGTCTGTCTGTCTGTCTGTCTGTCTGTCTGTCTGTCTGTCTGTCTATATATCTATACATATATATTTATATCTATATATCTATCTATCATGTTCTATCGCCCTATTATTTATTATAGATACTACGATCTGGCGCTAGCTCAAAGTATTGTGGCTAACTCTGAAATATATCCCGGCCACGGTGACCCTAGATTCGATAGAAGCAAAAATGCTTGAGGCTCGTGTTATTCGATTCAGTGGCGCACGTGAAAAAAACCACGGGTTCTCAAAATTTCCGAAGCCCTGCAATACGGCGTCCCTCATATTCATATGGTGGTTTTGAAACGCTAAACGCAAACGATTATTATTATCACTTTGGAAATATTGTAGCATGGAAACAGGAAAATTTGCGACAATTGCACCCATTTTTTTTCAAATTGGTCAATATTAATACAAACAACGGTAGAGAACACTGACCTCACTCAACTTTTTGCGCCGCTGTTTCTGCTATCAGACCAACGAAACGTGTCGCATCCCACATAAATCTCCCCAACCCCCAGTCTCCTCTCGCCTTGCAAACACAATACAGTTGACTCCGCCCTCACAACGTGAGTCGTGTTTGTATTTTATCACTGACAGCTGATTTGTAATGCAATTTGGGCAGACATCATTTCAATTACTAAACACAACTTTGGCAAGGACACACTGCAGCCTGGTGGTGGTCCTGGTTTATGGTACGCTTCAACTTGGGCACATGCAGCCGTGTGAACGGTACAAGTCGCCTATTTACTTTTGCATGTACCTAGACTGTAATATACTGTGCATGCATCAGAACAAAGTGCAATTTAATAATCGTTTACTCAACCATGCGTCCAGTCAAATGCTGTGAATATGTCAGTCTTGGTACAACAAATGGATAAACGTCTTAAAAAATAGTTAGTGTCCTGCGTTTGAACAATAGCGTACTATAAGCAGGAATGTAACCAGCGAACTGTTTTTGTTGATATTGTTTGATTTTCGTCATACTTGAGCAATAATAGAGGTAACAACTAATTAGCCAATTTATACTTTCTGTCAGTTGAAAGACGTAACTTCATTGTCGAATTGCACATCACATTCGAACTATGCTCTCTCCTCACTACAGCTGTGGTGGACTCAGATTTTTGATACGAAATGAAAAGCAAATTTTGAAATACCCCTTAGAGCTCATCGCTATACACGTTAGCGAAATTCGTCAGATTGTCTAATTATTTTTGGACAATTCACTGTCCATCTCTAACAAGTATATTTCCGTTTTCATAGGTTTGCTTTGCAACGAATTCTTTTGGTACTCGTCTAGTAGCTAGTACTTCATTTTTGTTGTATCTACACAAGATAACGGTGGCACCCAGTTCACATTGCACCGTTTGGACAAAACCGAAAAATCACGGCTTCGGACGTCCGGGAACAACGAAGTATGTTACAATAAGCAGCCGTAATAGAGAGCTCCGAAGTAATTTTGACTGGTTAATGTGTTTTTTACACTGTGGCCTAGTAGACCCAATACACTACACACAAGTCTTTTGCGTTTCATTCGAGTTGCAATGTGCAAGCAGTCTTCCGGACATATCCGTAGACTTTGCTTCGATCAGCATCATGCTGTACTCGCAAAGCTATCACGTCAAAGTCTACCAAAATTTTGGAAACGATTGAAATTCATGATTTAGGTGTTTCGTAGGAGTTCCACGTCAGCGACTGTGCCCCGCTAGTGTGTTTCTTGGGAAATCTTGTGTGTCGAGTGCTACAGAAGCTGATCTAAGAAGCGACGTACAAGGGATCTAAGTGGTTAAGATGCGCCCCTTCAGATACAGCAATATGATCAGCTGCTTACAATCTTTCAATTAAGTTGATGCATTTGTTTTCCTTTGTCTATTCGGTCTGGTAATTAGCCCCTTATCTTAAGTTAGGCTCCGATATGAAATGTATACAACACAACTTATAACTTGGACCACTGACTTCGTTTTGTAAAAGACTTCTGCGGAATAGATATCTTCGGAATAGAAACACTAACGTCACTACATACTCGTACTACTACCAACTGAGTAGATAAACGCACTGAAACTTCGGCGAGTTTTCACTTGAACGTAGTGGTATTTATAGCGCGTAAACAGGCAAGAAACGAAAGGCAAAGGCAGACAGACGAGCGCCATGTCTACCTTTGTCGTTCGTTTCTTGTCTGTTTACGCGGTTCAAATACCACTATATGCTTGAGCAGACAAATGTGCACTACACACACATCCACTACAACGGGATGTCTAACAGCGAGGGCATTGTCTTGTTGCGCCTATGACAGGAGTACCTAAGAAACAAAAAAATGGGACAGGGCTTCGCGACTGGGAGGACCGGCTTTCAGCGCGTCTCATGAATCACGTGTAGGGCCCGACGCGTGCTTCATAGGCCTGACATTTCGCGGAGCGTGTGCTCCACCGGGAATAGCAAAGCGAAACAAACACGCGCACGGAACGGCATATTACGGATGGAGCGGGCTGACCATTTGCATATTCCGGAGGCCACGGGCTCATTGTGATGACCGCAAGCCCGCGCCAACCACCTTTTTTTTTATCTGCGTTATTCATTTTACACGATGGCCGCACAAAAAGCGTCCGCGCCATCGCCGATGTGTGGCCTGCCCGGCGCGGCGGGCCGCGCTGAAGGTTCGTTTTGAATGTCGCGTCGTATTGATTTCAATCCGACCGCCCTGTTTAGGAAACCGTGACTGCTTCCTAAGTCTCCTTCCACCTTCTTTTATTAGCGGCATTCGCGTTTAATAAAAGTTTATCCAATCCAATCCAATCGCGTTTAATGATGGTCGCCCCCCGTGCGATGCCGGAATCGAAGTGACCGTGTCCGACGCACGATTTAAATACAAGCCAGCGGGCTGGTTTTCCGCACTTTTGAAGATTACGGTTGGCATAGGAACAGATAGTATGCTTCGATTCGCTATCCTTGGTGGAGGTCCCTGCGGTATTATTTAAAAAAAAACGCTTTAGATATACATTATGAACAGGATCGAGTAGTCGTGTGCGCTGTAAGAAAGCTACGGAATAGAGTAATAGGTGTCATTACGCCACAGCGGGGAAGATAGGATCAATATGGGCAAGAATCGCCGGTGCACCCATCGGCTGTTTTGAGGTTGAGTGGAAATTACCCTTTGGTGTTTTAGTTTTTGAATACAAGTCACGAAACAAGTACCTTAAAGGATCAGTGAAAATTGCCTTCCTTCTTAGATTTTAATATAAGGGACGTGCATGAACCAAACGCCAAGGCAGTGAGGCAGATGATTCATTAGATCTCTTTATGCAATATTTAATGTACTGCCTTCAGTGAATTATTTAAATGCATCTCTGCTTCCATGACATCGTATAATGTTCTTTTATACCCTCAACAAACTGACTGCTCCTCAAATAGAACTCAATCTAAATGGTTATGGTTAATGAAATGACTTGGAAGAAGGCTACCGAACAAGCTTTCACCGCAAACATGGTAGTGCGTCATTTTCGCGCTATATTCCATGGCAGAAAACAAGCTTTTTTTTTGTTTGGGGATGGTTAGGAACATGGGATTAAGACAGGAAAAAAAGGACAACCAACCGTTTGTCACAAGGAAATTAGCAAGAGAGCCACAGGGAAATTCGTACGCATTTCTCAGACAGAAAAGCCTCTTAGTTGTCGAAAAATTTGTCCTGGACTGGGGCTTTGCTGACAAATTCTTCGGCAACTAAGAGGCTTTGCGATCTGAGAAATCGGTACCTTGTCGCTTCGTGCAACAAACGGGTAGTTGTCTTATTTCTCTTTCTTAACCCTTCCGCCACTTTATGGGTTTCCGCAAAACTCATTTTCATGACATAGGCCTGATGCGCCACCCCCTGGCTACGTCATTTCTTATTATTTAAGAGCGCCGAGTTCTAGCTTGCCCAGTTTCCGAAGCACGTGTCTGAGCTTTCACACTCGACAGCGAGTCATCTACGCTTGTTCTTTAGACTGCTCGTTTAATCTTTAGGCTGCTCGTATACCAATCAATTTTACAGGAAACTCAGCTGCCAAGCCCTAAAACGAAACTCCAACCAGTCTCCCAAACGCGTCACTTGTGTCAGAGTTGCAGGTTTTATGCAATTTCCACACACGTTGTCAGCTCGCCTACCCACGTTTGTGAACAAAGTGTGAAAGCCTGTGAACGTGTGAAGCATCGAGTGCACGTGCCTGACCCCTTTTTCTTTCTCTCTCTTTCCTTTTTTTTTGTTTTGACCAACGAAGCCAAGCATTCGATCAGCGTGAATTCGGGGTTTCTTGGGGTTTCGTGCCCGGCGACGGGTATCCCCTCTCTATTAATTGGTGGCTCCATGGAAATGGAAAGTGCAAATCATTTTCACTCCGGCCAATGGCGTCTCGTCGCCCTCGTTGTCGAGGCAGACGACGGCCCGACTTCGTGACGTTTAAATGTCACCGAGCCACGATAGCGAAGGCATCATGTGGTTCCAAGTCAGTTTGACATACAGCATGCGTTTTGCAGATTCCTCGAAGAAAATACAGGCCTTAGTGTTGCTTTTTGTGTTCGCGAACATTTCCTAATGTCTCCACATCGTTGGCAAAGTTTCGTTACGAAACTGAGGAGGCCTGTTGAAGAACTATACGCTTTCCTTCAGACTCCGATGAACGGGCAACGGAAGCAAATGTCAACCGAGCCCCGAAAACCAGGCGTATACATATGGCAGTTCCAACTGATTTTGACACACACGCGTTCAAAACACCCCCCATCAAATCCAGCTCTCGGCGTTTTAATTGCATGTTAGTGCGTTTTCTAATGTTTTATCGTATGCAAAGTTTTGTTACGAAACCACCACGGCCTGTTCAAAAGTCTTGTTCGCTTTACTTCAAACGCCCACGAACTAGAACGTTACATCTTCAAATTATGTCGCAAGTTGTTGTGGCCTCCGCTGGGTCTGAAGTGGTTAACTAAACTGTTCTAAAGAATCAACCCAAAGTTGAGGAATGCTCGAAACAGCCTCTCAAGAACTTTACTCGTGTGTCGCAACAGTGAGCGAAGTGATACTGTTCTTCAATTTTTTGAGCTTGACTTGGAATATAGCACGTGTAAAAACTTCGACAAATACCAAAGAACATCGCGATCTATATGCATTAAACTAGTTCTGCGTTCCACATCTGTGATTAGCTTTGCAAGTTAGCTCTCTCGTTACATTGCGAACTGGTCGATGGTGAATACGGTGTAGGTTACGAGTTTGGTGGTTTGGCTTTTAGCTAAGATAGAGTAACCATCATCATCAGCCTGACTGCTACAGGACATGTGCTTCTCCCATGTTTCGCCAGTCAACTCGGTCCTGTGCTTGCTGCTGTCACTTTACGCCCGCAAACTTACTAATCTCGTCGGCCCACGTAACTTTCTGTTTCCCTCTCAACTGCTTGCCTTCTCTGGGAATCCATTTAGTCACGCTTAAAGACCAGCGGTTATTCTGCCTGCTCGCTACGTGCCCGGCCCATGTCCATTTTTTCTTATTGATTTGTACGATGACATCCTTAACTGTGGTTCGTTCTCTGACCCACTCTGCTCTCTTCTTGTCTCTTAAGGTTACACATATCGTTTTCTTTTCCATCGCTCGTTGTGTACTTCTCAATTTAAGCTGCGCCCTCTTTGTAAGCCTCCAGGTTTCTGCTCCGTAGGTAAGTACCGGCAAGAGGCAGCTGTTTCATGCGCTCTTTGACGCGTACCTAAATATAGGTACACGGGCCACGAGCATATTGCCTCCATTGAAATGCGGCCGCCAAAGTCAGTGTTTGATTACGCGACCTACGGGTCAGCAGGCGTAGTGCCGTAACCTCTATACAACCGTGGAGAGGTGAATCCTGGTCATAACGGTCTCGTTTGGACGTAGTTGAAACGCTGGATGTCCGTGTATTTTGGTGCGACGCGCATATTAAAGGAGCGCATCGAATAACCACCGCTGATCGAAATTTTCTTTAGCCCTGCATTACGGCGTGCATCATAATCATGTCGTTGTTTTGTAGCTTGAAAGCCCGACAATCATTATCGTGCTCTAACCTTTTCTCTACTGGACGAGCTGGGGCTGCCCGCCAGGAAATAAGCATTTTACCCTGATCACTTTTGCTGGGTTCTCTGTAGCTTTTACAGACAGGCCATAAAAGAATTTAAAAATGTGGAGAAGGGGTGAATTTTGGCTTGGATATATGACTTGCATCACGTAAGTAGATTTAGAAAATGGCGCCCTTCTTTGTGGGCGTTCCGGAACAGCTCCCTGCAAGAAATAAAAAAAAGTAGTCATAGGTGAATTTATGACATCAAATAATTTACGTAAACACAATATTGTGTACAATGCATCTGAATCTCTAGTCTAAGGTCTGTTGTGATTCAGTCAAAAGTTATCACGAGAAAAGGCATGTCACTTTCCAATAAATGTATACAAACACAAATATTTTGCTAATGTTATAACACTTGGAAAACTAAATATAACAGAATGTAGTTACTGAGCTTTATCATTATACTCGTGGGCAGATAGAAGAAAAGAAAACAGAACATATATGTGTAAGACAGCGTACAAGTAAGGCTTATGAAACAGCAAAGCAAACTGACCATCACCAAAAAAAAAAACAAAATATGCCCATGTCTGCCTTAAGCTTCGTTACACGAACAATTTCAGTTCTCCTGCGAATGTGGCAGTGAGGGCTCATGACCGCACAGTTGCTCTGAATTATCGCATTCGCACGACGCTCGCATCTCGAAGTATCGGCAGTGGACGCACTAGGATATTGCCCGCTGTCGTGGATCAGTTGCTAGGATGCTCGGCTGCTGATTCGAATGTCGTGGGTTCGATTCCAGCCGCGGTGGTCGCATTGCGGTGGGGGCGCAATGGGAGAAGCCCGTGTTCTCTGCGACATCGGTGCACTTCAAAGAACCAACACCAGGTGGTGGAAATTCCCGGAGCTCTCCATTGTGGCGTCTCTCATAATCATATCCCGGTTTCGGACGCAACCCAACACATTATTATCACTTAGATATATACAAGCACTCACTGGCGCGTGGAAAAATTATGTCCACGCCCCTGCCTTCCTGCACTTGATTTTTTTTTTAAATTGCATATTCTGCTCCAGAGAGCGGATAAGTTTAATGAGTTTCCGTAGCGAAGTATGGTGAAGCCAAGCCTTTCTCCTTTTTTTTTGTGTGTGTGTGCACCTTGTGAATTCAGCATTACTGAATCATTTTTTTAGTGTTTCGAAGACGCTTACAATCATGTAGACATTGATGAACGGAAGGAAAAAACTTTATTGAAAAAAAAAAAGACCTGCAAGGTTACCGGCCCAGTCTCAGGCCACCCGGACGGTTTGTGTGGTGAGGCGTATGCCTTTCCACCACTTTCCGGGCCTGATGGGTTGCCCACAGTTGGTCCTGCAGATCTGAGCTAGTCAACGCACTTAGCCAGTGCTCTTCGAGAAGGTCTGGTTCTATACTGTCCTATCGATATATTACCGTGACCTGCGTGCATTGTCATACAATGTGTCATACCTGCGTGCTTGTGCTAACAGAAGACACAGCTTGCTTGTGGGTATTGTCTAGAATTTAATCTGTCCAAGTGTACTGCAGTTGAAAGGTTCTGGTTTGCAACCTTCTCCAATCTGCTTCTTGAGATCTGTCTAGGTGTTTGTGCGTGTGTGTGTGGGGTGGCTGTGGGATATTCTTCTCGTTGTTGCTTATAGTCTGCCAATATGTCATGGTACGTGACCAGTCTGTCTCTGGCGTCTTGGTAGACATTGACAAATATCCCTAATTTGTACAGTTCTAACCCCGAACTACTCTGTAGGGAAATGGTTAGATTTCCTCTCCAGATCATTTCGCACAAAATTAACAAACTTTTCGCACATTTACGGACAGTCCTTCATAACGCATATCGTAAAGAGCCATACACGGTGATCACCCCTTCGTCTGGTTCACCGGCCGGGCCTCACTGTTATCGAGAGAAAGAAAACGCGCCCTGGTACGCCCGTCGACCAAGTGCCTCTCCATTAGGCACGTGCTCAGTGGAACGGACACAGAAGCCTGACCGACCGAGCGCACGGTCACGTCGACGGGACCGATGAAAAAGTTCCCGACGTCACGTTTCTGCTTTGGCCGTCCTATTGTGCAAAAAGCGCTAGTCGTCGTCAGCGAGTGAGAACGCACTAAAAAAAAAATTTGCTTGGTGGTTGAATGGAGTTCTGCCAGAGTGGTTCTTCATCTATGCTTCTTTCCTTCTTTTATTGCCCGCGCTTTCGCTTAGGCTTGATTATGGTGCCATTTAGGCGCAATCGGTTTCTTTTTCGGCGCCCATATACGCGATCTACTGGAGGAGAGTGCCTTTTTGTTTTTTGAGAGTCTTGTTTGTTGGCGTTCGCTTGTTATTTCGTGTTTTTTTGTTCAGTGTTCCCGTTTCTTTGCGACTTTTCGCGTCGGCTACCTTAACCGGGATTGAGCACGAAAGTGGCCGTAGCGCAAATTCGCCGTTCAAGGTTGACATGGCCGAAATGTGAATGCGGAGCGCCGAAAGAGAGAAAGAGGGAGAGAGAAAGCACTACCGCTCATCGTCAGAAGCGTGCAGTGTTCTGGAACGTTGGAAGAACCCCGCTGTCGTTCTTGATTCAGAACACTATGGTATTTCTTTCTGCCCGGTAATACCATTGATGAACTAAGTGCGTCCTTTTAACGCAATATCGTCCCGATATCAGCGTTGACGACGTTTGCAGTGAGTGAAGAAATCAACGTTATCCGTCGTCAAAAAACAATGACGGAAGCAAACAATAAATGTCCGCGGTTCGAGCCGTAGTCGAACTCCGGTTTTCCGCGTGCAGATAAGCCGCACCACTGGGCACTGCCAAGTTGTTGCTGGAACTGTTTCGAAAAAGGAAAAAAAAAAATCGGCGAAGCTTTAGCTAAACCGCGCAAGGCTCGAAGCAGAGAAAATGGACAATGCTGAAGACTTTACATGGTTGCTTCTATGTTTTTACTAGGTCGTAGCTGTAATCTTGCAGGTTGTTTTCTAAATTGCTTCTAGGTCATTCTTAGGCTTTAGCGAAGGAATACTAGTGTTTTTGCGTTCATTCTTAGCACACGTAGGTTCGAGTAAAACCACCGACCGTCACAGACACGACAGTATTGCCCAGATTCCAGAGACTCCATGCAGTACGTAAACTTCCGTAGGCGTTCCGGGAGAGTTTAAAACGACCACAACTATACACGCACCAACTCTCTTCACCTCGCAGCGTGGTAGAGGCATCGATGGAGAGCAGAAGCGTGGCAAGCCAATTAGACTGCAGGAGCGACATCATCCTGCAAGACATGTCTTTGATATTGTATAATCACTTATGATCGCATGTTGCGATTGCCATGGTGCCAAATGGTGTGAAATCCTTCATGGGTTTTCACTTTCACTCCAGAGCATAACTGTTGGTGACTTTTGCAATGTCTCTTGTGGTGTCGAAGTACACTGAAATGAATGCGATGTGAACGGGGCCCGAATACGCTGCCGCAATCAACTCTTGGAAGCAATGCTTATGCGTCTGCTGATGCTTTGCAGGGTAGCTCGCCAAAATATCGAAATGGAATAAAACTATGTGGGTTCACTCATGAAGAGTCGGTTGACTAATCCTGCTGGAACGCTTGTAAATTGGTCGTCCGTAACCTGTTCCTGATCGCATCAGCGTCTGTAGATGATGATTTATTTTCTCTAAAGTAACAGTTATGACACGTAGCCACTTTTTGTAATATGTAATTCCTACGTCTGGTCTTGTGCGCGGACCCATAGTGAAACCTTTTTCGGGCTTTTTGTTCCGGTACTAGACATCTGCCAAATGATAAAAAAAAATCTGAATTGCATTGAATAAAACAATTTTGCCAATTTCACGCCGAAAGGCGAAACTTAAACGTTTAAAAAAGCGTTTATTGCACCATCGTCAGGCACCAATGAATAATGAGGTGTACGTAAGGCCACTCTCTCCACTTACGCCACCACTGCTTACGTGAAGAGACGAGGCGGTAAGGGTGAAACAAATGTCTTTCCGGGGACAAACACAACAGTTCTTACCTCCCGTTTTTGAGTTGACCACAGCAGTGTCGTTAAAATCACTGTATTCTAATTTATTCAGTTGTTCTTTCATTCATTCAATGTATTCCGACAAAAAAACATTTTACTCTGATTGAAGGAACAAAAGGCAGATTGCCTCTGCCAGACCCTCCATCCATACATATGCCCTGATGCAGTGGAACAAAAACTTTTTTAGTAACACAAAGGCCAAATTTCAAAATTTTGCCTGGTCGATTCTGGATTGTGGGATAGTGTATAGTCATGCCCACCTTAAGATCACCGCTAGTGCAGACAGAGAGCTTGTGACATTTTTTACGCACTATATCTTATGTAAAACTTGCTGGGCTATTTGGTGCATGTTACAAGAAAGTTAGGCCTTTCCTTTCACCAATTTTTTTAGGAGGAACAATAACATCGTCTGATGTTATTGTTCCTCCCTATTGCCTGCCCCCGTTCCTCTAAAGCTGCGTCACTGTCAGTAAGACTGAGGATACCTTTGCGAACGTGAGAGTCTCATAATGCAGTCACAATGTCGGGAGCTGGGCCGCCTGTTGCATTATTCAGCGTCAACTGCTGTGCACGAGCCAAAAGAACAACGAACACAGAAAAAGAAGGTGGCAGGACTAGTATGGACTACATTTTGTCCGGGCGCTTTACCTGGTGCCTTCTTTTCTCGTGCCCTTTGCTTTCTTTGCTCTTTGTCATCTTCGGCGATGGGCCGATAACGGTTTCACTTCTTAGCCAATGCCTCCGTCTCTACGCTGCGCCATGCTCTTGTCGCAATTATCACCGCAACCTCTCGCTATGTTTATTACAAGAAAAATATTTTTGATACCAACCTCCAACTCCTGATGCGTTTTTCTTTCTGCTTAACTATGCTCAATGTAAACCCGATAGTAACATAGCGTCTCGCAGCTTGTTCTAGGCATACCAGGCTTTAGCCCTCTAGACAGTTGACACATTAGGGAGTTTTAGAACACCACACTGCGAGCCCTTGCGGTGCGGTCGCTGCCACTGTGCATGCGTCGTAACGCGAGTCGGCGTTCACGCACCGCATGCAGTAAATCTAAAATTGCGTGCGGTGATCGTGGCCCGCATGTGGCCCGCAAGCGCTGGTTTTGAGGCTATGGCGTCTCTGCGATCGGGCGTTGCGGATCGCAGCAGGGCAAACGCTATTCTAAATCTCATATGGCGCCCGCAACGCCCGCAACGCCCGCATCGCTCGCAAACGGTATTCTAAAACTCCCTATTATTACCCACTCAGCGAGAGAACTTGTCATAGTTAAACTATAGTAGCAGCGTTTCTATTAAATGCCCCTTGACGGCGCTACAGAAAGAAACATCTATAGTACTCGCAATATCTCCACACATACGAAAGAAAGAAGGTATCAATACGGAAAAAGATATTGTAACGTCGGCAGAGGTGATACCTGATTAGTTTCTGACATCTGGGTAGTATATTTGTCGCAGCCACTTCTCGTGGCAATCGCTGCTTCAAATCGTGGTCGCTTATGGTCATAATCATAATCACTGCGGCTTTAATCAGCGCCGCCACCTGCGCGAATCGTTGCAGCCTTTAGCGAAAAGCTGAATCTCTGATTTGTTACACATTTCTCCTTGCGTATCAGTTTCTCCTAAGCAAATCTACCATTTCGGCACATATGTCACACTTGGTATAACGTCCTTACTGTAACGCAGCTGAAATGTATCCACAAGCTTAGTAATAATTGATTGATTGATTTGTGGGGTTTAACGTCCCAAAACCACCATATGATTATGAGAGACGCCGTAGTGGAGGGCTCCGGAAATTTCGACCACCTGGGGTTTTTTAACGTGCACCCAAATCTGAGCACACGGGCCTACAACATTTCCGCCTCCATCGGAAATGCAGCCGCCGCAGCCGGGAATCGAACCCGCGACCTGCGGGTCAGCAGCCGAGTACCTTAGCCACTAGACCACCACAGCGGGGCAAGCTTAGTAATAGTTTTGTGAAAAGAGCAAACGCCAAACACAGTAACAGTGACTGCGAGTTTGAAGTCGTATGGCAGAGTGATTTGAAGACGAAATTTCTTCATCGTGCATTCCACGCATCACTAGACTATTTGGCAAATAAGTTTTGACCAAATTTGAGTAACCATGCCCGAGTGTCAGCCAGTGCAAAGTCTGGACCGAACATGCCCGCGGTGCCATCAACCCTGCATGCTGCACGGATTTATTCTCCAACTGGAAGTATAGGTCACGAAGACCGATATAATTAGAGACTTTGACGAGCGCCAGTGGGGGACACTCATCAGCGGAGCACGAAAATAAAGGAAAAAATAGAATGACAACGGGAAAAAGAACGGGACCAGCTCGGTGCTATAGGAAGGCGGTCCTTTTTCGCACGGCTGCGTGTTGACGTCAGCTTTTTTTTACGTTCTCTCTCTCTCTCTTTTACTACTCTGTTTTTCAGTTCACGTTGTCCCGTTGTACCCTTACCTGCGCATCGATCGACGGTGCTGTCGTCGTTAGCTGTTTCCTTTTCCTCCCGCACTTTTCAATCGCTTCACGCTGCTTTAGTGCCCTACTTGCCTTTCGTAACCTGTAACGACCTTCGATGGGCGTTTTCGGCTCCTCTTACAGGTATATAGAAAGGAGGAGAGGGAAAGGAAGTGCGAGGCTTGTTGCTGGTGCCCTTCCGCGTGGGCCATTTCGTTTCGATCATCGCCGGTCTGTTGCTGGACCCGCTTGACGCCCACTTGCGCGCCGTTTCCACCTTTCGTGCTTTTGTTTCTTCAACTTTCTCGTCTCACTTTCGTTGTCCCGGTGCCCGCGACGAGCTGACTTTTCTTTCTTTCTTTCTCTCTTTCTTTGTGTCCTTCTTTTTTCTGTCTAACCTTTTCTGTTTCTCTTCATTCATTCGTTGCAGTGACCTAGTATATTCTCTCTGTCGATGGCGTGTCCCACGCGTCCATTGCTTTTAGAACATCATAAAGTCAAGGTACCATCTCTTAAAAAAAATGGCAATTCTCGGAGATAATTAAGCTCGTTTTGATTCCAGTAGCGTCGAAGTTCAATGTGATGGTATACCCGGGTATGTGCAGATGGAAACTTCCAGAAATGTTTGCCTGGTTTATCGCCTCGCTTCCTACTCTGGTTGTTGGATGATGTCTAATGCGTATCTATTGATCACACATACACGTAAATGGTGCGTGCAGTCAGAAACACTCACACATACGCAACTTAGTCATTCACAAACATTCAGTCGAGCCAAGCGTTTTCAAAAACACCAACAGCGTTCTTGCCTTACGCATGGCACTACCGCTGTCTTGCCACAGCCGCAGAAGCTTCCGCAGCTTCAAGCTGATGCCCCGTTGGAATTTAAATGCTGCCTTCAGAATTTCTCGTTCAGTGCCCTAACGGGGACAGTCGCACAGAACGTGCTTTAGAGGGGCCCTCCAACACTATTGAAGACCTCATTGTTTTACACGTTTTGCTAGTGGGTTGTGTTGACTGAAGGCTTAAGAAATTAGTTCAGCAAGAATAGTAGTAATAGGGGCACGCAGATCGAAGTTATTTGGTGAAAAAAAAAACCGGCAATACAATAAAACAAATTGCGTACCATCAGCTTGATTTTCGCGCTATCACCTGACTATATGCTTTCTCGTCGTCTGGCGTCACAGGTTCGCCCTAATGAAATGAACTGAAAGCTGTAACGTACATAAACTTTGCATGTCATATTGCCCGTTATTTCCAACGTATTGATAATGCCATTGCGATGCTAACAAATAATGCGGTGCTTGAAGAATGAACGAGCGAAACCAGGCACCTCGTGAACACGTCTGCAACGTTCTGTAGTTTTATTGACCTTTCTTGTGGCAACGGCGCCTACATATCAAGGCTCTTACCTTCTTTTTTTTCTTTCACTTGCTTTAAACAACGGCGCCTGGAGAGTCCCCGTAGCGTTCCCTCAAACGCAATGGCACATGACGCCTTTTTTTTTTTTTGACTGGCTTTATAGTTTTCAAGCTGAAAAATACGGATAGCTCTAGTATCTATACCGCGTTAGGTGAAAACCGTGCTAGTAAAAAATATATCCGTTAGTAATCCCGATCTTTATGCAATGTCGTGATTACATCTAACGTTACATTCATCCAATTACAGACCTGTGCCTTCCGTCATCATTTTCGCTCGCAATAGTTCTGGCAAGCGCCGCTACGTGGAGATGTGATCAGCTCCGATGTTTTCAAGTGACAGTGGGCCCCACTAAGTCTACCCTATTTTAGCATTCTACACACGTGACTACGCCCCAACTCATCATCATCATCATCATTAGCCTGACTACGCCCACTGCAGTTGGGCAAGGCCTCTCCTATGTTCCACCGAACAACCCGGTCCTGGGCTTTCTACCGCCGAGCTATACCTGCTAACCTTTTCTCCAACGTGTGCGCCTACGATACATTTCATCATGCACACCAGGAGTAAGCGATCAAGCATTGGCCTATACCTGAAACATCATAAAAACAGCTTAGATGACATATACATCAATTATGTCGTTAATTGTTATTAAGACCACGCGTTAATAATTGTCAGAAGTGAAACACAGCGCGTCAATACTGCATTGCAGCCAATCGACTGCATTATAATTGAACGTTTTAGAATAACAAGTGGTTCGATATAATCTGGCTCTTAGGATCCAAAGGGGGAGGTACTGTTCTGTAAAGAAAGCTCTACTACCCTTTGTGACGTTAAATACAGTAGTAGTGCGTGTGGTTGTGCAGTAAAATATATCAATATACCGCTGCTTTCCCAGATCTCGGAATGGCTTTCTGCTCTCCCATAATACAGTACGAAGTACACTGAATAGTTAACCACTTTCTCTCAACACACTAAAACAAGTAAGCAGGAGTGTATGACATGCAATAATTGCTACCGAAGAGTCCCCACTGGAACCTCGTGCTGAGACGAGCTATGCAGGGAAGGTCAGCCAAATGCAGGCTTCGTACTACCTTGCTGTTCTTCAGTTGGAAATTGTTTTTTTTTTTTCTTAAAACAAGAACTGCATTCTTTCGAACTTTTGCTAATTTTACGGAGCAACGATACCGTGCAACAATATAAAACCCTTACTTTTACTTGGACCGCTACATAGCGAAAATTAAGCCGCAGTTCGAGTCAAAACCTCTTGCCACAAGCTCTTTCAGCTTGCGACGAGAAGTGGGCAATATTCGTCTGCCTGACTCTTATAGTGCTTGTTTGATGTCGTTGTACCTGAATAAATGTTCTCGTATCTTTTTTCATTAGGTTGTACCTGAATAAATGTTCTCGTATCTTTTTCATTAGGTTGTACCTGAATAAATTGTTCTCGTATCTTTTTCATTAGGAGGTCCGAACAAGATCAGGAGGCATCTTCCGTGAAGTTTTTCAAAACTAACTAGAAGGAACTGTGGCGCTGCGATCGTTCAGTCACTATGGAAATGATGGGTAGTAGTACTCGAATTTGCCTGTATTTTAGTTGGTGTGCCTTCTCGTTCGACTTACTGGGGCCCTACTTGATGAGAGCGATTGCGTGTGCTGGGAACCACAAGATCGTGGTGCTGTTGGAATGCTGTCGGCACGCTTTCGGTGTCGACAGGGATACAAATAGGTCTTTATTCACACAACATACTTGTTCTTCAGAGAGCTTGCTCCATTCGGCAACACACTTCGGAAGGAAAGAATTCGCAAACATGCACGTCTTGGGCCGGTATTCACAAATTTTGTGTTCCGATCATTGCGCATAGAAACATAAAAAAGTGTATTTAAATAATTATTTTTGTTGATGCTTACCTTGATGTTACATATTCGAAAAACAATTTTAGCCTTAACTTACATCGTCGTGAAGACAAAAATTCCCAATTCAATCTTTTTCATCATTGTGACACTGTCCGTTCTAGGGTACAGGCCCAGTACATACCTGGCTGCTCTGTTTTGCAATACTAGGCTATTTCAGATGTAGCATAGCAATCTCTCCCACATTTATTTTATACGACGAGGCTTAAATAGCCGTTACACGTGCCTGAAAAAAAAAGTACCGAGTCTTGTAACCCCAAGGCATAAATCGGGAACTAAGCCTTCATTTACTATTCAGGATTTCCACCTTGAAGCTCATTCGGTATTCAGGGACTCGTTCCGTTTAAAAAATGGAGCAATGAAGAACAATATGAAACTTGTCGGAAACATATACGCACTAACCACTTTTGCCGCTTCCACGAAAGAACACTTCGAGCGCTCTGAGACAATAAAGACCCCCCCCCTTCCTTTTAGTGAGATTGTCAGATAGCATTACACTCTTAAACCGGCGCATTTGAATGTGGGCACATTTGGTAATTAATTTTTTTAAAGCTCACTTTTCAATTGAGAAAACATCCTTTCGGTGTTCGTTTTATTTTTGTATTTTTTCTCGAAAGCGTGGTGTTGCGTTCGCTACGTTCGAGAAGATGGGGACGCCCGTTTTGCACAACTTTTTCACTCAGCAGCCCTTTGAAAGCGGCTTTTCATTTTCCTGGCCCGTGTGGCGCCAAGCGCCATCTTCTTTGTTTTATGTCACCGTTGTCGCCATAATTTCTCCTTATTTTTTTTTTTCGCCTCGCCGTATAACGAAGGGTGTGGCGCCCATTTTTCTGGGACAGGCTACAGACGATGATAGCAACTCCACCCTTTTCTCTTTCTTCTTTTTTTTGGGGGGGGGGAGGAGGGAAGTCATCCCTCCATCTTTAGATCACCCCCTTTTTGCAAGATATTTTCGTGCCGGTGAACGTTTAGCAAGCTTACACCCCTTTCCAAACCTTTTCGTGCCCTAGCTTTGTCTTTCCGGTTTAGGGTTTTACAGTTTTGTTCTTCGCTGTTTCGTGACCCCCTGAGTCCCGGACTAACACGTCATCGCTCATGTGACCCACTTGAGCGTTATAACCTGGTGCCGCGATAAGCTCCACGTTTGTGCATATACTGCCTAGACGTGCGCGCGGTACGAAAGTTCCAAGATGGATTGATGACACTTGAAGGATATAAAGTTGGGTGGACTTAAAGGTCATTCGCGCACAGTCCAGGATGAGGTTACTTGTGGTATAGGGCGTCCTTTTTGACTAGCACGCGGTGCTGTTGACGTATCGTTGGTGGCAAGATCGGTTGCGACACGATATTTTTGGAAAGCGCTGACTACTAGCTCTGCGCATGTGATGACGTACTCCTTATGAATACAGCAGGAGGTTTGCGTCCTAAAATCACAACAGGGATATTGGGGATGTTGCAGTGGGCGCTCAGCGAGTTTTTGACGTTCTCGTGCTCTTTGATGCGCACCTGAAATGGAGCACACGAGCCTCTAGCATTTCAACTGCGTCAAAACGAGGTCGCCGAGTACGGCATTCGACCGCTCGGCGTTCGTGGGAGGAGTCGAACACCCTTAACAGGCTGGACAATCGTGGCGAGAGTGGTCTGACAATGGGACCTCATCGATTAAAGCGTCAGCAGCCATTAGCATGGTGTTCTTCCAACAACGGGCTTTGCAGTGTCCATTTCGCAGTGCCCACAGCTGTACATTCAAATAGGATGGTTCTACGTTACCAAAGCATCAGTTTGGATTTCCCGCGGAGTGCAAGTACTATTCAACACTTCTTGTGGTAATACCTCAACTCACACACGGCGCATTTTTTCCCACTCGAACATTCTGTTCCGTTCAACGTGTTGAATGGTTCAGCCCTCTGTGTACTTGGATACTAGCAGCAATCGACAAAGTTCGAGGGAGAGGAACATGAGGAGACCCACTTTTGCCTCCTATACTCAAGACATTTTCTTCGGTGCTTTCTAGGCACGCATACAAAGCTAAAAATACGGGGATTTATCGTGGCGTTGTCCCGTCAAACCCCAGATAATATTGGCACGTGCTTGCTCAATTATTATTGCTCAATAATATTGCTCAATAATATTAGTAGTACGTTACTTCCATTCGTTCCCACCAAAATGTAGCAGTCGTGGCCGGCAGTCAGTCCCACGTCGTACGTATTAGAAGCGCGGTAACTTAGCGGCTATGCTACCACGGCGTACAATTTTCCGTAGCAGTGGGCAAGTTGGAAACCATATTTGACAAATCAGCGAGCACGCGTCAATTTTATCAAGGAAACGCTAACGTCAATCTGTCAGCTCATTGAATGTCACGTGGCCAAGGGAGCGAGAGGGTATGACTTTATTAAGGGGCGCCAATAACAGCATCAACTTAGGGTGGTCCAGAGAGCCCGCGATGCGGTGGTTAGGCGAGGTCTCACTGTCCCTGAGTTGGATATTTCAGCAAATTTTCAAGAACAGATCGAGGCAAGCATTGTAGATGCCACCGAGTACCGAAATGGCAAGGTTTTTGTGATTTCCGTCGTGGACACGCAGGGCGAAATCATCATTGTGCATCGATTCGGACGACAGACCCCGAGGTGGCTGAGCAAGTAGCCATTGAACTCGCCATGCAAGATGGTCGGAGAGACAGCGTGTTTAGCGACTCCAAAGCAGCCGTCAGGGCATTCCAGAAAGCACGGCGGGTAGTTCATATCCTGAGAGGTGCCAGAAACAGTGACAATGACACACACAGCATCTTCTGGTTCCCTGCTCAAGACGGGGCAATAGAGGGGGTTCCTCCGAACCTTAACGAGTCTGCCACGAGGCTGCGCGTGGTTTCACACGACAGCGCTGCTCTCGAATCGGGTCACTTTCCTCCTGCACACAGGGATGCTCCTAGAATGCATAATGAGATAACGAAATTCTTTTATTTAGGGAGAATGCTCTTCCTGCCACCTCAATCTAAACTAAGCAGACCGCAGGTGATCACGCTCAGACCCCTGCAAACCACTCTTACCCTAATCCTACGTTCCTTGATAGTATCTATCCGGAAATTGATCATTGATATGTGGGGTTTAACGTCCCAGAACCACCATATGATTATGAGAGACGCCGTAGTGAAGGGCTCCGGAAATTTCGACCACTCTACCCGGAAATTTACGCGAATAGTTTTGCGCAGCTTGTTGCGAGGTTGCTATACTTTGCCTCACGAGC
>WOVY01001597.1:0-89641 GCA_013436015.1 Rhipicephalus annulatus
CGTCGTTCTTTCTAGTGCTATATCTACCGTCATATTACTGTGAAGAAAGGCTGTTCGGATACTAATAACACTTTATCAATGATTCCAATAAAAAGAAAATAAGAGAACGCATACTTATTACTGGCTCCTGCACTTCAAGCGTCCTGGTGCATTGTGCACTTTTCCTTCTATTAACAACCTGGTCCGCGGTGACACATGGGCTCCACGATGATTATGCAGAAAATCTACTGAGTACATTGGTAGTACCAAGGTATTACGCGCATCCTAACACCTGCGCTACGAAAAGAGCGTAGCTCTGATATGCATAATCATAATGAGGACTAAGACGGAGTGGTAAATTGTAAATTTAAATGGTTTTTTATGTATGGCCATAATTATTGTACTTTTTTGCTGCGTTGTGTTCCTAATAAAATGAGGCGTTCTATATAAAATAAATATTTAAAAGAATATGATAAGTTACTGCTACATAAAATCTTGTGAAGCTTTCAGGTTGAAACGGTTTTCCACGACGAAATGACTTTCCTTAAAATGAACAAAAAAGAATGGTTTAGCAACAAGAAGGTTGAAGCGTAATAATATTAATTGGCAGATTGTAACATTCCGTAACCAGAATATCATTAAAAAGAACAGCACGTGGAGGATGTAGTGAGTTTCGACTACGTAAGGTCGTTTAGCGTGTACCCAAATGTATAGGTACATGGGTCTTGAGTATTTCCGCCTCTGTAGAAAAATTTGGCCCCCCAAGTTAGAAATAAATTTCAGTACTTTCGTAAGAGCGCCACCTGTCCACACTACGTGGCGGGTGCAACGTTGATCAATGAGACAGCCATAATCGGAATGCGCAAAATATTTAAATTAGCAAAGCACAGTGCAAACGCAGCTGCTGCAGCGAGAAAAGTCATTTGCGTCACTTATGGCTAAACGAATATCTCGCGACAACACAACAGGAAGGAGGAGTGAGTGGCCGCTGTTTGCCTCTGACAAGTAACGATTATTCTGCTGCAGAGACGCTGTATCTCCCCTCCCTCCTTTCACCACGGGCCTTTCGAGTGATGAAGGCTGGGTACTTCATCTGTGTTTGAACCGTGAACGTTGGCAGTGAGGTCACGCTTTGACTAGCACACATAACATACACCTGAAAAAAACTATGCAAGCGTGTGGAGTTTGCAATGGACATCACGGCGATGGCGAAAATGCTGCGAAGTGTGCATACTATTCACCTAGGCCAGAGCCGTATTCTTACCTAAGAAGTGGCGAATGCTATAAACGAAAACTCAACAGGAAGCATACATGGGTTCTTACAGCTGCAGGCGTTTGGATGTGTCCTGAGCGGGCTGCAGGTACCTGGTAGCTCGACAGCGGCCGCGCTCAAATTGGAAGGGTCAAGTGCCTTTCGGGAGATGCGGCGAGAGACATTACGATTGGTGGCGAGTAAGGCTCGGCAAGTTCCCGCTCATTCTTTGCCGAGAGATCTGCGGTTGTCCTTCTGCGGGTGTTTGGAATTTTTTGACTTCTTCGACGTAGTCGCGCCACCACCCTCCGTGGACCTGGCGATTCTCGAGATAACAAAAACAATGTCAGTGCACTTAAAAGTTTACGCAGCAGAGATGATTCTGTGTACCAACAATAATGTTTTGCTAAACCGATGACTTCCTGGTGCCAAATTATCAACAGTTGGACATCTGCAGAGGCCTATTCACTCGTTAGGTTCCAAAGCATGCTAGGATCAGCTAGAGTTGCAACACTTGAGTGACATCATGAGTTTATCTATTACAAATTATTCACATACATGAAATGATAAGCATCACAACAGCTTATCGCTGGACATGTGTGATCTAATGTAGGCTGTAGGCTCAACTCTATTTTGCCTAGTGGCGCCACAATGCAGTATTATCAAGCAAAACTAAGAAATATTCCACTTTGTGAAATTGTGCCGACGGGTGTCCTGCAGTCTCTGTGTTCGTCTCCTTCACAAGCACACTACACCTCGGGCGCTCTAGCTGTAGGCAGCTGCTCAGATGGCAATGACTACAATGCCAATGGAGTACCTTAACTGCCCTGCCATGGTAGTCTCATGGTGATTGCGCTCAACTGCTGACGCGAAAGTCACGGAATCGAATACAGGTCATGGGTGGATGCATTTTTGATGAAGGCTAAAATGTTTGAGGCCCGTGTATTTAGATGCACGTGAGAGAACCCCAGGTGGTCAAAGTTTTTGGCGCTCCCTACACGGCGTCTCTCATAATATTATGTTGATTTTTCAGATACTTAAACTCCATACAATATTATCACAACCTAATAATAATATAATAATAATAATAATAATAATAATAATAATAAATAATAATAATAATAATGATAATAATAATAATAATAATAATACATTATTATTATTATTATATTATTATTATTATTATTATTATTATTATTATTATATTATTATTATTATTATTATTATTATTATTATTATTATTATTATTTCTGTGCACAATAACTCGCCTGACAAGTCGTAACTTTTAGTAACTACTTTTAAACATTTTATTGAAATATTGTTTCCGTGGCAAGGGTGTTTACAAGGTATTTGCCCGAAATATCAATTTAAAGCATTAAACTCATTAACCGCCTGCGTACTCTGGACTACTGGAAGAACTAGCACATCAAAAATAAGTTCGCTGCTACAATCAACAAGCCAGTAGAGTATTTTTTTAAAGAGGCAGGCATGAATAGACGTAATTGATCCCTGTTTTTTGGAATTGGTTTAACACGATAGTAAAACTGACATCGAAGAGGTAAAGGAACACTGACTGTGCAGTGTTTCGCCTCAAGGGCGATGGAATGAATGCTGCAGTAGCAAATCGCAATGTCACGCAAAGAACGGCAAGCAGCTGAAAACTTGCAGAGCACACCTCAAGCACAAAGCACGCACGAAATGAGCATACGCAGGACGAGTGCGGACAAACAATTGTCACAGCTCGACGCTTAAAGCATCCTGCTCAGACGAAAACAAAGACGCTCAAAATAACGCACAGGTACACTTAGGACGAGCGCAAACAGCGTTCACAATTCCTACTTCGCGTGTGAGCACCACACTCCTTTCGCAAACGCGGCCGCGGCAGTGAGCGAAATGACGTTCGTACTCTCTTTAACTACTGTAACCTCAAATGATACTCGCGCTGAGAACACAAGTGGTAAAAAATGCCCGAATTCCTAGGTAACGCACACTTGAGTGAGCCACCACGCGAGATAACATCTATACGCACATTGACCACGCTACGTGCCATGCTATCCCACGCTGGGTGGGGTAGCATGGCACCCGCGCACCACGCGCCCGTTGTGCCATGTCGCTGCTGAACATGGAAATGCACTGAAGTTGTCGAGTTCCGGAGAGCACCAGCGGTACATGAAGTGTATAAAGGGCTAAGCGTTAAGATGTCGGAGGAAGGTCACTCTCTGGCGTAGTACATATAAAAAATCACTGTGTCGCATAGAAGTCAGCGTGGCGAGAAAGAGAGCGCGACGTCACTGCTTCGACGTCCCACTGCGGAATGATTCTTCTCGTTTTTTTTGTAGTGTATTAGTAGATATTCTATAACGTCATATGTTTGACGCAAATAGGTCATGGAGCCGTGGTGGACTCCGGCAAAAAGCACTTTCGTGTTGCAAAAATGGAGTTGCACCATATCTTACAGCTCTGCTGTAGAAACTTCATGTCTACCATTTTTACTGAACGCCTGGTATAGCGACACACAGTAGGTACACCACCATAAAGATTATAAACTATATATGAGTTCACAAGATTTTCATCTGAACAGACTATATGTGGGAAATAAACGCTCTTATGACCACCAGCTTACGCAGATTCGTTTTAACATCTATATCAAATCAGTTAGTTTTGTATTAAACAGTAAATCCAGTATGATCACGCGGACGGGAAAAAGTCTTCACGAATATCCATTTGCCCATTGGGCACACGAAGCATACAAAACGACAATGACAGCACCATTTGAACGATACAGTGCATTATGGCAGTTGAAGTAATGCACGTACTACAATAAATTACGGTTATGCAAAACACTCTCAGATAATTGTTGAGATTATGTAAATAATTGGTATCTTTTAAGTGATGAATACCTTCGCATTTTCGGTGATACACAAAAAAACGCAGTCAATGCTGTAGCTTAAAACAATAGCAGCATAACCACGCAGTGAATGATGGGGAGTGGAGCGAAGCATTCGTCCATTCATTCGTTCTTGCTTCCGTTCGTCCATGCGTCCGTCTGTGTTACCGTCCGTGCGCCCATCCGCCCGTCCGTGCGTGCGTCTGTTCGTGCGTTCGTTCCTGCGTTCGTCCATGCATCCGCCCCTGCATCTGTTCATGCGTCCATCCATGCATCTGTCTGTGTGTCCGTTCGTCCACCTATTCAACACTCCGAGTACTACCATCTCGCATCTTTTCAAATATTCCCTATATAGAAGCACCGCCATCCAGCGGACATTTCAAGGACTAAACGAGAGGTGGCACATGCACACTTTCTTACGGCTTGCGCTTCGGGTCTACTTCCCACCTTTAACATCCTCGAGTTCATGGTATATACTAGTTCACTGTATTAATGGCACTGCTGCCTAACGCTCACTAAACCTCTTTAAAACCAAGGAGGTTACGCCCAGCGAGTATAACGTAGCAACCTTTTCCTGTCAGATAGTGTTCAATGTACATGCCCATGGCTGCTAAAGGGAAATGAGAGACACTAGAACTCGGCTTTTACTTTCTTACGGCTTGCGCTTCGTATCTACTTCCCACCTTTAACCACCTCGAGTTCTTGATATATACTATTTCATTGTATTCATGGCACTGCGACTCACCGCTGGCTAAACCTTTGTAAAGCTAAGGAGGTTAACCCTAGCAAGTGCAACGTAGCAACCCTTTCTTGTCAGATAGTTTTCAATGTACATGCCAATGACTGCTAATGGAGAATGAAAGACAGGAGCATTCGGCTTTTAGTTAACGCGCACGCCGCGAACTTTTTGTTGTTCAACAAAGCACAATAAAATCTCCCACCAGCACCAACTTGCAGGACAAAATGCAACACTAGTTACACACTACGACTACGACTGCGAGGAAAAAACAGGTACCGCTTCAAGGAGCTTTGCCCCTAAAAGGCTTATTATTATGTCAATTACCACTAACTTGAAATCGGTGATAACATTTGGAAGCATTTCTCTTTCTTTATTTTCTTGAGTGGGCTTGTTGTGTAGGTCATCAAAATGCCACTGGTCTGTAATCTCACCGCAAAAGAGACAAAGGGGACCGTATACACGGCGAGATAATAGCCCGAAACGGATGAAGCAAACCATTGAAGCACGTGTTCCATTGTATATAGCTGCAGCGAATAAGAACTTGAGCCCAGCAAGAGCAGCGCACGTTTCCATCTTGTGAGTTTACGATCGTGCCCAAATAGGCTGTGCCACTGTTGTAAAGAAAGTATTTTCACGAGTGGGTGGGCTTTCTGTGCTGTTAAAAACTGAGTACTCTGCTTGAAGGACAACACAACCTCATTTGATACGACCACGTGAGCATCTTTCAAGTAAACTTGTCATAGAGCTAATCGCCATCTTGCGCAGCACATTCAACCCAGAAGAAACAAAAGACGAGATGGGTGCCTGCTTTTGTACTCTGCTGTTTTGGCAGTATGGATTAGCTCTAGAGTTATCTGGTGTTTTTTTACAAACACCAACTTAACCTGTGCTTGCCAGCAGGCATTGCACCACATGAGAAAAGCTGAAAGCATACGTATTGAAAAAATTCCGCGAACATGCCAGGGATTGTGCTGCAGACGGCGAAATATGTCTCACCATTCATATCGCGGCCTCATAAATGCATCGACTAACAGCACTTGCGATAAGCGGTAAAGTCGCCAAATATGCCTAAAAAATGCTACGACACCGGATATTTGTAGAAACACTGCTTGAGTTGGTATTTCACTCAAGCAAAATCATAACCGCTTCCGTTAGCTTACGCTGGGTACTACCGGTGTCACACGGGCACTTTTAATCGCGATCAGTGTTGATCCGGATTAACCACAATCCAGATTAGGTGCTGCTGCACGGTCACTTTTAATCACGATCAGGCGGGATCGGAATCAAGGCTATCGCGATCTGCGCATTGCGATCTGCCTGAGAGATCGCGATTTCACTGCCGTCTGCACCCCCTAGCTGAGCTTGTTGAAAGCACAATATACAAGAAAATCGACCAAAGTTCGCTAAAAACGCTTTACGGCAGCTTGATGTTTATGAAAATAAAAATTCTAGACTGTTTAAATTGAAACAATACCTAAAGTATTGCATAATTTAGAATTCGCAAGGACCGCATGTAGTTACGGGAAAGCAGACGGCAAGCAGACGATGAGCAGTCGACCATTGCCTTCAGCGCTTACTTCTACTCTCGCTCCTTCGGAGCTGTTGGCACACCTAGAAGCAAACTGATTATTAGTGTCGCAAGCCTTTCGACTACGTCGCATCGTACGCGAACTTTGTGCTTGAATGAAGAGATCTTTACAGCAATTGACCGCTACCAGGAGCGACTGCAACAGACTTGAGGCACCAGAAGTGACACACTGGCGGATACAACGAGATATACGCTTCGCTGCGACTACACGGCTACAAGCAGGGGCCATCAGAAAAAAAAGCGAAGATTAAGAATATCACAGAGCAATACAGGTTCGTGCTAGGAAAATTTTGTCGAGTGATGGTTTTATGAAATTACTATCGCAGTGGCCTGCAAGGTTTTTGACGTTCGAGTGGTTCTTGCACGAATAACATTGCTGATAAAGGATTCTATAGATATACCGTACGTCGAGTTTTATCAGTGGCATGTTTTACGGCACGCAATTGCCACCTGGGGCATTTCATCTGACCCCAAGCTCGAACCGGATTAGCTTGGGCCGTGTAGCAGTGGTCATAATGTTGATCGCGATTAAGACAACCCGTTCGGATCACCCTTATCGTGATTAAAAGTGCCAGTGTGACAGCGGTATAAATATACATAGCAAATTATTTTATCCTGTGATATCCACAGCTGTTTTGCGGTGCTTTTTTGAACACCTTTATATCGTAAAAGTGAGGCTTACTTCTGATGTTTCGCTGACGCAGATGTGGAGATCTCGTGATTACGGGAGTGCTTCATACCGCTTCTGTGCTGCTTCACGAACGCATTCGAGTCGGCTGAAGTGGGGCCTTCGGCTGCAGCGGGTGTCTTCCGCCCAGGCTAGTGTCCTCCACGGTAGCCGGCAATCGTTTCAAGGACGCATTCGGCTCGGATGAAGCTGGGCCTGTGGCTGCAGCGGGTGTCATCTGCTGAAGGCCAGTGTCCTCCACGGGAGCCGGCATTTGTTTGACGGATGCATTCGGCTCGGATGAGGGGGAGCCGGCAGCTGCAGCGGGTGTCTTCTGTTCAAGGCCAGTGTCTTCCATGGGAGCCGGTATATCCGAAAATCCGCTTGAAGCTGCGATAATAGCGAAAGATAACTGCACTTAGGACTTCAAACAATGTGAAGATGTATTTAAAGATGTGAGACTAAATTCGCTATTTGTGGATGCAGAGCCCTGGAAAGCTTCACTAAAAAGGTAGCGATTACCTCCCTTTTGCTTGCTTGCTTGCTTGTTCCTTTCTTTTTTGGCTCTTACCCACTAAGGGGGATTGGCCAAGAAGCCGGTGGTTAATGAAAGTAAATACCTATAGATTTTTTAGATTAGGGGAATATGATTACTGTGTTTTGACTGTGAAGTTGATTTGGCACAATGTAAAAAAATAAAAAAAATAAATAAAAAAAGAGGGGGGAGAAATAATAGAATTTGTTGAATATCTGTGGTGGAATCGTTATATGAAATTCTCCTGAAGTTGAATCATCATCAGTGTATCAGCTAAATAATAAGTGGTAGTGTGACTAGTAAAATTCGAGAGCTGATGACTGACTCAGCAAGGTAATCTTCTTGTGTTATATATGAATTCGCAGAGAGCCCTGCAGATGTTCCTGTCGCTATGTCCCAATGAAATGGCCCCAAAAAACAAAATATTGGGAGTATTAAGTGATATTCCTAATTTTCTGAATAAAATTTCGAAGCAGTTTTTTCTTTGATTTTTGAATCGGTGACATGTGATAAGAAAATGGTCGATATGTTCAGGTTCGTTACAGCTTGAGCACAGAGGGGATGGCACCAGACCAGACCTGTTTAAGTAGAAATTAAGAGGTGGTACACGGCAACGTAATTTTGTTACCAAGACTTCCAATTCACGCGTGGGACACCCTTTATTATTCCATGTGAATTGCAGGTGCGAGAAATCTGGACTCGGTATAATGGTTTTTGATGAGTCTTCAAGAAGGGAAAGTTTTCTAAACCTCGCTGCTGTTACATAAGCTGTAGGAGGCATGATTGGCACAATCGGAAGATCAAGAGATGTTCGCGCAAGTTTGTCAGCCATCTCGTTTATAAATATACTACGATGGCCTGGCACCCATATCATTCGCACTAGACGAATGTTTGCTGGGATTAATGATTTAAAAGTCTCTAGTACTGCTGGTGTCAACGACGATGATAAGAATGAACACACGGAATACGAGTCAGTCACTATCACAGCTGTCGAATGAGTCGCAGGAAGTTTACGAATAGCTAGTATAACGGCCGTTCATTCCGCTTCAAGTATTGGTGTATAATCTGGGAGGCGTAATGAAAATGACCGGAATAATGAGAGAGAAAAAATACCCACACCTGCCTTCTCGCCACTCATAGATGCATCCGTTGCAATTACTGTATTAGTACCTAATTGAGACAGGTGTTGTTCTAATAAACCAATCAAATATTTAGAGGGCAAGTGTTTAGCGTTAATGGGGAAGATATCGTCAAATTCTATTTGGACTTGACCGATTGGTTTGACAGGTGGTGTGATCTCGAATATATTAACATTTAAAGCATCTAGAAGTGTTTGAACAAATAGCACTTGGGGTTTATATACACGGGACCAATGCTCATTGAAGAAGACACCAGGCTCGGCAAAGAATACAAATTGTCGCCTTCTTAAAGTGGATTCAGAAAATTTTAAATAGGTGTTTACTGTTAAAATACGAAATCAGCAAGCAAGGGTGGGTATCCGAGCTTCTTGATACAAAACATTGTTAGCTGTGAATTTTGGCACACCTAAACAACTACGTAGGGCTTCCCGCTCTAAAAGAATGAGGGGGTTTATTTTGTATGCTGGTCCACCAGAGAATAGTACACATCCGAATTCAAGAATCGGACGAACGTACATGCGATAAATCATGATCATCGTATCTCTGCGAAGACCGGAACGGAGGCGGCTAAGCCTACTTATCATTCCAACAGCGCGTGTAGCCCTAATTTCAATATATTCAATGTGGTCACGCCAGCTCAGTTTTTGGTCGTACAGTACACCCAGATATTTAATACAATTAACCTGGGGTATTATATCCTGATGGTACTGAAGAGAAATAGTAACTGGTGCGTCCAACGGAAAAACTATTAGAGCACTTTTAGTTACGTTCAGGTTCATATGAATTTTCTGAAACCAGGTTTCCAATGTTGCCAAATAACACTGTAAAGTCAAATGTAGTGAATAAATATTGTTGTCAGATGCAAAGAACGCTATATCACTGCTGCGTTCTTGTTGCACTTGAGTGTTCTCGTGTGATTCGTGCCCTGTTGATGATGTCGGGCGATATTGAAAGCAATCCGGGTCCTGCTTCTAATGCTGTACTAACTGAACTGCAGAAATTGTCTGCCGGTCAGACGGAATTAATCAGTCAGGTACAGGACCTTAAGTCCCATTTGCTATCAACAGATAAATCTATAGCAGATCTCAGTAGACGCATGACTGATCTGGAAGGGCACTGTCAAAATATTATTTCCTTACGTACTGATGTGGAAGCGCTCAGAAGAGACACCGCTCGCGCGAGTGACCTTCTGCGCAAGCTTGAAGCGCGCGTGGATGAAGCCGAGAATCATTCTCGGCGCAATAACCTCATATTTTATGGCCTTCCTGAATCAACTGGATCGGAAGCACTTGTCCAAGTTGAACAACTTGTCATCAAGCACTGCCGTGATCGTCTAGGTATTTCCATCGATCCGAAGGAAATTGAGCGCGCGCATCGTCTGGGTCGCCGCAAGGGTACTAACCACCATCGCCCCATAATAGTTAAATTCGCATTCCATAAAACAAAAGGAGAGATTCTTTCTAATGGACGGAAATTTAAAGGAACCACTTTTAGTGTTGGTGAAGATTTTTCACGTCGTGTGCAAAACGTCCGTCGGCAATTGATTGCCTTTGCTAAAACCAAGTCGCTGCCTTTTTCCATCACGTACAAGACACTGCTAATGGGTCACAAGCGCTACGTCTACGATGAGCAATCGCAAACTGTAAGGGAAGCGTCGTAGCAATTTCCTCGGCGCAAATCTGCCGGGCACACCCCCACACCTCAATCTGGCCTGTCACTTTCGGTAGTCTTTGCTAACGCGCGCAGTTTTTTTCCGAAACGCATAACTTTTTCTGAGCTTGTTTTGTCATCAAGCAGTAACGTATTGGTGATAACCGAGACTTGGCTGACAAATGATATAACCGATGCAGAAGTGCTAGATCACCTACCTGGATTTCAACTTTATCGTAAGGACCGTACAGGCGCACGTGGAGGCGGGGTTCTGATGGCTGTGCACCAACAGTTATCGTGCTCGGTGGCCAGGACCAACTCTTCTGAACTTGAAATTCTTTGGGTCGTTTGCCGTGCTCGCCCTCATACTGTCCTTGTAGGCGTTTGTTATAGGCCCCCGAACAGTGACCCAGATTTCGCATATAAGCTCAACAACAACCTGAGTGACCTTGGGAAACAGTATCCGCAAGCAGAGATACTGCTTTTCGGCGATTTTAATTTTCCTCAAATAGATTGGAGTAGTAGCGTCCCGTCAGCTGTGGGCAGTGAGCCCGCAAGGGACTTCATAGATTTCTGCCTGAATTGCAATCTAACCCAACTTGTATCCCAACCAACGCGCGTTACAGAGAGCAATTCCAGCATCTTAGATCTAATACTAACTAGTCATCAAGAGAGCTTATCATCAATTACATATCTGCGTGCCGTCAGTGACCACAAGGTAATCCATGCGGCTTTTGCGTTTCGACCTGTAAAACGCGATCTTGTCACCAAAACAATCCGTCTTTACGACAAGGGCAATTATAGTGCCATCAATAATGAATTGATATCTTTTCTTCCTGAGTTCGAGAGAATAAGCCATACACGCTCTGTGGATGAGAATTGGATTATATTTAGAGATAAGTTAGCCACTCTTGTCGAGAAATTTATCCCAAAAATAACGTTTACCGCAAACCGAAACAAGCCATGGTTTTCACGTACACTTCACAAACTAAGAAACAAGAAAAAACGCCTCTTCCGATCAGCCAGACAGTCTAAACTTCTGTCCTTATGGGAAAAATATTACGCCGCGGAAGATGATTATCTTAGAACCATTCGAAACGCCAAGCACGTGTTCTTTCATGAAGAGCTGCCCAAAATGCTTGCAACCAGCCCTCGCAAATTCTGGGAGGTGATAAACCCTCAGGAGATGCGCACCACTAGTCTTTCAAATGCGCATGGCGATATAGTCGACAACAATGAATGCGCGAACCTTTTTAACGAGGCCTTTTCTCTGTTTTTACGAATGAGAGTTCAGTTCCCGATTTTTCTTCACCTGCGCGCAGCACCGAGTCTATGCCCCCGCTTGCATTTTCTACGGACGGCATCATTTCGATTATAGAAAAGATTAAGCTTTCTTCTTCTGCAGGTGTGGATGACATTAATTCAAAACTTCTCATAAATGTTAAACATGTGTGTGCCGCATACCTTACATTGTTATTTTCGCAGTCATTATCATCAAGCATTCTGCCAACAGACTGGAAAGTAGGCAAGGTCGTTCCAGTCTACAAATCAGGTAACAGAGATTCTCCACTAAATTACCGTCCCATATCTTTAACAAGTATCCCCTGCAAAATCATGGAACATGTCATCTACTCCCATATCATCAACTTCTTGGACTCAATGCACTTTTTTCATCCTTCTCAACACGGGTTCCGAAGGGGTTATTCTTGTGAAACGCAGCTGGCCATTTTCATTCACGACTTACATTCTAACCTTGACTGCAACATTCAGACCGATGCTCTTTTCCTGGATTTCGCTAAAGCATTTGACACTGTCCCTCACAAACGCCTAATTCTTAAATTATCTCTGTTAAATCTAGATCCTAATGTACTTGCATGGATAACATCTTTCCTGACTAATCGTTCCCAATTTGTGTTTGTTAATAATCACTCATCTAACCGACTACCTGTAACCTCAGGTGTCCCGCAAGGGTCTGTCTTAGGGCCTCTACTCTTTTTAATTTACATTAACGATCTACCATTGCATGTATCATGTAACTTTCGTATGTTTGCCGATGACTGCGTAATCTACCGATCAGTAACCAACATTCATGACCAATCACTAATTCAGCATGATCTTAACAACATACAAACATGGTGTGATCGTTGGTTAATGAACTTAAATCCTAATAAATGTAAGCTTGTTTCTTTTTCTCGCCACCGTAACCCTTTTGAGTTTACCTATTCCATCACTAATGTTCCCATACAATCAGTTCAATCATTCAAATACCTCGGCATCACCTTGGCTCATGACCTGTCTTGGCGTCATCACACTACTAACATCATCTCGTCTGCTAATAAATCACTCGGGTTTCTCAGACGACACTTACGCCATACTCCGCCTCACGTTAAGACGCTTGCATACAAATCATTTATCAGGTCCAAACTCGAGTATGCATCTTCCATCTGGAGCCCTCATCAATCATACATCATAAGAGAACTCGAATCACTTCAAAATCGGGCTACCAGGTTCATTCATTCTGCATATTCGTACGATATCAGCATCTCATCTCTAAAGGCGGAATCAGGTCTAGAAACCCTTGCTTCACGCCGACAGTGTGCCACCCTCTCTCTTTTTCATATGTTTTATTTCAGTTCACTGAATCATCCACCGTACATCACGCCCCCTCCGCACATATCCCATCGCACTGGTCATCCGTTACAAGTCGCAATACCACGTACCCGGACCACTGTATTCCAAGCCTCCTTTTTCGTAAGAGCAGCAAAAGACTGGAACGGCCTTCCTCACGCCATCTGTGCCATCACTAACCCATCTATGTTTGTAGAAGCCATTAAAAACACCGTTGTATAGTTCTCTTTTTTTGTTATGCACCACCCCTTATGTAATACCCCTACAGGGGGTCTTTAAGGAAATAAAAGTGAAGTGAAGTGATATACATATACGTGTACCTTATCACTCTGTGGTATTGAACTTAACAAAATGTTAAATAGCAACGGCAATAGAACAGAGCCTTGAGGAACACCTCTCGTTTGGCTATACTTCGGCGTGGAAATACCTCGTTGGAAGCAATAAAATTTTCTGTCTTTTAAAAATTCGTATATCCAATTTGTTATGTACTGCGGGAACGTAAGCTCTTTTAGGACATTGATAAGAATAGCATGTTCAACACTGTCATATGCCTTGGCTAAATCAAGGGTTACTAGGGCCGCATATTGTCGTCTGTGCCGAGCAAGCTTTATACGAGCCTCTAAATCAACATGCGCCCACCATATAGAGTAACCTGGTCTAAATCCAATCTGGCACGCACTGAGTATCGCATTATCTGTTATGAACTTCGTAACTCTACTGTAAAGTATTCTTTCTATTAACTTAACTACGTGTGATGTTAAAGCGATTGGCCTAATGTTATCTATCTGCATTCCTAGTCCCTGTTTTTTAAGAAGCGGTATTATTTTTGCAAGTCTCCAGTCAGGAGGTATCCAACTATTTTCAAGTGAATAGTTGACAACGTTAGGGAGGTCTTCAGGAGAGATGTCGAATAATATTTTTAACATTTCCGAAGTGACGCCATCTGGTCCAGGACCTGTGTTTGGCAGAATACGAACGACGTGCGCAAGTTCATCCCTACTTACTTCAATAAAATCATTTCCGAATGACGGTTTTGTACACTTTATTTTGATTTGTGATGTGAATCTCTTCTCCAACTCTATTGCAATTTCCGTTAGTGTATTTTCCAAATCAGTTGGAGAAAAAATAACTGAGTCAATATTTACGTGTGCTGTAACAGCTTTACGATTACGGAGAAATCTGAATCGAGCTTTCTTGTTGCCACTCTTGGATAAGTAGGTGTACCGTTTTTCTTCATAATCGTCTTTCGCTAATGAAACTGTTCTCCTAAAAGTAGCTTTAGCAAATAAATAATTTCTCCAATTAGTCGGACATTGGTTGGTGAGGAGTTTTTTCCATGCAGCGTTGCGGCGTCTATAATCTCTGGCGCAATCCGCATTCCACCAGGCAGATATGAATTTTCCCTTTGTTGAAGATATAGTGAACTGTGATTTTTAATTGTACACTTTAGGGTGGAACAAAGGCTCATAGCTTTCATATTTGTTTACATATTGGGCAAGGAAGACAGTGTTGACTGTAAGTTCTTTTTAAATTTAGAGTAGTTTACAAAACTTTGCACCTGGCGATCTACCGTCACTAAAGGAATGCTGACTTCAAATACCAGGGGGCAGTGATCACTACTTGTAGCAGTATCAAGAACAGTCCAAGACGATATTGTCACACTTGAGCTAGCAAATGTCAAGTCTAAGACGGACCTCGAATTACATCGAACGAATGTCGGAACTCTGGAGTTCCAACAAATAAGGTTATTCCGGTTAGTCCAGTCCCACAACCGTTTTCCTGATGAATCAGTGCGGATTCCCCATGAAACGTGATGGTAATTGAAGTCTCCCGCAAATAGCATACTGTTTCTGCAAAAACTCGCAGTCACGTCAAGGGCTCTTTCATCTTGTATTCCAGCCGGAAAGTAGTTGTTGACTATAGATAGTGGCGCGCATCCGGGAAAGTGAACTTCCAGAACCATTACCTCATAATCGTGTGATATTTGTTGGTAAACTAAGTGTGCTTTATGGCAAATTTTGGATGAAATGAAAAACAATAATCCTCCACCATGTGAGTCTCGGTCAAGTCGAAAGCACTGATAGTCTTTTAGATAGAAGTTTTGATCAGCAGACAGCCAAGTTTCTTGTAAAATTATGACGTCTGGAGATTGTTAAGAAATTAGGTATAATAAGTCTGTAGTTGCAGAGAGAATTGAACGGCAGTTCCACTGAAGTACTCTAACGTACCCTATGATGATAAGCAAGCAGTAGCAACTGCTTGATCTAAGATACTATCTTTTAAGAAGTCCGCTTTAGTCATTGGGTCCTTCACACTCTTTTTTGTTTTCGGATGAGAAGAATTATTAAGTTTGCTAGTGGGTGATCTGGTGCGTTTCAAAAGGCGAGCATCCATATCTACATCCCGATTAATTATTGATTCTGAATGAGATATACCTTCCTGCTCAGTTGTGTTAGGACTGGAAAGCATTGCCTCGTTATCGATACTGGCATCTGAGTGATGTTCGGCAGGTTTACTAGTTGAGGCACTAGGAGGTTGGGTACGCTTAGTTATTCGATCACATGCACCCGACATCTGTGAATCCATAATACTATTGAGTGAGTCGGACAGATTGAGTAAAAATTTTTCTAATACTTTTTCTACGGCCTTTTCTACCATAGCAGAAATGGACTGAGAAAGTGATGCATCCATAGAAAGAGGTGGACGAGCTGCTATACCGGCATAACCCTGACTCCTGCTTTGAATTTCTGCAATTGCTTCTCTACGAGAGCATCGTCTCCTTTCAATGATTTCAATCACCTGAAGTTCTTTTGATCTTGCAGGGCAGTTAGGATCGTCTGCAGCGTGATTTGCCTTGCACAAACAGCATGTCTTATTGTCTGATTGACACTCAGCAGTACTATGACCAGCCCCGTATATGGCTCCGCATATGCGGCATCGAGTCTCCGATCGACAACCTTTAGTACTGTGTCCAAAGCGCCAACATTTAGCACATTGCAGCAGACGGGGAGCCAAAGCTTCGACCTTATAGATAAGTGGCCATGCCTTGATCTCCGAAGGGCGATCTGTACCAGCGAATGTGGCAATTACAGTTTCAGTGGGAACTTTCTGTTGGTTTTCCTGTTTGGTACAGCGGTAAACAGAAATAACACCTGCTGGGGAAAAGATGTCCAAGACTTCTGCTGGGCTTAGACTTGCGTCTACCCCCGAACCAATCCTTTGCAGCAAGCTAGATAAGGTGGGATAAAAGAGCTCACCGGATGTGTCGCAAAAGTAGTGCACTTCAGAAGGTCTTGGATGCAGGCCTTGTCTGGTGAGCAGCATAGTATCCCCCCGCGTCCAAACTGACGATCCTCTGTTATCAGTAGAGAGTGGGGAGTGATCGGACGAAGTTCGGTTTGGATTGGCTTGGGGTTTTTCATGCGGATGAACCCACCGGTGGTCGGCACCAAAGCGACAGGAACGCTACGGGTTCCATTGCGGAGAAACAACTCCAAAGGAAGATCTTGAGGGGGAACAGAGGCTGACCAGAGGGCAGGCCTCTGGCCCGGAGAAGAAACAGACATGAAATAAGAAGAAGTTACACTTATCAATGCACTAATACAGTTGCGGAACAAGAGGTAGATCTAATAGAATAAAATAAAAGTAACCGCCGGCTACTTGACCGCAACCCTGAGGATGGAACAAGGAACGCAGCCGCAGGCACCCGATCGTAGGCTCGAACACAGGTGCTGGCACGGACGCAGTCCCTTTAGCTGGTCGGCAGCACTTCGTTCTTCTTTTTGGTGTCTCAATTCTGTAGGTTGCCTGGCTCGTGATGGTGTGACTGAACCCACTAGAAGAAAACTAGAGATTTAACGTTCTCGCAAGGGCGCCCGAAAGGAAAAAATGATTTATTTGTAAACAAATTATTATAACCTAGACCTGTTCTTTTTTATGGAATCGTGAAACAGCATAGTTGTTCGAGCGTTCAGCACTTTCTCACATTAATTTCTTGGATCACTTGAATATGCAGTACCGAAGTCTCCTCATGCAGAGAATAAAAAAATCCACCTAAACATTTCACCTACCAATTTTCCGACAGGTTCTCTTCATAAAAGGTGTGGCTTTTGTAGTTCCTAACCATCCCCCTCCCAAAAAAAATGGTATCAAGAAGCACTACCAAAAGTTATTCAATACTTCAAATTGTGTATTTTATGCTCTTTTTCGAAGTGGGAATTAGCGTAAAGAACGAGGACCCACAGTCGTAGCACTGGAAGAATATGTTTCCTCCGTGAGGGCTACCTCCTTGTTTGTTTAGTTGTTTGGCCTGGATTATATGTAGGTAAATATTTTAAGCTTCCGTGCCTCACGCTTGGAGTACTGCCGTAGGGTGCAATAATTGTGTGTAATTTAAGTATAGCTACTCAACGAGTACCATCTTAGTCTGCTATTTCAAGTTCATTGTCATTTCAACAACGTCAGGATTAACTAAGTTGTTTGAAATTGTGCCCATCAGGTTTATTCAACTGTCAGAAATACAAGCTAAAAAGCATAATACCTATAGTGTAAATGTAATGCAATACGTATTAATGCCATTTCACTTCTTGGCCGATCACCAAGGCGAGCTAGGTCCACATTCTTTTCTTCCTTCTCAGCCTCTTTTTTCCTTGCTCCTGCACCCAAGCCCGTGCGCCACTTTTTATATATGACAAATAGACTGAAGTGCGAAAAAATAGAAATGTGTAGATTAGCCAGAAAGCTCTCATTGTTTGCGGCTCTGAGCTTCATTCATCATTTTATACCCAACAGTGACAAAATTTCAGAGCAAAATGCAATGACCAATGGCTGGATGAATACGATTTTGTTGAATGTCTGGCGACATTTATTGCGACTCGGGCTCAGATGTCCCACGGCGCAACATCGAGGTCTTGTGTCAACAACACCTCGCGGGCTTGCTTTACTTCCCTGGAAGCTTGACGAGATTGGAAGTTATTGGACATGGGTTCTCGTTGCTTTCAGCGTTTCGACTAGCAGTCTTCTCTTCTTCGCCAAGTGGTCTCGTTACAGCCTTGAAGAATACAAGAGCTCTAGTGGACGCGTTTACCCCACCTACACACCGTATTCAAGAATTTCACTTCTCATTCCAACAGTTCAATGACGTCTTGTTACGCAAGATATTACTTCAAAGTGTAAATCAAACTGCTTTTGTGAATGTGTGTTACTTCTCTCGTTCACAAAACTTTTGCTTCCTATTTCTTTTTTTGTTGCCTTCTGCAATTATTTGTTTTTCTCTATTTGTTGCGGGATTTCTGGGTAACACATTTGTAGTGGATACTTGGTCTTAATATATGCGAGTTATAAGAAAAATGTTCGACAAGCCTCTTCCTTTAGGCGCACTGAAAGATTTGCACCGCATGATAACTACACAAGAAAAACAAAATTCCTCAAAATACATATAGAGACCAACACACAAAAAAATTCGCAGCACGAGGTTGTTCCCACATCTGAACAATGGTAAAGTTGACATGGTTAGGCTGTGTCAATTCGTCTTGTAATGCTAAAGGTTAAGGTTAGGGATGTTAAAGATAGCTGGTGGATCTAGCCTTGCATAAGGCTAGATCCGCCGGCTACTACCAGCTCATTCCTTCAGTTACTACGGCGAGACTACCGCCAATTTGGAGAGGGAGGTTAGTTATAAAAAGAATTGCATGATCTTGCTTGATGATGTTACTGAATGTTGAGGAAGAGACAGGACATTTGCTGCCTCCCTAATATAGACACACCGATATGTTGCTTCATCGGTTTCGGTCGAATAATATTTCGCTCATGATCCTTCACACGTGACATAAATATTTCAGAATATTAGCCACTGTGTGTTCACCTGCATCATTTGAAATAACGAAGGTTTTTGATCACAAATGAAATATATCCTCATGTATATTCTCACAGCAGGCCATTCGAAGCAGTTTTTTTTGTGTGTTACTATTATTAGGTATCTCTAGGTCGCGATCGATGTTAGCCTGACTATTTATATCTCTATAAATGCCGTCTTATTTCCCTCCAGCTGATAGAGTTTGGTCGACCAGCTTTGTGGATCCAGTACCCTCACTGAGCTGAGTGGGACATCAATGGCAGCTGCGAGATCTTTGCTTATCCTAATTACCGTTTTGCCCACTAAGGATTCTTTCTTTAACATGAGGCTTTCAAGGGCTGAATCTGTACTCTTCGTAACCAGGAAGTTCTACTGCGAGAAAGAAAAATTTTCCATGACAAGAGATTGGTCTCATCATCATAATCCTGTGTTCGCCTACAGAAGCGCATAGGCCTCTTCCATGTTTTGCCAATGAATGCTGTCGTATGTTCTCGGATGCCATGTTGTTGCCGCAGGCTTCTAAATTTTATTTTTGTACCGAACTTTCTCGCATTGGTGCTTTTACTTTCTCCTAGAATGCAGACTGCTGTTTCTAATGAACAGCGGCTTTCTTGCCATTGCATGCATGGCATATCCTCCCTGAGGTCAATTTTTATATTAAATAACATCCTCTGAATAGGATTCGGTACCATGAACTGCTGTGCCGTCTTCTTGTCCCTTACAAATACTCCCTCTCTCTTTATATTTGGTCGCTGTGTTGTCAATTACGTAGGGTAAATCTATAGGTCACCAGCTTCCTTCTTCGTAGGATGGCATCAGTAGGATGTAGGTTTTATTTACTTTTTTCTGAGAGGTGTTCGTGAGCTACCAATCACGGTCCGATTCTGGGATCACGAGTGGCATAAAAAGCTAACTCTCTTGCGCTCATAGAAACAGACGTATTGATCTCACGCCCAGAAAAAATTTGCCAGGCCCGCGCAGAAGGCGCAGCATAGTCCCAGCGAAAGCTAGAAGAGCGGCTGTTCAGGGCCCTCTCGAAACTCATTGGGTAACTATTGCAAGCACACTTGCTTGATACCCACTGCGACTATAACAATACAATTTTCTTGAGTAGTAGGCTGGCATGCGCTATGCTATGTTTCGTCATTTTTCTGAGGGGCGTGGTATCCGCTAAGCTCTTCCAAGGAATTTCGTGCCAAATGTTTATGCAGTGGCAGACGACGATGACGAATTATGGCTAAAGAAGGTAGGCACCACAATTAATAGGGGAAGAAGAACAAGCTTTTTTAATGGGTTGGAGAATGGGATGGCCCGCTCAGTACGCTATTCACATTGTTCGACGATTCAATGTTCTTTTGCTGTTTTAAAACGCTTAATAATTGGTGTTAACACGATTTCTTGCCCGGCATCAAGCCTGGCTATGGCAATTTGGAAACAAGCCACAAGCACTGGCGTAGCTCAGTGGTAGAATACTAGGCTGGCTCCCACTGGACCCTGGCTCGAGCCCCACGGTGTCGTTGGTGCTAGTCGTGGGTTATGGACACTAGCGGCGACAGCTTTCGCTGTCGAAAACGTACAGAAAAAATTTATGAGCATGCGATGATCCAAGCAGCTGCGTGAAACAGTTGTACTGCTTCTTTGCTGAAAGTGTACATCCCCCTGCGCAAGCGGCTCTTGATGCAGGGAATTCTCAGGAAGAATAATAAACATGTTCATCATACGCACATTTTATAAAAAAACTGGTCCATATTAATAAACGCAGAGAGCAATACTTGTCTGTACACGCACTACATTACTGGCAAAGGCGTACGTAAATTTGCGCTGCATGCAACGAGTTCAAACCTACTCTCTGCTGCCAAACCCTCCGGTGGCATGGACATTCTGTAAGTGAAGCATGAGGTTAGAAAAGATCAAGCCAAAGTGAGATCATTTTAACTAATTTTCTCTTCGCATCGGGGTGCGTGTTCCGGTCTCTCTATGCTTTCAATAAAAAGTTAAGTTGAAAGTCAGCGTAGTTCATGTGCACCTGTTTTTCTACTGCCTTGGATTCTGCGCTGTGAAAATTCATTTAGTAAGCTACAAAAAATTTGTGATAAAGTTACGTAGCCATGAAGAGACTTAGTTCGGTGTAGTATCTACAGGCATTTGTCGACATTTTAAGCGTGAAGATAGCACTCTTTAACAGCTGCATTGGCGTACAAGGCAACCAATGGTTACGATATGGGGCTTTATGAATACGTTTAAAGTAAACTTCATTATATATGCATGCGTAAACATTGGGTGTAAACAGTCTACTGTCTGGTCGTCTCAGAGGTTTAGTGCTAGCTTGAGTCATTCCCTCTGGCAGTCTGTCCATCTTCACCAGTGGAGGCTCCGAGCGCGAAGTACGGCGCGTTTCTCTTAACTGGCGAAAGGGTGGTAATTGAGCCTCCAGTACTTCTCAGAGAAGAGTTCCTGAGGGCGTGGTGTCCACGGACGACAAGGGTAAAGATGGTGGCCCCGATGACGCCGACCATGACCGCAACCATAATTATGGGACCAACGACCCTGCGTACAAACAGGGGTTTTTCGCGTGACTTGTCAACGAACCTTTCAGTTCAGCGCATCATAACTCTGCATATTAAAAAGTATCGCACAATTTGGACAGTTATAATAAATAATAATAACAAAAGTTGACTTTGAGGTACCTAAACCATATTATGATTACGAGATATGCCAATATGTAGGACTACGGTAAGTTAGTTCATCTACGAGTCACAATCCCATCAGCTGAATTAAAAAAGTACCATCATCAACTAAATAAGTACCATAGGGTGAATTACAATTTTAAGGACACAAACAGTGACAGGGTAGGACCGCCCCATTTTTATGGTGAAATCACATGTTAACGCCCGTTCTCGTCTGGGTGAGGACTGGTCAATGTCAACTGACTGGTCCGACCAAATATTAATAGGAGGCGTAGAAAGTTTCGCAAATATAAACGTACGTTGCCGCACGGAAGTACTTACTCAACGCCTAGAATTACTTTCGTATAGAAGAGAACATAAACGCTTACTACACCATCAAAATTAAAAGCCATGCTTTTCAAGCTATTGAAACAATCCGTCAGACAGGCTCGTGAATAATAACAGCTATTTACTTATTTCTGAGATGTTATAAATTCCCCCTGTTTTCTTGCCGGTGAATCTTCAGTGTTCCGGGGACACTAGTGTTCGACGAACACCAGTGTCCCTCTCCGAAGCAAGCAAGAACTTTTCCATATGAAAGTACACTTAAAAGATTCCGTCGTAACGCTACTACTGGTCGCCTGTTACGTAGCTTATTGGGCTCAATAAGCAACATTGAGAACCTCAAATTTAATGTTGTTTTGATGCAGCTTACTTCGCCTCATTTTGTTCTTCACTGAAGCACGACGTTCCAATTGTTTTCGAGAGTGTCGGTGTGTCCTCTTCTTGGAAATACTAATAAAAACGAAATTTATATAAGAATCACAACAGGGGAAGTGATCAGTGTAAGAGCAAATTATTCTATGTAAATCGTACACGCCATCAATTCTTTTGAATTTATTTCATAAATTTGTCAATGAAATACTAGTACCTGTGCATGAACAGTGCTCGAACATTTCGTCAATGGAGGCTCATGTAGTAAACGACAGAGGGGTGATAAATTTCTTATTGCCGATGAAGTGTTTTTATTGTACGAACTTGTAATAGCTTGTTCGGCAGTTCTTATTTTGAATTAGGTCTTGATTATGTTTTTTGCTTTTCTGTTATTTTGAATACATGTGCTATCGCTGCCTGTATTATAGAGATGGCTATGAGCCGCTGTGAAGTCGCCTGGCTTTCAAGCGACTTTCAGTTACAGTCTCCTCAGTTGCTTATGGAAATGAAGAAGCTACTATTGTAGAAAAATCTTCTGGTAGTTCTAAAAGCACTGGAATGAGCATCGTTTCTACAAGTTAGGCTATTGCAATATACACATAGTAACTGACACCTAAATCATCATGATACACTATTGTTTCTTGCAAGACAATAGCACTATGACTCCACCGATATCGTGCCACCAACATCCCGCAAGAAAAGACAAGTTTATTTTCTACCTGCCAATTTATTCATTGCTGTACTAAACTTAACGTGCAACCACTTGGAATGCATGGGAAGCATTACCCTCCTCGGACCCGAGAACGAAGTAATAAGGATTATTTGGCGAAATGCCTTCAATGACTGAAATATTAGTATATATATTACTTCTACCAATAGCAGCATTTAATTATTCCTTCCATCGCTTCCAGACATTGTCACAGAGCACAATGTAGCCCTGTGCTCAGTTGCTTCAAAAAATGTTTCTACAGCCCTCTAATATTATGAAAAATTGGTCTTTGCTCGCCGCCTTCACGACGCGTTGTAGTTGACATTTTTAATGAAGTTAAGGGCATCATTTGGGAGATTTATTTGAAAGTAAACAATTAGCTTTTAGGTTTGGAACATTTTAAGTGTCATGCGCTGCAGTGTGTTTTCATTGTTACAGGGCGCAACGTTTCATGCTTAAAGACCAACTTCGGCAATTTTTTGAGGTCAGTGGATCTCGATGAAACTCACTAGGTACATTCATTTGCACGTTTGCGACATACATGCCAAATTGCAGGCTGTAGAGTTTTGCAGATTCTCTTCGAATGGATTTTATAGTTTGACTAAAAACGCTCACCTAGCTTGCAGAACTAATGACAACATTGTGTGTGGGACGTTAAGTTTTGTCTGGAGGAAGGGACTAACTGATGTGCTACCGCAGCGTCTGCTTGTCTGCTATGGATTGTGTGGGTTTGGCTGGTGTTCCCAAGGATGAGCGTGCGATTTCCCTTTCCGTGTTGGTGGGCGTGCGATAGGTGCCAATTCGTGTTGCGTTGTGAGCCACACGCGATTTGCCATATGTTCACCTTAACAGCGGAAGCAGTTTAGCCGATAGCCGCGGACGGCGTGGACATGTAGTGCCATCTGGTGGGCTTCATGTGCAATTAGGCAGGTTCCGGCGGCGTCAGGAAAATGTTCAGGTCAAATGTTGAAGCGCATGTTGGGTTTTGGTTTCGGTATAGCGGTTTTTCGGTAACTAAAAATTATTTTTAAAGATTTTGAGCATTTCAGTTAGTGGGCGCATCAGAAGAGCTTCTAAAGAACATAAAAGCACCATTATTCTGACATGGTCAGAAAATCGCTGTAGTTAGAGTTTAACATAAATAACATCTGCTCGTGCCACGTGGAAGTCTTCTTACATCTTTTTGTTGGAGCTTGATTCTAATAGCTTGTCATGACGAGCATAATAAACAACTACTTTGCTTGGCGAAGCAAATTCAATAAAATAGAAGGCAAGCGTGAAAGAGAGAGTAAATTGGCGAAAATGGAAAAAGAAATAGAAAAAGGAAGAAGCAAGTAAAAACAAAGAAACAAACTTAAAAGGCCGAAAACAAACACAAAAAAAGAAAATAAAGAAAGAGTTCAGGAAAGAACAAAAATGCAAGGAGGTCGCCCAGCTCTGCACTTCCTACAGGCGTGCACCCCTTCCTCCCTCCTCTCTTAGAGCGCAGCTGCCTAAATTTCTAATTAGTACACTGGGCGGATACTTGAATTGGGAGAAATTAAGTTTTTTACTTGCGAAGACACCACTACGCTTTTGTGGCGCGATGAAATTCACCTAAATTCAACCCCAAATCAGAAACCGAACCACCGAGGAGAGCATCAAGCAGGCGACCCGAATGATAGTCTGTGTTAAAGACAAATATCACGGAGGTATATTACTTCCGTGCTCATAAACTATAAGCGCTATAGATAATGATTTTAAGTGCAGCCCACACATCCACATAAAGAAGTCATTTGATGGTTAATGCAATGGCGCGGTCACTCGCTTTGGAACTGTCAAAGGAATACGGCGGTTGCGCCCCATCGCGTTTCAGTTTCGCTTTCGATGCTGAATTCGGTTAAATTTTAAGACTCCGCACTCCTAATAGAGGCTGCTTGTCCAAATATCAACGCTACAATGAGTTGTTCGCTCGAGTTGCCCCATTCTCCCATTTATGTAGGCGCTTTACTTACCTAAACAACAAAATTTTGATTTACTGTTCCTAAATGCTATGCAAAAGTACGTCTTCAGCCATGTTAAGATGGTAACGGCTACTGACGTAGAATCAGACCTTTTAAAGCAAAGTGAAAATACCCCGCGGTTGTGCGGAGCACTATGCGATTAGTGTGTACGCCGAACGGGAGCCCCCCCCCCTTCCAAAAAAAAGAAAAAAAAACACATCACACCCTGTTGCTCATTCTTACATCTTATATACTATCAAACGCCTCTTGATGTATATGTACGAACGAAATGTTGAGGGTTTACCTCAGGACACTGCAGGTTCCACCAAGCTAATATATTTCGAAGCAGCATGCACATTATCGCGTGGCTATACCATATATCAGTGAATGGACGTTTATTCAATGATTACTTGCAATGTTTTTAATGACACTTATGTGACGTAACACAGTGCCAGAGTAGGCTTCCTGCGAAAGCATTCAGTGCCATAATCACTGTCGCACCTGCCAACTAAGTTTAGCCGCTATACCCTTTGAAAGATAGTCTCGTATTACTCATGAGTACGACTGTACGTACCGCCCGAGTGGTCACATCATACCACATGTAACGCGGCGCACGAGGACACAGCTAGCGCGTGTGTATAATCTAAAATATCTGCTGTTACCACCAACGAATGGTGATCGAGTCTTGCTTTTCGTTACCTGTGGTGCGAGTTAGCCGCACTCTGTCTAATCAATGTACCGTATTTTTATAAATGTCGACTGCGCTCTTTCGCACAATTTACGCTAAACTGCAGGCGGAAAGCTAAAGGATGAGGCGCGCACACTCGTCATGGTGACTGCTGCGGCGTACACGCTTTTTTTCCATCACCATTTCTACGCCCGTTGCCAGAGCTCGTGTTGTTGAAAAAAAAAATTAGCTGTTTTGAAGGCCTCGAACAAATATTGCATTTGTTTGAGTTTGAGAAGTTTGTACAGATACCTTTAAATGGCTTGCAGAACACACAGGAAATAAGAAAGGAAGCTCGGGGGAAGACGACAGTAGAAAATAAAGCATGGCATAGAAAGATAATATTAAAAATAGAGGCAAGGAAAGTGGAGAAAGACAAGGCAAGTCAGGAAGATAGTGTTAGAAAAATACATAAAGGGGTCTAGTGCCAAACTGAAGCATAGGGAGAGCCAGAGCAAAAAAGAAAGCAAGGCAGAAGAAGCCAAACATAGATAGGAATCATTATTAGACAGACCAAAAGTAGATATAAACAAGGCTAAGAACGAGACGAAGTAGAAAAGAAAAAATAGAGGAGACAGACATTTCAAAAAAATGAAGAAGGAAGATAAAAAAAAGGTTGCCAAGTTTCACACATCTTTCAGGCTTGGCAGTACTAGTTTAAAGTTGACTTCATTTTTTAGGTAACGAATGTTTAGAGTCACCATCCCGAAGAGGCGTTTATGCTGGGTTCGATGTCCGGACCTAGATTTGTCGGCAATTAAGAGTTCTCTTTTGTAAAATTCCGTATGGATCTTGTTCTCGCTTCTTATTCCGAATGTGTGGTTGTGAGTATCCTTTTGAAAAGTTTTCCATCGGCTTGTCGTTTTCTGCAGAACAGATTTTCAACAGTCGATTGATTTGCTTCACATGTGGACATGGTAGAGAAGTTCCGGCTTCGTTCAATGTTTCAGCTATAATTTTTATAAACACCATTCTAGGCCGTATTTTGTAATAATAGCAACATATCTTGTTTATGGCCCAGAACCATGTTGCGATTATTAGAAGCGCTGCAGTTAAGGGCTTCGCACAAATACACCGCTAGTGTTTGTTAATCGTGCAAGGGTAAGCTAAATGCACGAGCCGCGTGTATTTTGCCTTAATCAGAATAATACCTCCCTGAGCAGGACCTCACCCGCGGACGTCACGTGAGATGTTCAGCGCCGTGACAAGTGTACAATCATACTGGCTGCAATTCATTTAGTAGAAAGCAACATGGGGCAAGTTGGTACGAACACCTAATTATTATTCAGAACTCAGTTTGGCTACTTTTAAGTTTTTTCGGCAATATATGTTCAGTTGACAGTCACCACTCGTCCCGTGTTTTTCTTTCAAGTATCTCTTGCTTATTTCTTTCATGCTCTTAGCGGAGTTCACCCTTCACCCTTTGCGAAGGTAATTGAGTGTACAGCACTAAAATAACTAAATGTACGCGGATCACTTTTAAAAATATACCTTAAGTGATATTTGACGAAAACACGAGTTGATTAAACAGGAGAAAGCTTATGAACAGAGTAACCATTCATAATTTTTACGCGCAAACAATACGAGCAAACAAAACAAACGTGGTTTCTCACGTCTGCGGGTGCAGCCAACATCATCAACGGACTGCAGAAACCTGGTCGCACCACACTGTCTAGGCTCAGTTTGGAAGGCTCGTCCTGGGTCTGTTCGGAAGATGTGGTCAGAGATATCACTGATGGGGGCAAAGATGTGTCCAGCTCCGGCTCATTCTGCGGTGGAAGGTTACAGTTGACCGCGTGCCAGCACTCATACCTCTCAGACTTTTGCAGCGATGATGCACCGTCGAGTTCCGGGGACCTGGCACAATTATCGAAAATGATAATAAAATTTTATTAACTGCTCAATTGTTAGCTTCATTGTTTTACTCTTGTTCAGTCACGCACAGAACCATATTGTCATGGCTCTTATCGTGGTGTCTATGACTTTATACAGTAAGCGGCAGCATCTATATTTACAGAATATACAGCTTCGTACATTTGGCCAGCCAGGATAAATCATTCTAAACCCATGCCATTCCACCCCCACCCTCAAAATTTTTTCCGCCTTGTGTACATAGCGCAAAATTACGATCTGCTTGTGCCCATCCCCCATTCAAGATCAAGGAGGTGCCCATTCTCTCCCCAACCCATAAAACAATTTCTGCATATAACCCTGCGATATGCATGGCATAAACTACTCATGCTTGACTTAGCACTCAGTATGCGCACATATGATTCTCCAATACCACAGTCCTATTTACTTAGTTGAAGTGAAACGCGAAAAGCTAAGACAAATTATCGCCAAAATTGAATGATTGTGAATCATACCGGTGTCTAGGATAAATTGGCTCACATCATTTCTTTTATGAAACCGACGTGATTGCAGGATGCCGGTGTAGCTGAGATATTGAGTAAAAAGCTTTGGCAGACGTATGCTGCCTCGGAAACTCCCTCTCAGGCGTTTTGGCTACCTGTCTAGCACTTATATGTATAGCTACAGCATTTTCACAGCTTCAGCCTCACTTCTAACGGATGTTCACTAACATATTGATTTTAAACTGACGTCTTCTTGTATTTTTTCTTTTTTTAACATGATCCACTTCTGCTAATATATAAACGCCAGTGCGCATGCACCGTGAGGCCAGCGACAAAGAAATGAGCGCACTGTATCTTTCTCTTCCAACAAAATACAAACCAGGGTAACATTGAGCAGACAATGGACGCTACGAAAGCGTTGAACTTCAACTGAGTGTCTTGCTATGCGAAATCAGTGAGACTATCTGAAAATTGTGTTAGCATATGCGTTGAAAAGCCTTCCGCTTTGAAATATAACTTCTCATGTGAACTGCTATCGTCACTACATCATCTTTTCAAAGCATTTGTACTAATTGCTATTTGTTCTAAGATGTACTATAAACATGACTTTCAGTTCAATATTGCATATCCCAATTACCATTTTATTATCTACAAAGTGTCCCAACAACCAGGCATCATCACTTAGAAAAAGAAGAAGCCCATTACGCGAAGCAAACCTAATAAAAATTTTTTCCGATTCATTGTTGTAGCCACTACTATTTCTTTCGGTAATTATGTCTCAATACTTCAGTATAGTTTTACCTGTAACTCAAAAAGTACTCACCTGATTATCTAAACGTCAATAACAAACATCCAGGCATGTTGAAATGACGTATATATGTGCTATTTTAACGACGTAATAAATTAGCCTTCCAAGTGACCAACAATGTAAATTACTCCTCCAACTCGTACACTGCAAGTGCAGTCATGTGCAATTTTAAAGTCAAAGCTTTGCAGACCAAGTCGAGTGAGGTTCACTGTATATCTCCTCACAAGCTTGAATTGATGTAAATTATACGGTGTTCATATTGCAAGCTTTTTAGCCAAAGAAACATCTAGTCACCCTATTTTCCAGCTCCTAATGTTAAAATAGAAAGTACGTTTTGAAATGTCGCGCAAAAAAATGTAAGAAAAGTTTTTCTGGAGTTTTTCAGATGAAAGGTGTTGAACCTCTGAGCTTTACTACTGCGGCGCGACTAACATCAAGCAAAGGATAAGTTTTGCAAGACGAAAAGCTTTAACCCTTTCGGCCCTGACAGTGTCGATTGGCACCACCGCACAACATTTCCCCTAGTATCTCGGAAACGTAACCGATAATACTCAATCTTAGGAGCATAGTTCTTCAATGATCCCCAATGCAATTGACATCATTATTGCGGCACGTTTGTGGAGGTAGCAGCCACAAAAAAGAAGAAGCGCAACCGAGATCTTCTGTGAAGCCGAGGCGCGTAAGTTGAGGCGGGTAAGCGCCATTTTTTGGGGCGACGTACCGAAGCTGTTTCAGTGAGTATTAGGCTGAAAAGTGAGACGTTGGTGTCCAATTTATGTACACCATTTAGAGGCAGGAAAAAAGAAGCCTTTTTTATATTTTCCAATAACTGGTCCTTAATCACTTAATTTGATGACACGGTAAATAATCTAAAAATGCTTGTACCAGTGGCTCAATTTTTCGTTCGTAGACTTCTGAGGTCCTAACTACGAGAACAACGAGCACAAAAAGTGTATCCGACCAAAATAAAAAATCCAGGGCATGAAAAGGCTAAAGTTACTGAAAAAGAAAGAAAAGGAAATTGGTGAACCGGCGCTGCTCCAAGGCCACGCTTGTGAGGAGGCTCAATAATGATGATGGCTGTTCTTCTGCGGCGGGGAATGAACAAAAGGCAGGTCGCAACAAAAGCGACACGCGTATGGTTCATAAGAATCTCTTTTAATTTTTAGGTGGCTAAAAAGAAACATTCGTTTGAATATATCTTGCCAAATAAAGGAAGGCATGTGTCGATATTCAGCGGACTATTTTCTAAAGCTGTTTTCGCTCATCCTTGCAGTTACGGCACATCAGTCGACGGAACCAAATGTCATCAAGAGTGTTTGCAAACAGTGAGAGGGTCATAAGCCACGCGAAATTTACTTGCAGCTCTGTGGTTGTGCGGAAGCGTACAGCCAACAGCTTCGCCAACATGTCTGTCTACCTCCTCGAATACCCTTTCTCAGTGCCCGAGGTGAAAGCGCAAGGAACTCGTGCTTTTGCTAGCAGAGAGAAGCACGCTTGTACTGCTGGTGCTATCTAAGGGGCCGGGCATTTCTCGCGTCGTCGGCGGCGACAGTTTGGGCAACTGACAAAACGACGCTAATGTATACAGAGAGTACCTAGCGTTCGATCATTCATATTGTTCGGTTGGCAAACTGTGCTTCGGCTTCAAGATCAAAAAGCATAACCCATTTTAACAAGTTTTCTTTGAAAACTGCTCATAACCGAGCTAAGTCAGCACCATTTTTCACAGTACACGGTCTTCTAGCAACCAAAAAAAAAATCAGCACATCATTATTACGTTATTAAATACAAGGTTTACATAGATGTCCTTTCAACATGTCCCCATATGACACAATGATATTTTAATAATTCTATAGCTACTTGGTGAGCTGCGAACCCACATAAGGCAAATAATAAATCCTCATTGACTTATCGAAAATAGTATTGACTACTCCAGTGTTCTGAAAACAATATATACTATTAAGGATGCTTCGCGTAATGCAGTTTCTTTTTCCTGTTCTAGTTATTTTTGAGACACTTTATATGTGACCCTCACTTCAGAGTACGGGTGCTAGCGCTGGACAAAGCAGCTTAAAAGACAGCGAACAGGGCGATGGGTTTAGTATGCTGCCTCTATCTATGTGTATTTGCCACGAGAATAAAGAGGTGGTTGTATGTGACTGCTCTCTGAGAAAGCGATTGATATACATGACTGTTACATAGCATACAAATCGTGCTATCATCTAAAAAAGCGCACTGACGCGATTTCGTAAAAGTAGCAGATTACCACTCAGCAATTAACTGATCGGTTGCAGTGCAAGCCGTGAGGCTGGGCTCGGAAGCTTGACTTATACCCAAAAGTGTACCTATTGCCACAATTTTTGAAAACTATGATATTGTAATTACCCATATCTAGTTATTGGTTACCTAGCTCATGTATGCTGCTTAATGATGCAAAGCAGCGTTCCACATTGTTTATTGCGTAATGCCGTGTCTATTTTTACGGGAAGACTGTCATACTGGAGGTGTAAATATGCGGCATGAGCGGGAATGTAGCCAGAACATGATATATTGGTGGTAAGAAAATCATATTTGAGAGTTCAGTACTCTCCTTGAACACATAAACTGGACACATAATAATAATCAAACGTTAATTTATTCTCCCAGGAACAACCATGGGTCTTTGTACTGGCGCACAGAAAAATACAAGAACAGTGGAAAACATACACCTTGGAATATCAGAAATAAAATTTGTTATAGAATTGTACATATGCAACTATGCGCAGGCCAAATAAAAATGTCAATATTGTACGAGGCGATGTACAGTGCAAATCTTGGAGCAGAACAACGACTGGGAGATGTGAAAAGCATCTAGGTCCATAAAGTAAGCACTGTAAAGACGTAGTAGCCTGCCAAAAGTCGAATGTTCACAGAGGCAGGTGGTTACATGAAAAGGTCTTTTTTCTGTGGCGAATTTACGTGCAATTCGGATATTAAGAGAGTTGTGCAGTACAGGGTAGGATATCATACTACGCACAGGCTTATAAAGAAATAAGAGATCAGAGCGATTTTGTAAGCAGCAAAATGATGGCAATGATCATAATCGAGCAACGTTAGAACGAGGTCAAGAGTCATATCTAGCGAAACGATGGATATAAAAGCGTAGGAAGTTTTCGTGGACTCACTTAGTGGTGTTGCCGCTGCAATTAGGAATGCCATTACAGATCACTGATGCATGGGTCGTTGAGGAAGATATAGTGCTGTGTACAATTTGCGGAAGGGTACAAGAGAACTGAATTCTGCATACGTTCTGCAAACACAGCCTAGGGTGTGAAGATCCCGCAAAGCAATACGCTTAGTTTGAGCAGAAATGTGTACAGGGGTTTACATTAGGAACACTTAGATCATTGATCTCACACAACTTACACAACGACACAAAATACACAGAACATAAAGATGGCGCACTTGGTGTTTTTCGAATGAAACTCATTACCTTGGTTTTGAAATATTTAGGAAATGGATATTGCTCCCGCACCATTCAGAAAAAACACAAATCAGACTGCAATAAATGAAGATCGATAATTGAATTTTTTTAAGTGTCTTTATGACATCAGCCTACAAAAGAAAGGATGACTTCCGAATCTTAAAAGGAACATAACTACATTAACTCAAAAGATGAGTCACCCGAATACATACCCTTAAGGCACGCCACTAGTAGCTTTATACAAACAGAACGTTTCGCCATTAACGGCAACATAACATGATATATCAAAAAGATAGCTAAAACACAAATCAGACTGCAATAAATGAAGATCGATAATTGAATTTTTTAAGTGTCTTTATGACATCAGCCTACAAAAGAAAGGATGACTTCCGAATCTTAAAAGGAACATAACTACATTAACTCAAAAGATGAGTCACCCGAATACATACCCTTAAGACACGCCACTAGTAGCTTTATACAAACAGAACGTTTCGCCATTAACGGCAACATAACATGATATATCAAAAAGATAGCTATGGAGGAGATTCACAGTTGAATAATCAACATGAATATGTGCGTGTTTATTCACAAGCAGCAAATGACTGACAGCATCAATAGCTTTGCTAAGGTCACAGTAAATAGCGTCAACCTGTCTTCTCTACGAAATAGGCGTTGAGAATTGCATCATGGAACTGGCAAGATTACTGAGAATTGAGCGGCCAGCGAGAAACCCTTGCTGATTTACAATCAATGAGTTTTTTTTCCATAAAAGACAATATTTGTGAAGAGCAAGCGCAGAGAATTTCGATGCGGCACAAAGAAGGGAAATAGGGCTGTAGTTCGAGGCGTCACATTTACAGCTTCACTTGAAAACTGGGAAAACACAAGCAGTTTTCCACATGCTAGAAAACTTTGAGGCATACAGGCACTTATTAAATATGGCATTCAATACAGGTACAAGTATACTAACATAGGCTTTGAGTATGGCAGAATGGATGCCATCTGGGCCAGCTAAAGAGGATGATTTCAAGCGCCTAATGCATTCTAAAATGGAATCTTCATCTAGTGACACAGCATCAGCTATGCCAACTGCCTTAACCTGTCGACCGTTACTCATTACAGAAGCTGGAGTCTTATGAACGGATGAAAAGTGCATGGCGAAACAGCCAGCAATTGCTTGAACCTCTACTGCATTTAGATCCATTGTCTTGACGGACTCGCCACTCTTGTTTGACTGTTTGCGCACACACTTCAAAAACTCAGCCGGCCTGTCAGACGCACTTTAATAATAATAATAATAATAATAATAATAATAATAATAATAATAATAATAATAATAATAATAATAATAATAATAATAATAATAATAATAATAATAATAATAATATATTATTAATAATACATCTTGATTTAACGTCGTGAAACCCTAATAACTGATTATGCGAGCCGCCGTAGTGAAGGGCTCCCGGAATTTCGACATCCTAGGGCTGTTTCGCGTGCAACCGAATGTAAGTATAGGCACACGACGATTTTCTTCTCCATCGAAAATACCGCCACTGCAGCCGAGATTCGGTCCCCGCGACCACCGGGTGTGCATTCAAGAGCCACAACCCCTTGACCACTGTCGCGTGGCGTAAAACGAAGCATCCTATGCCTCCTCACACATTTGTGGAGGTATTTTCCTCTCGCCTCATTTCAAACGTGATCAATTATTAAAAAAAGATGTGCGACTCATGAACGGTGTATTGCTAGTGCCTTCATGGCGTAGAACTGGAACTCACGTCTGATCCCTTGATGAGGCAGTTGCGAGGAACTCATGCTTGTGGGACCACTCGTTCCTCTTTTGTTGTCTCACGAATTCCGTGACCGTGGCTGATGCGGGGCTCGACGCAGGATCGGGTCCCTTGCGCTCAGTCACACGGTCGTCAGCTGGAGTCACTACCTCGAAAATCCTGCGTAATGCTACGACAGCAGCGGATAGCAGTTCTACTTTCAGTCTCAAAATTTAAATTGTGTGAATGTGCTGAAACGCGAACGATAATTGTACATGCTTGGTGTTTCAAGGACCTGCGCTCACCTTCGAAATCCGCACTCAGCACCACTTCGTTCTTCTTCTGTGTAGCACAAAGCTTATTCCATATTTGGTGTTCGCGGTCTGCCTGAACCCGCTATAAGATATTAGTGATGAAAATTGCTGTAGGTCGTGAGAAAAATAGATACAAAATTGACAGATCCCACATACCTCGGGAATCGATGTGCAAAGCATGCGGATGTAGGAGGACTGTGTGGTAATTTTTTATTGAATGGGACGTTACGAAGTAGAGTTAAAGTTACCTACATATGCACGCACAAACATACGTTAAACAGCCGCATTTGCTGGATATATCGAGTAGTTTTTTTCACATTTACGTATAATATCAACAAAAACATGAATACTAGCCCCACCAGATGCAGTAAGATTATATGACGCTCATATGAAGCGTAAACTGATATACAATTCAGTTACGGAATAAATTGCATTGTCCGAAACGCGTGAAAATAGCAGGGCATAATAGATGTAAGTCACCGCACAAACAATTGCACAATTTAGCTTGCAAGTGTGCAGCGGGCCGAACGTTTCACCGAAGAATGAAGAAGGATGGCATAGATGCCTGCTGACTACAAAACCATTGAAGGCGTAGTGGGCATTCTGCGAGAGAGCTTGCAGCAGCAATTCAAAGAGTGGTAAAATAAAAGCTAGGGACCCTAAAGCATCGCTTTGTGGAGTTGGACGTGAGAGCGACATTCTGTTCGTAGTGCTTACTTCAAATACTTAGCCCCATAAAACTTTCTCGAATCTGCTATACACCCACTACGTGGCCTTAAGGGAATAGGAGCAGTAGCGTGTTTACCTTTTGCGGGGATTTATGTGTAGGGTTTACCATCCCGAAACCACCATATGATAATCAGAGACACCGTATTGGAGGGCTCCGGAAATTTCAACCAGCTAGGGCTCTTTAACGTGCGCCCCGATTTCAGCACAAGGGCCCTACAGCGTTTTCACGTCCATCGAAAATACAGCTGCTTCAGACGGGATTCGATTCATCGACCTGCGGGTGAGCAGCCGAGAACCTTTGTCACTAGACCATCATGGCGAGGCATTTAAAAGGGTGTACCGACTGCCAACCACGGAACATTATAATCACATATTCGGATGCCCGTTGGTAATGAACGTTGACGAAACATTATTGTTGGAAAATTTCATGTTGCACTGTGAAGCATATATACAGGACGCGTGTGTTTGTGAAGCATGAACGCTACTTTGACTGCATTTCTAAGCAGATGATGTTCTCACTGTTTTCACAAGCACAGGAGTGGCCGTGTGGTGTAACATCCGCTTGCCACGCAGACGATTGCAGTTATCTTTTCACTAGGACCCGAAAAACCTGTTTCGGCCCCACTCTGCTCCATGGTTTTCTTTTATCGATTAATTTGCAGCGTTCTCATTTTTTTTTGGTCACATAAAAGATGGTGATTTTACGCTGAAAACTAAGGACGCTGACACCGACACCCACGCCAACACTGACACTAACACCGACACAGAATTCCCGTGAAACGAACTCTTTAACGCTACCAAGTTAAAAGGCCGCTCTTTGTGCTTTGGCTGCTGTTGTGCGGCACGTTGCTTGCAGGCCTGGCTTTTTTTTGGGGGGGGGGAGGGGGCTTGAGAGCGACTAAAACCAATATTGTTACTTTTGAAACATTGAATTTTTGCTTAAAGGTATTATATTCAAAGAAATCTGATTAGACATGTTCTTAAAATCTTGAAGACGCAATAAATTTAGAATATTTGCATTTGCGCGGTCATCCGACATGACGTACCAAACCATGGACAGATTTCTAAATTAGTACAATGCCAGCAGAAAGTGTTTTTTTATGCGTCTAAATATTTGTGCAAGAAAAAGCATGAACTGGTTGAGCGAGCTAAATTGAAGTGTTGGTAGTTCGCCTCCGTGCTACTACACAAAACGTCGTAAAAAAGCAACGAAATTTTGAAGAATTTGTATGCGCGATTTATTTGCTTCAGTTTGTCACACATTAAGTACATGTGCACGTTTGTAGCCTAAAAAGAGTTGTTGCATATCAAGGTTCTAAACTGTGCAGCACGACATTTTGTTTCAGTCACTATTTTTTTGTGACGTGCCTTCATTTCATATTGCACACTTTATGCCAACGTGAATTACCCATATTTGAACTTTTCTGTGAAGAGACAGTGACCTCCTCATATTTCTACAATGACTGATTTTAATTTTTATCTGAAACAGTCGAAATAACAAGAGTGCTTGACGCTTTGAAAAAAAAAATCGATTAGGTGCGCATAAGGAAAATAAGTACTTTATTTTCTTCATTTTGAGCGTCCCTTTATGTTTTGCCTTTACGAAGTCTTTGTTGGCGTGCTTCTTGTATGCTGATGAAATGCATTTTGATCGCATTAGTGTAAAGAGCGGCAATGCAGAACCTATAAATTTTATGAAAAGCTGGGGTTAACAAACCTGATCAACCGACTTACGCAAACCTTCACAGAACAATATTAAAAAAAAGAGCAAGCACATTTTCAAGACAAAAACTGACAGATGAATCCATAAAGTACGATTGAGTAACAACAATAAAACACAGCGCAGCAGCGGACCTGTGCAGGTCATCTGGCAGTCGCATCACAAATCGGTTGTCGCAAAATGGCCCCAATGATCTATTTTTACCATGATAATGTTGTGCCTAAAAAGCGTTGACAGATGGGGTACGCGCAACTCCGGCACGAAACGTGTGCAGGTAACATCATCTCGGTAGTTTAAACCAGTAGCAAGGTCTGACCCATGCAGAGAATTAAGAGTTTGTGTTGTACGTCGGTGGTTTTCTCTTTCGTAGAGCAACAGTCTGTGACCGTCTCAACTAATACTGAACCTTCACGCACAAGGTTCTCTAACTATTTATAAATTTTTTTGTGTGTTGCTACTGGAAGTTTCCAGGGTCGCTAGGGTTGCAGAAGTTGCTATTTATATCCCACAAAAGTAATTCCTTTTCCGCCAGCGGCCAGCTGTGTCCACTGCAGATCCCCCACTAAGCCGCGGGTGGTGTCGGTGACAGAGGCTTCTTATCCAATTAGTCGGATTAATTGGCCCAGCTAAAAGATACCCCGGTTTTATGGGAAGCCTAAAAATGCCCTAACTATGTTCCTGACATACAAAGGCATGAGTGATACTACTCGTTGGGGCTGCAAAGGCCTGCACTATTGTGACCTAAAGAAGCAAAGAGTTAAGTCGAGAAAGAGATGCATACTCAGATTCAACAGAATGTGTCGGTCAGTCATTCAACTCATGTGAATATTTTATGTAATAGCTCATATTCGCACCTCCAATTGCTCAAATGTCAACAACAGTGTTGCGCACAAGACCAACAATTTGGACAAGTATATAATACAGTAGGTTCAATACAAAACGAAAGAGAAATGGACCGTTCCCTTTATTTTCACCGTTCGCGGCGTATAAAAAGTCGCCGAACAGCTTCTTGTGTTCTTCCGTGATTGGGCCAAATATTGATTGCTTTATACTGTGGTCAAACGGATGCTTTTCTTTTTTTGATTTGAATGATACGTGGGCTTAGCGTTCCAAAGCAAAGATATGATTATGAGAGATGCTGTAGTGAAGGGCTCGAAATTATAACTTCCTGTGGTTCTTTAACGTGCACCTAAATCTGAGCACACGGGCCTACAGCAATTCAGCCTTCATCGAAAATGCAGCCGCCGCAGCCGGGATTCAATCCCGCGACCTGCGGATCAGCAGCCACGTATCTTAGCCACTAAACCACTATGGCGTGGCTTCATTTTTTGTATGAAGTGATGCTCTTAGCTTAAAGGACAATTATCTCGAAGTGTAGGCCACTCTGTCTGATCGATTATTTGGGGTTTCCAAAAACACACTGCTGTCAATTTACAAATACTACAATGCTGCTACTAATACTACTACTAGTGCAACTGTTAATTTTATTATAATTACGTAAAATTTATAAAGAATTTGATTTTGGAATAAATGTTAAGCAACGATTTTACGTACAAAGGTTAATGTTGTTGTTGTTGTTGTTGTCGTTGTTGAGCGGACTGTGTTTCTTCATCCAAAGTTATATATTGCGCGATTCGGCAGTAAGAATTTTTTCGTCTACAGGAGAACAATTTTATGCTATTTTCTTAAATAAATACATTATTAGGGAAACTGTATGTTAGCCGTCACTGGTGGCACAACGCTGGAGGCACAGCACAGCAGAGCTGATCGGGTCCTAGCTGGTCTTTTGTCATGATTCGATGCTAAGTTATGTCAAGTGATGCAACGGTATGCTGGTTCATACGAAGTAATGTGAAGTGATGCTAATTTGTAGTAGAGCCCCGCACAGCCATCTTTCACCGTTTGTGTCGTACAACGACTCAGAGTACCTTACACATGTCGGGTCCGACTGTCTTGCTTGGCAGCGCATCTCAATTCACGGCAGTGGCTTTTTCGTGCAAACCCCTTTGGTCTCACTATGTCTGCCTCTGCCATCGCATGTACGTGCTTGCGCAGTTGGCCTCAAAGGGTCCGAGCATCATATACAGATGCTTGTTCCTTTTATGGGAGGGATAGACATGCAGTACAAATCAGCATGGTACGTTTAACAAAGTGTGTACGCTAAAGGCACGTTTCCACCAAGCATGGATCCAGAAAACGGGTAAGCGGATGCATAGGTGGAGGAGGATTATGCGCGAAAGCATCGTGCTCAAATAGACCACGCCCTGATCGTTGTTTTCCTCGAGGAAAATTTGGTCATTTAGGTCGCAGCCAATCGGCACTTGAGACGCACACGCTTTGTTACATCGATATAATCGGTCATACACTATTCCGCTTGACCACCTCAAATAATGTTTTTTCAGTGAAAACCACACCACAAAGGAAGAGGGCTCGTACATTCAATTTTATTTTTATAGTGGCTGTACAATCTCGCAGAAGCTGAATCGGAACTTTTGATACTGATGGCCTAACAGTCTCTATCGATAACGATAGTTATAGCGCGAGAAAAAAACGACGACACAGAGACAAGAAGGACACGAAAGATACAGCGCTAACTTCCAACTGAGTTCATTGCGCGGAGCACAAAAATATATAGAGGAGACAGTAACCATGTGACAAAAAATTATATGGCACAAAGAGCAGAACATGAGTAAGAGAAAAACAAAAGCACAGAAAAAACGCAAAAATCTTAAAAGCACAAAAAAGGCGAAGATTAAGGAACCGAAACAGAAAAGTAAAGATGATATAACTACTTGCGCGCACCGAAACCTTCGAGAAACCTTAGTTCCCTCTCGGACAGGGACACCGAGCGCTTGCTAATGCAAAGCATCCTGTTCGCGTGCCGTCTGCGCGGCCTCGACAATGACTCGGGTGCCCTCAACTTTGTGCTTGTACAGCGTCGCTGTGTCCTTGAAAAGGAGCACACAATTTCACTCAGTGCAGTGCTGAGCAATCGGAAAACAAAAAGAGCAATCGGAAAACAAGTTGGAGTTCGTGTCCTATTCTCGGCACCGTTCAAATTATTTAGCCTCACCAAATCTACAAACTCCTGAAAAGGCAGTCATCAAAACGGAATGCAAAGTTCAACATAGAAACAGGTATGCGGCATGCTCCCGGGAAGTCGTCTTTAGGACCCCTTTTTCATGCGGTGCTTGTTATGTCAGAACGATCGGAAGGTGTCTGAACCATCAGCTTAGAGAACACGCAAACAATGTTAGAAACGGGAAAGATGGTTTTCTTGCTCATGTACGCAAACCCACTATTTACCAACCAAATTAGTTTAGGAATAGTGGTATCTTAACTGCATTATTTACATTTTGCTCGGCGGGAACCCCTTTTAGGTTACTCTGATGGAAGGCGCAGAATCGGAAGTGGTTGGAGTGCGTGGAATTTGAAACGGACTGAGTGAGCGGAATTCGAAGTGCCCGCCGTGAACCATGTTGAAAGTCGGCAACGAGGAAGAAGATGGCATGGATATAAATCAACAAACAATAGGTGACTGAAGCGCCAATTCAACGCAGCAATTGTTTGAAGAACGCGCGAGGGAAAAAGAAAGAAGAGTCGCAGCGGTGGCCGGAGGAAGACAAGCAACAGAAAAACAGGGTTGCGAAGAAATACATTGATAATGATCTATAAAATGTACACGCGTCCTATCATGGAATTCGGCTGTGTGTTACTTCCGGGCAGTGCGACTTATAAAATGATACTGTTAATACTATTAGAAAGGGAAACTTTACGACTGTGCCTTGTACTTCCCAAGTTCTTCGCTAACAATGTGCTATACATGGAAGCACGTCTACCTTCATTGTTATATATATTCAATATACTTACTATCCAAACATTTTTAAAACTATACTTTTTGCCCCAGAGAGAATTGTTTTATGCTATTATGAAAGAGCCAAGCTTATTTTTTGAAACTCTGTGGTCGCGATTCCACTGCCAACAGATCATGTTCGTTCAAGCGCTGCTAGTACCGCTCAAAGTCAAAATCAAACATATTTTCTCAACAAGTTACTTTAGATCTTAAGATAGAATTTGAGAATATTTACCCCTCTAACGCGAAGCATATGCCATTTCAATATTTAAATGATTGGGTTCAGGAATTTTTGGCACACGCGATCATGAACAACATAATTTCGACTGATGCATCCGAATCAAATGAAAAGGCTAGGGCAGGTATCTTCTCACGTTCCCTTGACTGGTCCTTTTCGGTTAGACTTCTAGATTACACACCAATATTCATAGCAGAATATTTTGCTATTGTACTGGCACTAAGGAAACTTCCTTTGGGCGAATCAAAAGCAGTCGTAATTACAAAATTTTTTTTCAGTGTGTGCTGCTCTGTCTTCGGGAGCAAACTTAACCCTTATGCACATGTTTGGACAACTCATCGACAAACTTGCAAAAACTGCAGCTGTTATGGGTACCAGGCCATCGCGGCGTATATCTCAATGAGATGGCGGATGCGCTAGCCACAGTATATCTTGGCGGTCCCCTTATCACGATTTGGCTGATACGGCTTTCGCGACAGCAGTAAAATTTAGAAACCTCTGTTTGCATGAATTAAACTCCTACTCATTGGATAAATTTTGAGATTTCGCACATCTAAAATGCTGCTGGAATAGACACTGGTGGGAAACACGGCAATTCGAAGTTACTTATACCAGATTGATTTGTAGATTTCCGCAACTAAATTATTATGTACATAAACGTGGTCTAAAGGCGCCATATTTATGTCAGGTTTGCAAAGAAAAGGAAACGATAGATCATTTCTTTTTATTCTGTCGCCGATAATCTTATTGGTAGGCAAGATACCTGGTAGCTCCACTTCGAAAATTTGTATTAGAATAGAAATGTGTCAGTAATTTTATCGTTTGACAGCATTAAATGTTGTTATAGCCACAGGGACGTCTGCTCTGCGGTATTTGACTACAACATTCAAACACAGCGATTACCATGTTAAAGTGTATTATATATATATATATATATATATATATATATATATATATATATATATATATATATATATATATATATATATATCATTCCTTTTTTGACCCACCGTTACCTCTTTGATAGCCTGCATTGATCTCTGCTAAGATATACTCCTTTTTTATTTTTGGCTTTTCTTTCTACATACTTTTTTCAGCCCCAAATTACTTTGTATTTATAAAACCATAAGACTTTTGCTTGAAGATCCGGCCGCCTGGTTTTTGGCTGATCCCCCTTTGTGGGTGTCCGCCAGAGTAACAAGAATCATCATCATCATCAAGACGAGCAACGCATCAGGGCGGTCGGAGTTCGTCTGCTACCTCTATCGTCCGGTGACCTGAGAAGCTCCAGGACTACCTGGCTGCGCTGACGTTCTCGTATCCGTGGACAGCTCTAATCTGTCGATATTCGGGCTAAAGCTAAGGCGGGGCTGTCCGGCCGGGACTTTATCTCGAGACCAGTGCGTGAATTGCAGCGTCAGCTTGTGCGGCGTCAGCTGGTGCAGCGTCCGTCGGCAACCTAGGAAGGCTGCTTCTCCTCACCCTACGCCGGTGCCAACTACGACGACAACTGCATCGATTCCGTGCTTCGCGTCGAAGATCCTACGCAACGACGTCAGTGAGATGCCGATACTTTCACGTTCCGCGACACACTCTGTGTATAGGAACTGCGTGCTTAGGACCTTTTGTTCAGGGACTAGTGTGCAGCTTCTGTATTTCTCGGTGATTTTAGGAGAGAGTTGTGACTCATAATTTGGGCAAGTGGTCTGAAGGTCTTGCCTCTAAATGATTCCGTCAAACGAACTCGTCCTTCGGGAGGTGTCCTGAGGCGGCTACTCGGACCTCCCAAATCAAACCTTCACGTTGTGCAAAACAAAAACAAGAACAACAACGTTACAGGTATTACTTATTGTTGTATTCCAGTGGCTTCAATAGTAAACGGAAAAACACGAACACTTATGTGATGAAAGTCACAAACTGTCTAATCAGACAATTTTGCAATCAGTTCCACAACTCAATCACTGTATTTTCGCACAGATTTAGTGCTTGATGACTATGTTATTTATTCCTAATCAACAAAGAAAATCACTCAAACACAAAATATAAACCATGATTTACTGATTGCAGTAGTCATCAAAGTGCATTGAGTGGCATTATCATATTTTCAAACTTCTTTGTAGTATAAAGTCAGCTGGAGCACGTTCATCGTAGTGGCGAGGGAGTAAATTTATCAACAAAGATTAGTCACGTTTTCATGCTTTGTCTGGAGATTGTAGGAGATTTAGAGTAGTAGCAAGTTTAAAAGTATGCAGCTCATGTTGACAATACGTTCAACTAAAAATGATAAAAGTTCTGCATTGATGACTGTACTTTTTTAAAGTCACAGTAACGCAATTTTAGGAATTCATTCCGCACGCTAATGCAATACGCGTCATTGGGTTGTCGCGTGCTGCAAAAAATTTGAGCTGAGCCTACAAGTTACCTCAGTCGGGCACAAATAACAACTGAAGGGTGTTGAAGAGCAAGCGCCTCTATTGCTGTGTAGCGCATAAAAACAAACAATGAAGAACAAAAATATTTACCTCGTGTGTACACTTGCGTATATAGAAAAGGCTCAGTGAAATAGGCTGATAACTGATGCAACGCCGAAGCTGAGTGAACACTAACGAATATCAACATTTGATGAAATATAATTACTCGTTTCTGATGCAAACCCGCGTGAATATATGAAGACACAAAGAAAATGAGGTCTGAGCAAGCTGACGTTTAGCACTGAGAAGCACACATCGTGTGACCGATTTTTCCTGAGCAGAGAAGAAATTCAGGGCACATTAGGAGAAGACGAAAAAAAACGAGAAAATTCGGTAATAAACAGGTGATAGAAAACCGGCAAAAAACGTGCCCGATCTCTTCACCATAAAAATAAGACAAAAATTCATTCTGTATGGCACAACTTTTATCCATGGCCTCCGATTGGCAGCTAAGCCAGAGTTTCGTGCAGCTGCATCCCCCTTTACACGTAGGGGTACATTTCCATCTCGATTACTAACAAAAATGAAGATTTACCTCTTGTGACAAATGGAACAGTTAGCTGATTCCTGGTAGTAGCGTATGCTGAAATCCACACTAGAGTGGTATCTCAACACTGGTACTCAGTATGCCCTTATTCAAAGTGCCGTCACTTGAGGAGATAAACGTCAAGGTGTGCACCTCCGCGAACAGAATAACCTACGCCCGCGATAACGAGTAGACCACGAAGTGCTTCAGTACTGCTAGAGACAGACTTCATTGCTTGAGAATGAAAGCGAGAAGGTGTGTGCCTGGCGAGTGTCTCGCTTCACCGAAAGCTGATAGTGTAGTACCTAAGCGACCACAAACAGTGATAAAGCCACCTGCTGCCCATTGACCGAAGTACTGATGGTCACTGGTACATGGACAAGGAAAGCTTAACTTGTTAACTGATGACTGTTTCTTTGTAAGCAAGCTTGTCGCTGTTATCGACAGTCCTAAACATAGCATCAAGACGGCAAGCATTACCTAGCGACCCTAAACACTTGCACTCTGGTTCGCAACGATTATACTTTAGCGTATCAAGGAATGTATGGTGACTGTCGAGAAAAGGACGAGCCACCGTCCCCATGGCGAGGCCCACCGTCGACCTCTTCTTTATTTGAACATATCTAAAACTCAGTCCTCTCGTCCTGCCTCGACCCCAATACATTCTTCTTCTACTTTGTGTTGGCACCGCACACAATTTACCACATACTCCGCCCCGAGAAATTGACCTAACTTTCCCGAAAATTCTTGAGCAGGCTGTATTGTCGTTCTACGAATTTGACATCATCCGCGCCCTTACAGGGGCGCGTGGCGCCGAGGAACACTAACCCACAGGTATCAAGTGTGCGTATGAGTTCCAAGTCACTGCTTGTCGGCTCATCCAGGCACCTCATTGAACATTGATTTTTCAACTATACTTTTGACGCTAGTCCCAGGCTCGTGCCTTTGAGCGTGTTGAACTTGCTGAGCTTGCGCTGTCTCTGAGGAGTCTGTGCCGAGATTAAAATTCGCAATAAAGGCTGTTACAGAAAGATTTTAGGTAGCCTTTCCAGGAGAACATTTTTCTTGGCTTTCTCGTCTTGGCAGCATTTACCTTGTGAGCACCTGCCTTCTTCTTACACCTCTGCTTGGGTTGCATCATTCGCTACTGTGATTCAGTTTGTGTCTTTGGCATCAGCAGAGATGCAGTTGACACTACCCGCTTTTTTTCTTCCTTGGATTCTGCAGTTTTCTCGAGAGTTACATTCATGAACTTTATAGGCAGGAGGCTTCTGTGTCCTCACCCCCTTTCTAATATTTTCTTTGTTCCCGCTTGTTGCTGTGGCTGCAATATCATTCCTACGGTATCATGTAAGCAGGGAATCGAGAATTGCCTCACAATGGACACTGTCGACCTTCGTGAGTACTTATTCTTGGTATTTGTTGCAAGGTATCTTGAATTTCCAAAGGAATCGCAACATACACCCGAGTTGCCACTATCTTGTTAACTTGACGGCTATTACACGTTGACGAGGGCTCTGAAGGCATAAAATAGGTCTCCAGATGTTCAAAATGTTCTCTGTTGGTGGTGTTTATTCTCTGTAGAGAGAAGGTTAGTTTGTACGTTTTCAAGACATTCTTCTATCTGTCGTTGGGTTGAACCGTCAACTTTCCTCGTGACATTATCGCAAGTGATAAAGCAGTGGCTAGATGATTGTGCCCCAATCGATGAGAGCACCTCCGCTTGCACTTCCGATACTTCGCTTCATTTTCTCCTAGTGAGCCTGCCGAGCCTTTAGCGCATCTTAAACCTTATATTCTGCTTTAACATTTGCCAGAATAATTTTGCCTACATAAATGTTGGCTTCCTTCATTTCTGCTTCTATGCGATCGATGTCATTTCGTCAATTCGTGTCGTCTATCTCTTCATCAATTCCTTTAGGAAGCTTGAACTGGTCTGTCAAAACGTGGTAAATATACCGCAACTCACATAATTGGGGGTGTTCTAGATGCAGGGCACTTTTCATGCTAGCGATGGCTTTCATGACGGTCTTTTGTGCGCGACCACGCCTTTTGATTAGGGCCTCCATAATCCGGTCCAGTGTCGGGAAACGTAAAAAATTACTGGCCGCCCATGCCTTCAGGTAAACTATAGGCGTCTCCCTGCTATCCGTCACAGAACACCACATGATGAAGGCGCGGGCATCGTCGACATGTCACGCTCCATGGTCTCGGTCACGGGCAGGGTAAGGCCTCGCATCATAAATATTCACCCAATGGCGGGTTCAGCAAACGTATTACACGCTGCAGGGGTGGTTCAGATATCATTAAAGTCCACTCTGTCTCACAGCTAAAGGTTCTTTCTCTCGGGTTTCATGGTGCCAAAATGTTGAGAAAAGGACGAGCCGCCATCTCCATGGCGATCCTCACCATCGACCTCTTCTTTATTCGTGTTTGGTTAGTTGGACCCAAGCGGAACGGCTCAATCCACCAGGGGAGATCGGCCATGATTTGTGCGGCAGTAGGATTTCGAAAAAAAAGGAGGGGGATGCCGAAATATTTTTTATATGAACGAAAGGCTTAGTTTTGCTAACCAGCAGTTATCAATTGTTTAAAAATAAAACAAACAAATAAGAAAACTATTAAAAGTTAAAATTTAGTAAATAATATACGACTTTACTATTTACAAAACTAAGTAATGAGTATGTACTTGTAAGGTTAGCCTGATAGCCTTTTTGATTCTCTTATATAGTTATATATCGCTTTATACATGTCCCTGTAGCAATGACCTATAGCGCCAAACCCCTAGGGAGAGCAGTAACGTTACAGAAAGCTCAAGTTCGTGTTGTTAGAAAGCTGGTACTAGAAATTTTCGCCTTAAACTTCAGCACCTGTGGCATTCTGCGAAAAAGTGCTCTATCGTTTCAGTTTATGTACAATAGTGACAATGAGAGGAAGAACAAATCCAGGTGTGTATAAATAAAAGTTTAAAACTTGAAACCTGCGTCGCAATTTAGTGAATGTCACTTCAAATTGTCTTGTTGCACACCAGGCGCTGTAACACTGAAACTTATGGTGCTAAAAATCTGCGCCATTTAGAACAGAAGAGTTGGTGTGTTCCTCGCGTCTACAGAAATTTTGAAGTCACGTGATTGTATATAGGCAGCAGGGTATTAAAATTTTAAGGATGGGGCCCTGAATTTAATCTGCCACCAGTGTGTCCGCCGCTTCAGTCTTATTTTAGTGTGACCTGGTACCCAAACCAATCAGGTAACATGAACGTGATTGGGTATATACGTATAAAGTGCTAATAAACAAGGTGATGTCTTTGGTGCTATCAGAGCAGTGAAAACTGGCAAAGAATCGGTTAGTACAACAACCGATGAGGTATATGTTGGGAGCTGGCGTTTGGCCAGAATCACTGCCATTTATTCTGCCTGGAATATTGATGTAGAAATGGGCAGTTGCAGTGAATAAGACAAATTTGACTCCATACTCTGTTTACATCAATGGGCAGAGTGTCAAATATGCACGGACGCATCGTTTCCTGGGCATAGTAATCGACAGAAGTCTTTCGTGGAGCCCACATTGTAGTTGCTTGAAGTAGAGGACTGCTATCTATTGTGCATATAATGAAATTCTTGTGCGGGAAAGCATGGGGAACTTCTGTGGCCTCCATGCCACAGCTGTACAGGGCCCTATTTCTGGGTCTATTGCGCTACAGCTTGCCGGTACTGACTAACACTTGCAAATCCAATACTCATTCATTGGAGAGTTTGCAGGGTCAGGCACTGCGTATCGGTCTAGGACTGCCCCGATGCGCTTCTATTTATGCCACAATCATGCTTGCCAAAGACCATCCGGTCAGGACAATAGAGTTGTGGATTGCCTCAGAGCGCACATTCGACATGCTAGCCGTGTCCCCGACCACCACTTGGCCCTTCTACCCTCCGGAAGACCACGTGCTACGTTTTCAGACGTCATAGCCAAGCACCTAAACAGCATTCCATCAGGATATACGCCAGTTAAGAGAATGGCACGTCCTTTGTGGTGCCTCGACCAGCCGCAAGTACGTCTAGAAATTCCGGGAATCAAAAAGAAAAGCAATCATTCCAGAGTAGCATTGAAGCAAGCAACACTGCTACTATTACATGAGTTGTGCTTAGACCGAACACAGATGTACACTGATGGGTCCGTCTCGTCCAGCAGCTCATCAGGTGCCGCTGTAATTCCGGCTGCAGCAATGATAATCAAGTTTAAGTTGTCGCATATGACTACATCTACGGCATCAGAGCTTGCTGCTATAAGGGCTGCTTTGCAATATCTCGTTCAAGAACGTCCAGGTAAATGGGTCATATTCTGTGATTCGAAGGCAGCGCTTCAGAGTTTGCAGTCTGCCATGCGTAGGATGAGTCATGACCAATTGGTACAAGAAATAAGACATTGCCATCATGAAGCTCTAGCACGAGGGCATGATATTATATATCAATGGCTGCCTGGGTATATCAGTATTACCGGAAATCAATTAGCCGATGATGCAACCCGCTCAGCCCATGAAGGAACCCGTGTAGTCCCGATTCCTCTATCAAGGAATGATGCAGCAAGACAACTTTACCTGCTGGCTCGAGATCTCACACGCACGTTCTGGTCGTCTACCAGCTTTCAAAGGTGTCAATTTTATGAACTAAATCCTTCGCTCAAGCTAAAGCTACCATCACAACTTTCCCGCTCCGATGCCACACTGTTATGCCGCCAGTGGTTGGGTGTTGCATTTACAAAGATGTACTCCTTTCGCATTGGTATGGCAGACACTCCTACATGCGACTACTGCGAGCTGAAGAGACCATCAAACACGTCCTGTGCAGCTGCGCTTGCTACGAGACACAGCGATGCCAGCTCCGGATGGTTTTGAATCAACTTGACTCCGGACCATTTTGTGTGCAGAAAATACTAGGACCTTGGGCAGCTGCCTCAGTTGCGCAGAAAGCAACTAAAGCACTGCTACTTTACCTAAACTCAACAAACCTGAGCGACCGCCTGTACACTGTGTGTGCTCCCCGAGTGTACTCGTGATTGTGTGTACCTTCCCATCTCTCTGCAACCTCTTTTCTTCCCTTTATCCCTTCCCCAGTGCAGGGTAGCAAACCGGATATGCGTCTGGTTAACCTTCCTGCATTTCCTTGCAACTTTATCTCTCTCTCTCTCTAATGATGTTGAGTAGATGCCCACTCCTGCTTTCTCGATTATAATGGAAGCATCTGTGGCTATAGCTGAACTTGTCTTTAGGCAATTCAGATGGTCTTTGAACAGCCCATTCAAATATTTTATCGGCAAAAGTTTAGCATCTTTAGGAACTATATCGTCAAAATCCATACTTATTGTAGGATCCCGTACCAATAAGAAAATCACATCAATAATTTTTACCCCTGATGGCTGTAAATATTTTTGCATATAATAAACTACTCCAAGTCGACGTAGCCGAGACCACTCACAACAAAAAAGATATGGAAAGCTCGCTTATAAATACCTAATGGGAGCGTCCCTGTGGGGAGGCATGGACGTTCAGAAAGGTTTGAACAGTCAGTATGCGAAACCTAGTTTGTGGAGAGGGCAGATGTGCTTCAAGATAGAAAACATTAGTAGCGACAAACTTAGGGAGGCCTAAATATAGGCGCAGTGCCTCACGCTCTATAAAAAGAAGAGGACGTAATTCATAAGTGGGTCCCCCACAGAACAACACACATCCAAACTCTAATATTGGGCGCACATACATGCAATATGTCATCAACAAAGCTTTTTTATGCATTCGAATTCGACCATTGCTGATGCGTTTGAGCAACCCGAACGAACGTAATCCCTTAGACGCAATATACTGAATATGTGAACTCCATTTGAGATTTGCAGTGTATATTACACCCAAATACTTTAATGAGTCTCCTGTGGAATGAAATCCTGTTCACACATCAATGCTATTCTCACAGGAGAACTCAATGGAAATGCAAGAAGAGCAGTTCTCTTAACATTAAGCGACATGCGCAGGTCACTAACCCATGCTTCAATAGCAAATAAATATGTTAGTAAAGTGTTGTACAACGAGTGTATGTCATTGGAAGCTGAAAGAAGGCCAAATCGTTTTTGTATATATGTACTTTATCTTGAGTAGGGACAGAGCTTACTAATATATAAAATAAAATGCGTGAAAAAACGGATCCCTGAGCAACTCCCGTTGTCTATTTGTATTCTTGTGAACATAGCCCACCCTGCAAACAATAAATATACGTACAATAAAAAATTGAATCTATGCAATTCCATATTCGGGAACGTTAACACTTCGAAGTTCACAAATCAATATGGCGTGTTCCACACTGTTGTACACCTTAGCAACATCTAAGGTAACAAGAGTGGTGTATTGCTTTCTGTGCCGAGCAAATTTATTTCTAGCTTCCAGGTCAACATGCGCAGACCGCATAGAGCAGGCAGGTCTAAATGCAATTTGAGATTCACTAAATAAATTATTTGGCTCTATCAAATTTTCAAGATGTCGATATAGAACTCGTTCTTTTAGCTTTAGGAGATTAGAGGTGAGAGGAATTGTCCTAATATTGTCTATAGCAAAACCAGCTTCCGTGTTTTTTAAGTAGCGGTGTTCCTTCAGCAACTTTCTAGTCAGCATGCACTGAGGCACTTCAATAGAAAAATTTATGGAGTTAACGAGATCGCTGGGAGACAAATCAAAGATAATTTTATCATTGCCGTAGTCATGTTATCAGGACCTGGGGATGAAGCTGATAGTGATTGTCCTACGTCTGATATCTCTTCTAGTGTTGTTGCTTTGTATTCATTGGCTTTTTCTGTGTTCGGCAAAGGTTGGGGTAGCACCGATGTAAAGCAAATTTCTAAGCATTTCAAGATTGCTTCCAATACCTGCGAGAATTCTGCAGGTGATAAACAAATTGATTCGAGATTTATTGGTGTCGAAACAATCTTTCTGTATTATAGGAAATAAAGAAGGTTTTCCTAATTTTTGTCTGCAACATTAACTATAATGTCTGAACTTGTACTCTTCTTCTTTTTCTCTCAACCATTTGTCTGATTTTAGCAGCAACATATTTACAGTCTTTCAAATTAGGTGGACAATGATGGTTGTAGATTAGTTTCTTTCATGCTGCTTTTTGTCGCCTATAGTCGCGATCACAGTCAGGGTTCCACAATGAAGAATGAATACTACGTCTAGTTGACTGCCTAATAAATTCGGATTTAATCATAGTTGCACCTAATAGCTGACACAAATTAAGGGCCTTAGTCTGCTCACTTTGTCCTGCCTGTACATTTAGGCCTAATAATAATGTAGCTTTAAATTTGTCCAATTACCTTAACTCCGGACAGATTTCTTTGTCGAAGCAAGTGGGCATATACTTTCAAACAAATTTGGAAGGCGATCACTATTTGTGACTGATGTTTTAATGGACCAGGATGAATTGATACAACCTGAATTAGTAAAAGTCAGTTCTAGTACAGAACGTGAAAGGCCAGATACATAAGTGGGGGATCTGGGATTCACACACTAAACGCTATTTAGACTGACCCAATCTAATAACTGTTTTCTACTGGCATCGGATATATAACCCCATGTTATGTGGTGTGAATCGATATCTCCTGCTATTACTATATAATTTTTTGCATGCAGCTACTGCGGAATCTAGAGAATTCTTATTCACAACGCCTGTGGGGAAATAAGTATTGATTATTGAAATTGATGTACAACAAAGAATATATATATTTATCTATTGCAAAAATTTCAATCTCTGTCGATGTAAACTGATATTCTATCTTCGCTCTTTGGGAAGGTCTCCTAGAGATGAAAATTGCTTACCCACCTTTACATGTATGGCGATATAAACAAAAACACTGATGGTGACTAAGATTGAAACTTTTTCCCCGTAGATTTCTTGGAATAAAGTATTTCAGGAGACATTTTTGTATAAAGATGTAAAAGATTAGTAGCTGCACCGAAAATTGAGTGAAAGTTTCCCTGAACCAATTTCAATGACCCTCTGGAGAAGGTATACAGATGGCCTCTACTGAGTTCTGGATGGTGTTGTCCATTAAGAAATCCTTTTTCAGTGGACTGTTGTCTAGGCACTTTGTTTACTTCAATCTATGAAATCTAGTAGATTTAGGTGAGTAAGGGGTTCCGGGGTTTTGTGGCTCTATTGTCTAAATCCATATTTTCAACAGTTTGTGAAGCGGTCTCTCAGCCACTCCCACCGTCCTGTTCACAAGGAGATGGAAGGGTATCAGTGTGCTACACCAGATGCAGTTTCTGCACCAGACGCACTTTCTGAAGTGGTTTTATCTGTGCTTTCGCGGGTAAGCGCGATACCTGTCGCAAGAGTAGGATTTCCTGTACTATTTAAAATTTCGGTCACCCAAGTTGTCAAAGCTTGCCCGATTGCCTCTGACAGGGTACAAACAGGTCGTTCAGGACTTTAGACATGACGTTTTCGACAACATTTGCCACAACTTCCCCTATAGAGGTTTCCAAACCTTTAGAATGCTGAGCAGCAGCTTCAGCGTACCCGCATGATCTATGTAATACTTTGGCTCGAGCTTCCCAACGTGAGCATCGCTTCCTTTCTATAATCTCTGAAATTTGGAGCTCTTATATCGAGCCGGGAAGTTTGAATGATCAGCAGAGTGAGCACCTTGGCAAACACATCATCGTTCATTTTATGAGGAACAAGTTATCGGGTCATGCTCTTCTCCGCAAAAGCGGCATCGAGGAGACGATCGGCAACCCTTAACAATATGGCCATATCGCCAACACTGGATGCATTTAATTGGGTGGAGAGCGAGAGCCTCAACTCTGTAAATTGAAGAGCATGCCGTAATCTCTGTTGCTCTGCTTACGCCTGCAAATGTTGCAATGACCGACTCTAAGGGGACTCTTTTTTTTCCACGACTCGTGAATATCGGTACACTGATATGGTTCCTGCAGCTAAAAACATTTCTAACACCTCTAAGGCACACAGACTCGAGTCTACACCTTGAGCTAGGTCTTTCACGGAAGCGAGAGGAGCAGGAATAAATGGGCTTACCGGTTGAGATGCAAACGCGGTCCATTTTAAAAGGTCAGAAATGCAGGCCTGGTCCGGAGAGCAGCACAGAATGCCGCCCATGGATAACTGTCCGACATCGGTGATGATTTGGTAGAGTGGGGTCGCTTTCCTCCGCTCTTCCTGAATAAGTCGCCAAAGTATTGCCCGTATTGAAAGATGGTGATCGCTCTGACCCTTCGTGTTACCACCTGATATCAGTTTTCAGTATAAAAATAACATCTTTGAAAAGCTACTTTCTTCTCGAATCGCCCCGCCGTGGTGGTCTAGTGGCTAAGGTACTCGGCTGCTGACCCGCAGGTCGCGGGTTCGAATCCCAGCTGCGGCGGCTGCATTTCCGATGGAGGCGGAAATGTTGTAGGCCCGTGTGCTCAGATTTGGGTGCACGTTAAAGAACCCCAGGTGGTCTAAATTTCCGGAGCCCTCCACTACGGCGTCTCTTCATAATCAAATGGTGGTTTCGGGACGTTAAACCCCACATATCATTTCTTCTCGAATCAACAAATTTCTGGAAAAATATCAAATGCTATGTCCGCAACAGCATGGTTTCCGTCCGGGATATTCTACTTCCACTGCAGTTCAAACATTGACACAAAATGCCTACACAGCTTTATGTAGCCATAAACTAGTTTCTATTGTAGTTGTTGACCAACAGAAGGCATTCGACATTACGGTTGCACCTTGTCAAGTAACCTCAAATACGACATATTGATATATGAGGCTTGTGGACATGTGGTAAAGTGTGGTTGTCAGAATCTGCAGAATAGTTCCTTTGATACTTTCGTCCTTTCCCGCGAATACATGCGGTCACTTGTTTTCACAATCGATTTGCCCTATGGTGACAGCCGCAAGATTTCTGACTTCATGATTTAAACTGAGCCTACCAAATATTGCAGGATGAATGAGCAAGAAACCACTCTGGCTGGCCAGCTCGGCTCATTCTTAGTCGGTTGAGAGGACTATCACCAAGCTTTCGCTTACCAGCGCTGTTAAAAAGCGTTGTTCCTACGATATGCACAGCAGTTCTGGTGAACAGTTGGAGCCTCTAGTAAAAGTCAGATACCACGCACAATTTCCTTCAAGGACAGGAAATCTGCTCAATGTCTTTAACATGAAAACTGTCTTGAAAAGACAGTTTTCAGTTTTCAGACATTGTCTTGAAAATGCAGGCGTGACTCTCTTGAAAAGAGCCAGTCAGCCATTTTACCTTACATTGCAGAGTGTTGAATAGTGCACAACGGCTCGAAGATGATTGGCCAGGCCACCAGCATTCAGGTGATTTTCTGAGCAGCTGAAAAATTGCAGACCAGACAGGTGAGTAAACAAAATTTCCGCCAATTCTGAATCTGCTCTGATGCTGACAGGTGAGTCTTCGTCTCTTGGATGTGATCTATTCGATTCCCCTGAGGTGCGGAAAGACAAATGGCGGCCAGACCAACAGGCATGTTAAAGACGGCCTGAATGCGTACCGACATTACCTGCATTGATGTTCTCCAGGAGCATCTTGACATTCACTGCCGTGACCTGTGGTTTTCAGCCCTCTTTTCACAGAGTAGCTTTTCTAGCAGGCGGTAAAATATAGTGAACCAAAACTTCCATCATAATTCGGCACGTGATTTTCTCGTCCTATCCCTCATGTTCTTTTTTTTTGCTTCCAGAACAACTGCGCTAATTTCGGTGACGTGGGTTCAAATAATATGATGAGTGAAAGAACCAGTGAAAACAGCGAGAAAGAAAGAAACAAGTAGTTGTATAATGACAGTGAAAGACAACTTTTAGCCATGCAAAATTATTCACGAGGTGAGCATCCTAGCTATCCAGACACGCTAACAGAGCTTTGCATAGCGTTGTATAGTAGGTGTAGCAGAAGGTACGTCTGGTGAGGGAACGCAACAAGGACAGTATTACGCTGAAGAGGGGGGGGGGAGCAGAGTGAAAGAAAGCACATAAATAGTGAGAAATAGAAAGAATACAGTGATAGAAGAAGAGAAAAAGGAATAAATAGGCAAGAATGTGATGGAATCAAATAGACATATAAAATAAATAGAATTGCTAAAATAAAACTCGGCAGGTCCCACGTACCTTCAAAAGCGACGTTATGGGAAGCATGGTGACCATGCTGTGAATTTTCAATAATGTGACACGTCATAAAATGGGGCTAAATATATGTACCAATGTTGCACGCACAGACATATGGTCAACATTGGCAGAAGTTTATATAACAAGTTGTATAAACTTGCGCAACGGTCCCAACAGGAAATGAGTATTAGACACATCAGAAGTGATAAGGTGTTCAGGAAGATGGTGGATCTAGACACTGCTATACGAATTAACTTCATTGAATGGCACTTAACTGATTTATAGACGTTAATCCAATGTTACGGCTGTATTATACGAGCACATAAGTAATGTTTATCAAATCGATAAGCAAGCACTGCTGCCATAGTTGACGTTCTACGAACATTAAAATATATTTGAAAAAATAGCCTGCGAGAACTTCTGTGGCTCTATGATAGAATACTTTACTTCCACGCGGAATACTCGCGTTTGGTACTTGCTGGGGCCCTGACATATTTTATTCGCAATTGTGGGGTGAACAATGCCGATGTAAGCTTTTAGAGCTGAAGTTCCTCACCCAGTGGGTCGTACGCGGCGTGTTTGTAGTAGTAGTGACCCTTCGTTTAGTCTTTAAAGCGTGCGCTGGATAACGGTACTTGTATAGGACGAATATATGATGAAAAGATGCCAGATGGCGGTAGTTGGAGTGTTCACTGGATGGACGAATTTTCGAACAGACAGACGGACGCACGGGCTCACGGATGGACGCATGGTTGGTCACATGGATGGATGGAAGAAGGGATGGACAGATGGACGTTTCACCCCACTCGTCATTATTCACTCAGTGGATGTGCTATGATTTTTTCCCTAAACCTCAGGCGTTAAAATTACACATGTGTGGTCTGGTTACACATGTGGCACTCGCCTGTTAATGCTTCAAAAGCGACGCATCAAAAAGCAATTAATATTCATTTCAAGCGGTCATCGTGGGCTCCTGAAAGAAAAAACTAGAGATGGCCACGTGTTTAGCGGTTGTAACCGTAGGTTCTGGTATCAGCAAACTAAAATATTTCTTGAATCAATATTTATTTGATAGAAAGCAATTTTCTAAAGGTATTTCGGAAAATATTGCTAGCCCAAAGTTAGCATCAATATACAGTTGGCCGTACACTGCCTTTGGAATCTTCACTGAAATCGCCGTTTAATATTACGAACAGCTTGCCAGTCTTCACCAGTAGGAGCTTCTTTAACCAGGAAAGAAGCGTTTCACTCGGGTGGGGTAACCGTGCCAGTTGCGTTTGCGGTGTTTTTCAAGTAGAAAGGCCTTAAAGCGTGGTGTCCGCGTACCACAATGGTAAAGATGATGGCCCGAGGATGGCTACAATGGCCACGGCCAAAACTATAGGCACGACGACCCTGTGGGCAAATACCAATCATTAGAGGAAATCTCTGTGCGCAATTGTTGCAAGGTTTTATGGAACATTCGGGACAAAAGCAGAAACAATATCGTATGCCACCCAATCAGCAAATGAAAGGAAAGCCTATAATCCGGGACACGCTAGCGTATTACAGAATTCTGCATGTTGTACATAATGTTATTATTTCATGTGTCGATAAATACTGCAGATAGGCTACACTACTGGTAACAATGCATTGAGCATCATACGTTGGTGAAGTTACTCCCAATGTTTTAACAACTCAAATTGAAAAACATCGTCAACACTAGGTTGTGGCGGCGGCGGCGTTTGAGCTTCTTCTGGAGGGTCGGCTTCTGACGCAGTAAATTTGTTCCCTTCGTTTGTGCTGTTGCACACAGATTATCTTTTTTCCGGGAAAAATTATTTCTGGCGATTTGGTCATTACCACTAGAAGAGCACCCTTTTATCAGTGGTTAAAATAGTGTTTTTTGTCTATTAAACGCAAAATTTCCTCACTGTCTCTCACAGTGAAGGTATCTGGCATAACATATATAAACAATCCTCAAAACAGCTATGTGACTGCGCGAATTTTCAGTAAGTATTTAAAGCCAAAAAAGAACAAAGGTACTCAAGTAGATTGTATTCAGAGTGCTTTAGGGTACTTTTCGTAACAGTGCTTTCTGTTTTTTTTTGGCACGTTTGTGAAGTTAACGAAAAAGAAAAACGTTGGCGTATATAAAAAATTAGGCTAATGCGACTCTCCTAATATAGATATATAAGTGAAAGCAAGATAGCGTTAAAGTGTTTCTTCACAGTGCGACCACTTCCAGGTAAGTAATATTTTAAAGACTTCGCTGCAACAGTGTTTTCCGGTCACCTCTCACCCAATTGAAGTATCCTTATACGTTTCAGTAAGACTAACTTAAATTCTTTAGCAACTTACTTTGCCTCGCCTTTCTCTTCCCTAAAAGCTGGTTCACCTGGCATCCTGGAGGGTGTGTATGTGTCTTTCACCTGATTATATTAATGAGATTAGAACAGTGTAATAAACGTTTTAATGAGCTTGCATTTTCAATGTGCCAAAAAAGTTTCTAGCAATTCAGGTGAAGCGGTTACACTCAAAAGTACAATCCGTGTGCCGTCATTTGAAAATCATCTAAAGTACTTTTATTGTTGTGCATACAACTTGAGGTCAGTCATGTACGTTCATTACCAAACTTTGATCACGTTCGGTAATATTTGTGCCTTTTGCTTTCTTTTGGCGACACAAGTGCTTATCATCATAATTTTAGGTAAAGCGACATAACGGACATTTGCAATCTCACATTGTATCATCCTGCAGTTCACATAAATAGGTTATGAAAAATTTGTTGTATATATTATAAACAATAAATTGTGAAATTTGGAGTGGTGATTTCAATTTTAGCATTGGAACAATAGTTTACTGAAATAAACCGAGTCATTTCGCTCTCCAGGAAGAGTCCCCTTGAAGTTATTATTCAACACGAGAAGCGGGCTTGTACCACCGTGATTCTATGTACATCACAATGAAATATTACTACACAGTAAAATATAGTAATCGAGAGGTGTCGTGACGCAAAATAGGCACAATATCATGCGGTGTTTCGTTCTAAGGGAATAATTGTTTTTACAGGAATGTTTTACACCCCATTATTGCAGTACGATATCATCCCTGCAACAATTTGCGGATAAGGCTAGAGATGACGGCTAGGGCCAGCGAAGCCCTGGAATAGGGGTTCGACCATTTGGAATCCTCCGCGTTGTGCGCAAATAGAGTTTTCACTCTCTGTCTCTCTAGAGAGATAGTAGATACCACGTACTCCGAAATGAGTTTCACTGAAAAACTTGCTATTCTTAATCTGAGATTGCCAACACTGGCCAACATAATGTGGTATTCCACGCTTTTAGAGAAGGAGACGTTATCTATATTTCCTCATTTGGACCAGAAAACTAGGCTGTAAATGTAGTGGAGCCTCGAAATGAAAGACTTCTGAGCTGACGAAAAACTAGTGTTGCTTTGAAGTTCAGATCAGGAACATATGCGTTCCACGGTGGTTACTGTAGCGGTTATAGAATGCACAATGCTAGCTAGCCCATTGCAGTGTGCGAAAGGAATAAATCGACAACTCAAAGCACCTAGCCACAGCATACTGTACATCACGTGTGCACAATATGTCAAGGTGCACCAAGAATTTGTTTGCCTTTTCTCTAAGCATCTTAGCGAAAAATGAAAATAAAATGCAGTTGTGAGCACAACTATGCTCAGTCCGAAATGAAAGCTTAGTCTTCTGGATGTTTGGATACTCAGTTGAATGAGGGAAGGCATCGAGAGAGATGCATATGCGTAGGTCTGAGGCAAACGTTTGCGGGGGGGGGAAGAATACACTATAATGTGATAGACTATCACAGTTAATGATCGACACAGGAATCCAGCATCACCGCTGTTTAGCGGAGTATATACTTAATTGTGGGAATGAATTGCTGGAAGAATGTGTCTGATGGCCGCTTTATTGATTCATGGTTACCAGCGAGAGGCAGCAGATATATAGGGCTAGTTGTAGTCTATCAGAGAAACGGTACGCATAAATATTTGTGTGCTTGTTTTTAATTGTGAGTGCGTGCTATCTTGCCCTGGATTGTAGTTGTAACGACTCTTTTAGGAATGATAGCATCGCAAAAGTCTTCGATGTGCTGTTGGTTTTTCCGCTCGCCGAGGGTAGTCACGACAAATGCATATTAGTGCGAAGATGCCAGGTTGTTTATCGTTTGCCTCTTCGCTCGCCGCGCAGGGCCGTTTTGAGCGACTACCGAATGATTTATGTAGCAGGTCTAGGAGAAGGTTGTGTGTTTTGAGGGCTTCTGAGCTGCTGTGACACATAAGTTATTTTGCATTATTCGCATTTTCCTCGATGAGTAGCTTTATGAGCACATAATCCTGTAGCGCAACGAGTATTCGAGCTTTTTGAGTATTTTGCTCACTTTTTCTTCTTGAGACATCAGTCTTATTTTGTGTTTATTTTTCTATCGTCAACATCTGCATTGACGTCTTGTCGTTGGTATCGGCAAGGTGTCAACGGCAACGACCAGTAAACCAGTGTTTTTTTTTAATTTCATTGTCTATACCCAAACACTGGACGAGCTAGATACGTCCACTGTAGCTTTTTGAGAATTAAGGCGAGTAGCAGAGCGTTCTAACTGTTACAATGAACTTATATTCCGAGAGGCCAGCCTAGAACGTGCCCCGCTACATGTACGAGGGATGACTTCAACGCAGAAAAAGTGAGTGCAATATAAGCATGTCTGGCTCTAAGGAGCTCCGTAGAGTAACTATATCTCGAGATTAGTAGTGTGACACCTTAAGTGCTCAGACATCACGGCGAGTATTCGAAATAAAAAGACAAAAGAGGACATCCATTTTACAGAACCAATTAAAAGTTGCAAGCTCTAGTCAGAACACAAAATTACGTTCGCAGCGAGCATAAGTATTCTTTTATGTTTGTTATTGTTCTAAGAAAATGAAAATAAGTGACACCTAAGTGAATTGAATTACACGTTGTGGGAGATGCTTAGAAGTAAATATGAGAGAGAAAAAGTCTCATTTTACCGATATTGGGTGTAAACACCCTGATGATTGCATATTGCAATGTTGAGTGATAGCAAGAAGGCTACCGAGATGACTGGATGTTCCATAGTATGCCATAGGCAACCATTGAAACTTTACTGTACGTTTAGAACAGTGGCGGTTTGGGCCTGTTGGTATGACATGGCGGTAGATATAGCGCGAGCACAGAACGATGACAAAGGAACAGGAAGGAGACAAGGAAGTTAGCGCTCGTCTCCTTGTCCGTTTGTCGTCGTTCTTTCTAGTGCTATATCTACCGTCATATTTACTGTGAAGAAAGGCTGTTCTGAATACTAATAACACTTTATCAATGATTCCAATAAAAAGAAAATAAGAGAACGCATACTTATTACTGGCTCCTGCACTTCAAGCGTCCTGGTGCATTGCGCACTTTTCCTTCTATTTAACAACCTGGTCCGCGGTGACACATGGGCTCCACGATGATTATGCAGAAAATCTACTGAGTACATTGGTAGTACCAAGGTATTACGCGCATCCTAACACCTGCGCTACGAAAGAGCGTAGTTCTGATATGCATATTCATAATGAGGACTAAGACGGTGTGGTAAATTGTAAATTTAAATGTTTTTTTATGTATGGCCAATTATTATTGTACTTTTTTGCTGCGTTGAGTTCCTAATAAAATGAGGCGTACTATATAAAATAAATATTTCAAAAGAATATGATAAGTTACCGCTACATAAAATCTTGTGAAGGTTTCAGAATGAAACGGTTTTCCACGACGAAATAACTTTCCTTTAAAATGAACAAAAAAGAATGGTTTAGCAACAAGGGTGAAGCGTAATAATAATAATTGGCAGATTGTAACATCCCGTAACCAGAATATCATTAAAAAGAACAGCACGTTCGAGGATGTAGTGAGTTTCGACTACGTAAGGTCGTTTAGCGTGTACCCAAATGTATAGGTACATGGGTCTTGAGTATTTCCGCCTCTGTAGAATATTTGGCCGCCCAAGTTAGAAATAAAATTCAGTACTTTCGGAAGAGCGCCACCTGTCCACCACTGTACGTGGCGGGTGCAACGTTGATCAATGAGAGAGCCATTAATCGGAATGCGCAAAATATTTAAATTAGCAAAGCACAGTGCAAACGCAGCTGCTGCAGCGAGAAAAGTCATTTGCGTCACTTATGGCTAAACGAATATCTCGCGACGACAACACAACAGGAAGGAGGGAGTGAGCGGCCTGCTGTTTGCCACTGAAGTACGATTATTCTGCTGCAGAGATGCTGTATCTCCCCTCCCTCCTTTCACCACGGGCCTTTCGAGTGATGAAGGCTGGTACTTCATCTGTGTTTGAACCGTGAACGTTGGCAGTGAGGTCACGCTTTGACTAGCACACATAACATACACCTGAAAAACTATGCAAGCTGTGTGGAGTTTGCAATGGACATCACGGCGATGGCGAAAATGCTGCGAAGTGTGCATACTATTCACCTAGCCAGAGCCGTATTCTTAGCTAAGAAGTGCGAATGCTATAAACGAAAACTCAACAGGAAGCAAACATGGGTTCTTACAGCTGCAGGCAATGGGTGTGTCCTGAGCGGGCGGCAGGCACCTGGTAGCTCGACAGCGGCTACGCTCAAATTGGAAGGGTCAAGCGCCTTTCCGGGAGATGCGGCGGGAGACATTACGATTTGTGGCGAGTAAGGTTCAGCAAGTTCCCGCTCGTCCTTTGCCGAGAGATCTCCGGTGTCCTTCTGCGGGTGTTTGGAATTTTTTGACTTCTTCGACGTAGTCGCGCCACCACCCTCCGTGGACCTGGCGATTCTCGAGATAACAAAAACAATGTCAGTGCACTTAAAAGTTTACGCAGCAGAGATGATTCTGTGTACCAACAATAAATGTTTTGCTACACCGATGACTTTCTGGTGCCAAATTATCAACAGTTGGACATCTGCAGAGGCCTATTCACTCGTTAGGTTCCAAAGCATGCTAGGATCAGCCAGAGTTTGCAACACTTGAGTGACATCATGTGTTTACCTATTACAAGTTATTCACATACATGAAATGATAAGCATCACAACCGCTTTTCGCTGGACATGTGTGATCTAATGTAGGCTGTAGGCTCAACTCTATTTTGCCTAGTGGCGCCACAATGCAGTATTATCAAGCAAAACTAAAAAATATTCCACTTTGTGAAATTGTGCCGACGGGTGTCCTGCAGTCTCTGTATTCGTCTTTTTCACAAGCACACTACACCTCGGGCGCTCTAGCTGTAGGCAGCTGCTCACATGGCAATGACGACAATGCCAATGGAGTACCTTAACTGCCCTGCCATGGTAGTCTCATGGTGATTGCGCTCAACTGCTGACGCGAAAGTCACGGAATCGAATACAGGTCATGGTGGATGCATTTTTGATGAAGGCTAAAATGTTTGAGGCCCATGTATTTAGATGCACGTGAGAGAACCCCAGGTGGTCAAAGTTCTTGGCGCTCCCTACAACGGCGTCTCTCGTAATATTATGTTGATTTTTCAGATGCTTAAACTCCATACAATATTATCACAACCTAATAATAATAATAATAATAATAATAATAATAATAATAATAATAATAATAATAATAATAATAATAATAATAATAATAATATTATTATATATTAATTATTATTATTATTATATTATTATTATTATTTCTGTACACATTAACTCGCCTGACAAGTCGTAACTTTTAGTAACTACTTTTTAACATTTTATTGAACTATTGTTTCCGTGGCAAGGGTGTTTACAAGGTATTTGCCCGAAAATATCAATTTAAAGTATTAAACTCATTAACCGCCTGCGTACTCTGGACTACTGGAAGAACTAGCACATCAAAAATAATTTCGCTGCTACAATCAACAAGGCAGTAGAGTAATTGTTTTATAGAGGCAGGACATGAATAGACGTAATTGATCTCTGTTTTTTGGAATTGGTTTAGCAAGATAGTAAAACTGCCCTCGAAGAGGTAATGGAACACTCACTGTGCAGTGTTTCGCCTCAAGGGCGATGGAATGAATGCTGCAGTAGCAAATCGCAATGTCACGTATAGAACGGCAAGCAGCTGAAAACTTGCAGAGCACACCTCAAGCGCAAAGCACGCACGAAATGAGCATACGCAGGACGAGTGTGGACAAACAATTGTCACAGCTTGACGCTTAAAGCATCCTGCTCAGACGAAAACAAAGACGCTCAAAATAACGCACAGGTACACTTAGGACGAGCGCAAACAGCGTTCACAATTCCTACTTCGCGTGTGAGCACCACACTCCTTTCGCAAACGCGGCCGCGGCAGTGAGCGAAATGACGTTCGTACTCTCTTTAACTACTGCAACCTCAAATGACACTCGCGCTGAGAACACAAGTGGTACAAAATGCCCGAATTCCTAGGTAACGCACACTTGAGTGAGCCACCACGCGAGATAACATCTATACGCACATTGACCACGCTACGTGCCATGCTATCATACGCTGAGTGGGGTAGCATGGCACCGCGCACCACGCGCCCGTTGTGCCATGTCGCTGCTGAACATGGAAATGCACTGAAGTTGTCGAGTTCCGGGGAGCACCAGCGGTACATGAAGTGTATAAAGGGCTAAGCGTTAAGATGTCGGAGAAAGGTCGCTCTCTGGCGTAGTACATATAAAAAAATCACTTTTTCGCATAGAAGTTAGCGTGGCGAGAAAGAGAGCGCGACGTCGCTGGTTCGACTCCCCACTGCGGAACAATTCTTCTCGTTTTTTTATGTAGTATATTAGTAAATATTCTATAACGTCATATGTTTGACGCAAACATGTCATGGAGCCGTGGTGGACTCCGGCAAAAAGCACTTTCGTGTTGCAAAAATGAAGTTGCCCCATATCCTACAGCTCTGCTGTAGAAACTTCATGTCTACTATTTTTACTAAACGCCTGGCATAGCGACACACAGTAGGTACACCACCATAAAGATTATAAACTATATATGAGTTCACAAGATTTTCATCTGAACAGACTATATGTGGGATATAAACGCTCTTATGACCACCAGCTTACGCAGATTCGTTTTAACATCTATATCAAATCAGTTAGTTCCGTACTAAACAGTAAATCCAGTATGATCACGCGGACGGGAAAAAGTCTTCACGAATGATTCATTTGCCCATTGGGCACACGAAGCATATAAAACGACAATGACAGCACCATTTGAACGATCCAGTGCATTATGGCAGTTGAAGTAATGCACGTACTTCAATAAATTACGGTTATGCAAAACATTCTCAGATAATTGTTGAGATTATGTAAATAATTGATATCTTTTAAGGTGATGAATACCTTCGCATTTTCGGTGATACACAAAAAAATGCAGTCAAAGCTGGAGCTTAAAACAATAGCAGCATAACCACGCAGCGAATGATGGAGAGTGATGGAGAGTGGAGCGAAGCATTCGTCCATCCATTCGTTCTTGCTTACGTCCGTCCATGCGTCCGTCTGTGTTACCGTCCGTGCGTCCATCCGCCCGTCCGTGCGTGCGTCTTTTCGTGCGTTCGTCCCTGCGTTCGTCCATGCATCCGCCCCTGCATCCGTTCATGCGTCCATCCATGCATCTGTCTGTGTGTCCGTTCGTCCACCTATTCAACACTCCGAGTACCACCATCTCGCATCTTTTCAAATATTTCCTATATAGAAGCACCACCATCCAGCGGACATTTCAAAGACTAAACGAGAGGTGGCACACGCACACTTTCTTACGGCTTGCGCTTCCGGTCTACTTCCCACCTTTAACCACCTCGAGTTCATGGTATATACTAGTTCACTGTATTAATGGCACTGCTGCCTAACGCTCGCTAAACCTCTTTAAAACCAAGGAGGTTACGCCCAGCGAGTATAACGTAGCAACCTTTTCCTATCAGATAGTGTTCAACGTACATGCCCATGGCTGCTAAAGGGAAATGAGAGACACTAGAACTCGGCTTTTACTTTCTTACGGCTTGCGCTTCGTATCTACTTCCCACCTTTAACCACCTCGAGTTCATGATATATACTATTTCATTGTATTCATGGCACTGCGACTCACCGCTGGTTAAACCTTTCTAAAGCTAAGAAGGTTAAACCCAGCAAGTGCAACGTAGCAACCCTTTCTTGTCAGATAGTTTTCAATGTACATGCCAATGGCGGCTAATGGAGAATGAAAGACAGGAGCATTCGGGTTTTAGTTAACGCGCACGCCGCGAACTTTTTGTTGTTCAACAAAGCACAGGAAAAATCTCCCACCAGCACCACCTTGAAGGTCAAAATGTAACACTAGTTACACACTACGACTACGACTACGAGGAAAAAACAGGTGCCGCTTGAAAGAGCTTTGCCCCTAAGAGACTTATTATTACGTCAATTACCGCTAACTTGAAATCGGTGATAACATTTGGAAGCATTTCTCGTCCTTTATCTTCTTGAGTGGGCTTGTTGTGTAGGTCATCAAAATGCTAGTTGTCTGTGATCTCACCGCAAAAGAGACAAAGGGGACCGTATACACGGCGAGAAAATAGCTCGAAAGGGATGGAGCAAACCATTGAAGCACGTGCTCCATTGTATATAGCGGCAGCGAATAAGGACTTAGAGCCCAGCTAGAGCAGCGCACGTTTTCCATCTTGTGAGTTTACGATCGTGCCCAAATAGGCTGTGCCACTGTTGTAAAGAAAGAATTTTCAAGAGTGGGTGGGCTTTCTGTGCTGTTAAAAACTGAGTACTCTGCTAGAAGGACAACACAACCTCACTTGATACGACCACGTGAGAATCTTTCAAGTAAACTTGACATACAGCTAATCGCCATCTTGTGCAGCACAATCAACCCAGAAGAAACAAAAGACGAGATGGGTGCCTGCCTCGTACTCTGCTGTTTTGGCAGTATGGATTAGCTCCAGAGTTATCTGGTGTTTTTTTACAAACACCAACTTAACCAGTGCTTGCCAGCAGCTATTGCACCACATGAGAAAAGCTGAAAGCACACGTATTGAAAAAAATTCCGCGAACATGCCAGGGATTGTGCTGCAGACGGCGAAAGATGTCTCATCATTCATATCGCGGCCACAGAAATGCATCGACTAACAGCACTTGCGATAAGCGGTAAAGTCGCCAAATATGCCTAAAAAATGCTACGACACCGGATATTTGTAGAAACACTGCTTGAGTTGGTATTTCACCTAAGCAAAATCATAACCGCTTCCGTTAGCTTACGCTGGGTACTACCGGTGTCACACGGGCACTTTTAATCGTGATCAGTGTCGATCCGGATTAACTACGATCCAGATTAGGTGCTGCTGCACGGTCACTTTTAATCACGATGAGGCGTGATCGGAATCAAGGCTATCGTGATCTGCGCATTGCGATCTGCCTGAGAGATCGCGATTTCGCTGCCGTCTGCACCCAATAGCTGAGCTTGTTGAAAGCACAATATACAAGAAAATCGAGCATAGTTCGATAAAAACGCTTTACAGCAGCTCGATGTTTATGATAATAAAAATTCTAGACTGTTTAAATTGAAACAATACCTAAATTATTGCATAATTTACGATTCGCATGGACCGCATGTAGTTACGGGAAAGCAGACGGCAAGCAGACGATGAGCAGTCGACCATTGCCTTCAGCGCTTAGTTCTACTCTCGCTCCTTCGGAGCTGTTGGCACACCTAGAAGCAAACTGATTATTAGTGTCGCAAGCCTTTCGACTACGTCGCATCGTACGCGAACTTTGTGCTTGAATGAAGAGATCTTTACAGCAATTGACCGCTACCAGGAGCGACTGCAACAGACTTGAGGCACCAGAAGTGACACACTGGCGGATACAACGAGATATACGCTTCGCTGCGACTACACGGCTACAAGCAGGGGCCATCAGAAAAAAAAGCGAAGATTAAGAATATCACAGAGCAATACAGGTTCGTGCTAGGAAAATTTTGTCGAGTGATGGTTTTATGAAATTACTATCGCAGTGGCCTGCGAGGTTTTTGACGTTCGAGTGGTTCTTGCACGAATAACATTGCTGATAAAGGATTCTATAGATATGCCGTACGTCGAGTTTTATCAGTGACATGTTTTACGGCACGCAATTGCCACCTGGGGCATTTCATCTGACCCCAAGCTCGAACCGGATTAGCTTGGGTCGTGTAGCAGTGGTCATAATGTTGATCGCAATTAAGACAACTCGTTCGGATCACCCTTATCGTGATTAAAAGTGCCAGTGTGACAGCGGTATAAATCTACATAGCCAATTATTGTATCCTGCGATATTCACACCTGTTTTGCGGTGCTTTTGTGAACACCTTTATAGCGTAAAAGTGAGGCTTACTTCTGATGTTTCGCTGACGCAGATGTGGAGATCTCGTGATTACGGGAGTGCTTCATACCGCTTCTGTGCTGCTTCACGAACGCATTCGAGTCGGCCGAAGTGGGGCCTTCGGCTGCAGCGGGTGTCTTCCGCTCAAGGCTAGTGTCCTCCACGGTAGCCGGCAATCGTTTCAAGGACGCATTCGGCTCGGATGAAGCTGGGCCTGTGGCTGCAGCGGGTGTCATCTGCTGAAGGCCAGTGTCCTCCACGGGAGCCGGCATTTGTTTGACGGATGCATTCGGCTCGGATGAGGGGGGGCTGGCAGCTGCAGCGGGTGTCTTCTGTTCAAAGCCAGTGTCTTCCATGGGAGCAGGTATATCCGAAAATCCGCTTGAAGCTGCGATAATAGCGAAAGATAACTGCACTTAGGACTTCAAACAATGTGAAGATGTATTTAAAGATGTGAGACTAAATTCGCTATTTGTAGATGCAGAGCCCTGGAAAGCTTCACTAAAAAGGTAGCGATAACCTCATGATGATGATGATGATGATGATCCTTGACACTCTGGTGCACACCCACAAAGGGGGATCGGCCAAGAACCGGGCGGCAGGATCTTAACTAAAAGGCTAATGGTTTTTCAAAGAAAACGTAATTTTGGGCTGAAAAAAAATATAGAAAGAAAAGCCGAAAATCGAAAAAGGAGTATATCTGAGCAGGGAACGATGCAGGCCATCCTATGCTGGTCGGCAGCACTTCGTTCTTCTTTTTGGTGTCTCAATTCTGTAGGTTGCCTGGCTCGTGATGGTGTGACTGAACCCACTAGAAGAAAACCAGAGATTGAACGTTCTCGCAAGGGCGCCCGAAAGGAAAAAATGGTTTATTTGTAAACAAATTATTATAACCTAGACCTGTTCTTTTTATGGAATCGTGAAACAGCATAGTTGTTCGAGCGTTCAGCACTTTCTCACATTAATTTCTTGGCTCACTTGAATATGCAGTACCGATGTCTCCTCATGCAGAGAATAAAAAAATCCACCTAAACATTTCACCTACCAATTTTCCGACAGGTTCTCTTCATAGAAGGTGTGGTTTTGTAGTTCCTAACCATCCCCCTCCCAAAAAAATGGTATCAAGAAGCACTACCAAAAGTTATTCAATACTTCAAATTGTGTATTTTATGCTCTTTTTCGAAGTGGGAAATAGCGTAAAGAACGAGGACCCACAGTCGTAGCACTGGAAGAAAATGTTTCCTCCGTGTCGGCTACCTCCTTGTTTGTTTAGTTGTTTGGCCTGGATTATATGTAGGTAAATATTTTAAGCTTCCGTGCCTCAGGCTTAAGGTACTGCCGTAGGGTGCATTAATTGTGTGTAATTTAAGTATAGCTAATCAACGAGTACCATCTTAGTCTGCTATTTCAAGTTCATTGTCATTTCAACAACGTCAAGATTAACTAAGTTGTTTAAAATTGTGCCCATCAGGTTTATTCAACTGTCAGAAATACAAGCTAAAAAGCATAATACCTATAGTGTAAATGTAATGCAATACGTATTAATGCCATTTCACTTCTTGGCCGATCACCAAGGCGAGCTAGGTCCACATTCTTTTCTTTCTTCTCAGCCTCTTTTTTCCTTGCTCCTGCAGCCCAAGCCCATGCGCCACTTTTTATATATGACAAATAGACTGAAGTGCGAAAAAAAAGAAATGCGTAGATTAGCCAGAAAGCTCTCATTGTTTGCGGCTCTCAGCTTCATTCATCATTTTATACCCAACAGTGACAAAATTTCAGAGCAAAATGCAATTACCAGTGGATGGATGAATACGATTTTGTTGAATGTCTGGCGACATTTATTGCGACTCGGGCTCAGATGTCCCACGGCGCAACATCGAGGTCTTGTGTCAACAACACCTCGCGGGCTTGCTTTACTTCCCTGGAAGCTTGACGAGATTGGAAGTTCTTGAACATGGGTTCTCGTTGCTTTCAGCGTTTCGACTAGCAGTCTTCTCTTCTTCGCCAAGTGGTCTCGTTACAGCCTTGAAGAATACAAGAGCTCTAGTGGACGCGTTTACCCCACCTACACACCGTATTCAAGAATTTCACTTCTCATTCCAACAGTTCAATGACGTCTTGTTACGCAGGATATTACTTCAAAGTGTAAATCAAACTGCTTTTGTGAATGTGTGTTACTTCTCTCGTTCACAAAATTTTGCTTCCTATTCCTTTTTCTTGCCTTCTGCAATATTTTGTTTTTCTCTATTTGTTGCGGGATTTCTGGGTAACACATTTGTAGTGGATACTTGGTCTTAATATATGCGAGTTATAAGAAAAATGTTCGACAAGCCTCTTCCTTTAGGCGCACTGAAAGATTTGCGCCACATGATAACTACACAAGAAAAACAAAATTCCTCAAAATACATATAGAGACCAACACACCAAAAAATTCGCAGCAGGAGGCTGTTCCCACATCTGAACAATGGTAAAGTTGACATGGTTAGGCTGTGTCAATTCGTCTTGTAATGCTGAAGGCTAAGGTTAGGGATGTGAAAGATAGCTGGTGGATCTAGCCTTGCATAAGGCTAGATCCGCCGGCTACTACCAGCTCATTTTTCAGCTACTACGGCGAGACTACCGCCAATTTGGAGAGGGAGGTTAGTTATAAAAAGAATTGCATGATCTTGCTTGATGATGTTACTGAATGTTGAGGAAGAGACAGGAGATTTGCTGCCTCCATAATATAGACACACCGATTTGTTGCTTCATCGGTTTCGGTCAGATAATATTTCGCTCATGTTCCTTCAAACGTGACATAAATATTTCAAAATATTAGGCACTGTGTGTTCACCTGCATCATTTGAAATAACGAAGGTTTTTGATCACAAATGAAATTTATCCTCATGTATATTCTCACAGCAGGCCATTCGAAGCAGTTTTTTTGTGTGTTGCTATTATTAGGTATCTCTAGGTCGCGATCGATGTTTGCCTGACTATTTATATCTCTATAAATGCCGTCTTATTTCCCTCCAGCTGCTAGAGTTTGGTCGACCAGCTTTGTGGATCCAGTACCCTCACTGAGCTGAGTGGGACATCAATGGCAGCTGCGAGATCTCTGCTTATCCTAATTACCGTTTTGCCCACTAAGGATTCCTTCTTTAACATGAGGCTTTCAAGGGCTGAATCTGTACTCTTCGTAACCAGGAAGTTCTACTGCGAGAAAGAAAAATTTTCCATGACAAGAGATTGGTCTCATCATCATAAGCCTGTGTTCGCCTACAGAAGCGCATAGGCTTCTTCCATGTTTTGCCAATGAATGCTGTCGTATGTTCTCGGATGCCATGTTGTTGCCGCAGGCTTCTAAATTTTATTTGTGTACCGAACTTTCTCGCATTGGTGCTTTTACTTTCTCCTAGAATGCAGACTGCTGTTTCTTATGAACATCGGCTTTCTTGCCATTGCATGCATGGCATATCCTCCCTGAGGTCAATTTTTTATATTAAATAACATCCTCTGAATAGGATTCGGTACCATGAACTGCTGTGCCGTCTTCTTGTCCCTTACAAATACTCCCTCTCTCTTTATATTTGGTCGCTGTGTTGTCAATTACGTAGGTTAAATCTACAGGTCACCAGCTTCCTTCTTCGTAGGATGGCATCAGTAGGATGTAGGTTTTATTTACTTTTTTCTGAGAGGTGTTCGTGAGCTACCAATCACGGTCCGATTCTGGGATCACGAGTGGCATGAAAAGCTAATTCTCTTGCGCTCATAGAAACAGACGTATTGATCTCACGCCCAGAAAAAATTCGCCAGGCCCGCGCAGAAGGCGCAGCATAGTCACAGCCAAAGCTAGAAGAGCGGCGGTTCAGGGCCCTTTCGAAACTCATTGGGTAACTATTGCAAGCACACTTGCTTGATACCCACTGCGACTATAACAATAAAATTTTCTTGAGTAGTAGGCTGGCATGCGCTATGCTATGTTTCGTCATTTTTTTGAGGGGCGTGGTATCCGCTAAGCCCTTCCAAGGAATTTCGTGCCAAAGGTTGATGCAGTGGCAGACGACGATGACGAAATATGGCTAAAGAAGGTATGCATCACAATTAATAGGGGAAGAAGAGAGAGAGAAAGAAACAACTTTTATTGAAACGGCAAGTGTTAGAGGAGTTGACTCAATCCCTTAGATGGCAGCTAGGAGTCCTTGGGCCCTAGCGGCATCTTCGGCTTGCCTGATGACCTGTAGTTGGTCCTCGATGCTTGAGCTTAGCAGCGCGGTCTCCCACTGCTTCGTATTCATGTATGTGTTTGGCCCCTTCACGATGTTGGAGCAAGCCCAGATAATGTGTTTGAGGTCCGCCCGCTGATTGCAGTGTTTACATCTGTCTGAGTAGAGGTCCGGGTAACAATGATTATAAGCGATTGGGTTTGGGAACGTGTTTGTTTGTAATAGGCGCCACGCTGTCGCCTGCTGCTTATTTAATGAGGAGTGTGGTGGCGGGTAATGCTGCCTCCCTAATCTGTAGTGCTTGGTAATTTTGTTGTAACTGAACATGCGGTCTCTCTCCGCACGCGGGCTCCGCGTCATTCCTGCCCCTGCTCGGCTCGCTAACTCTCGAGCATAGGGGAAGAAGAACAAGCTTTTTTATGGGTTGGAGAATTGGATGGCCCGCTCAGTACGCTATTCACATTGTTCGACGATTCAATGTTCTTTTGCTGTTTTAAAACGCTTAATAATCGGTGTTAACACGATTGCTTGCCCGGCATCAAGCCTGGCTATGGCAAGTTGGAAACAAGCCACAAGCACTGGCGTAGCTTTGTGGTAGAATACTAGGCTGGCTCCCACTGGACCCTGGCTCGAGTCCCACTGTGTCGTTGGTGCTAGTCGTGGGTTATGGACACTAGCGGCGACAGCTTTCGCGATCGAAAACGTACAGAAAAAATTTATGAGCATGCGATGATTCAAGCAGCTGCGTGAAACAGTTGTACTGCTTCTTTGCTGAAAGTGTACATCCCCCTGCGCAAGCGGCTCTTGATGCAAGGTATTCTCAGGAAGAATAATGAACATGTTCATCACACACACATTTTATAAAAAAACTGGTCCATATTCATAAACGCAGAGAGCAATACTTGTCTGTACACGCACTACATTACTGGTAAAGGCGTACGTAAAATTTGCGCTTGCATGCAACGAGTTCAAACCTACTCTCTGCTGCCAAACCCTCCGGTGGCATGGACATTCTGTAAGTGAAGCATGAGGTCAGAAAAGATCAAGCCAAAGTGAGATCATTTTAACTAATTTTCTCTTCGCATCGGGGTGCAAGTTCCGGTCTCTCTATGCTTTCAATAAAAAATTAAGTTGAAAGTCAGCGTAGTTCATGTGCACCTGTTTTTCTACTGCTTCAGATTCTGCGCTGTGAAAATTGATTTATAAGCTACAAAAAATTCGTGCTAAACTTACGTAGCCATGAAGAGACTTAGTTCGGTGTAGTATCTACAGGCATTTGTCGACATTTTAAGCGTGAAGATAGCACTCTTTAACAGCTGCATTTGCGTACAAGGCAACCAATGGTTACGATAATGGGCTTTATGAATACGTTTAAAGTAAACTTCATTATATATGCATGCGTAAACATTGGGTGTAAACAGTCTACTGTCTGGTCGTCTCAGAGGTTTAGTGCTAGCTTGAGTCATTCCCTCTGGCAGTCTGTCCGTCTTCGCCAGTGGAGGCTCCGAGCGCGAAGTACGGCGCGTTTCTCTTAACTGGCGAAAGGGTGGTAATTGAGCCTCCAGTACTTCTCAGAGAAGAGTTCCTGAGGACGTGGTGTCCACGGACGACAAGAGTAAAGAAGGTGGCCCCGATGACGCCAACCATGACCGCAACCATAATTATGGGACCAACGACCCTGCGTACAAACAGGGATTTTTCGCGTGACTTGTCAACGAACCTTTCAGTTCAGCGCATCATAACTCTGCATGTTAAAAAGTATCGCACAATTTGGACAGTTATAATAAATAATAATAACAAAAGTTGACTTTGAGGTACCTAAACCATAATATGATTACGAGATAGGCCAATATGTAGGACTACGGTAAGTTAGTTCCTCTACGAGTCACAATCCCATCAGCTGAATTAAAAAAGGTACCGTCGTCAACTAACCATACCATAGGGTGAATTACAATTTCAAGGACACAAACAGTGACAGGGTAGGACCGCCCCATTTTTATGGCGAAATCACATGTTTACGCCCGTTCTCGTCTGGGTGAGGACTGGTCAATGTCAACTGAATGGTCCGACCTGATATTAATAGGAGGCGTAGAAATTTTCGCAATTATAAACGTACGTTGCCGCAAGGAAGTACTTACTCAACGCCGTAGAATTACTTTCGTATAGAGAGAACATACACGCTTGCTACACCATCAAAATTGAAAGCCCTGCTTTTCAAGCTATTTAAACAATCCGTCAGACAGGCTCGTGAATAATAACAGCTATTTACTTATTTCTGAGATGTTATAAATTCCCCCTGTTTTCTTGCCGGTAAATCTTCAGTGTTCAGGGGACACTAGTGTTCGTTGAACACCAGTGTCCCTCTCCGAAGCAAGCAAGAACTTTTCCATCTGAAAGTACATTTAAAAGATTCCGTCGTAACGCTACTACTGGTCGCCTGTTACGTAGCTTATTGGGCTCAATAAGCAACATTCAGAATCTCAAATTTAATGTTGTTGTGATGCAGCTTGCCTCATTTTGTTCTTCACTGAAGCATGACGTTCCGAGCGTTTTCGAGAATGTCGGTGTGTCCTCTTCCTGGAAATACTAATAAAAACGAAATTTATATAAGAATAACAACATGGAAAGTGATCAGTGTAAGACCAAATTATTCTATGCATAACGTACACGCCATCAATCCTTTTGAATTTATTCATAAATTAGTCAGTAAAATATTAGTACCTGTGCATGAACACTGTTCGAACATTTCGTCAATGCAGGCTCACGTAGTAAACAACAGAGGGGTGATAAATTTCTTGTTGCCTATGAATTGTTTATTGTACAAACTTGTAATAGCTTGTTCGGCAGTTCTTATTTTGAATTAGGTCTGGATGATTTTTTTTCGCTGTTCTGTTATTTTGAATACATGTGCTATCGCTGCCTGTATTATAGAAATGGCTATGAGCCGCTGTGAAGTCACCTGGCGTTCAAGCGACTTTCAGTTACAGTCTTCTCAATTGTTTATGGAAATGAAGAAGCTACTATTGTAATAAAAATCTTCTGGCAGTTCTAAAAGCACTGGAATGAGCATCGTTTCTACATCTTAGGCTATTGCAATATACACATAGTAACTGACAGCTAAATCATCATGATACAGTGTTGTTTCTTGCAAGACAATAGCATTATGACTCCACCGATATCGTGCCACCCACATCCTGCAAAAAAAGACAACTTTATTTTCTACCTGCCAATTTATTAATTGCTGTACTAAACTTAACGCGCAACCACTTGGAATGCATGGGAAGCGTTGCCCTCCTCGGACCCGAGAACGAAGTAATAAGGATTATTTTGCGAAATGCCTTCAATGACTATAATGTTAGTATATCTATTACTTCTACCAATAGCAGCATCTAATTATTCCTTCCATTGCTTCCAGACATTGTCACAGAGCACAATGTAGCCCTGTGCTCAGTTGCTTCAAGAAATGTTTCTACAGCCCTCTAATATTATGAAAAATTGGTGTTTGCTCGCCGCCTTCACGACGCGTTGTAGTTTACATTTTTACTTAAGGTAAAGACATCATTCGGGAGATTTATGCGAAAGTAAACAATTAGCTTTTAGGTTAGGAACATTTTAAGTGCCATGAGCTGCAGTGTGTTCTCCTTGTTACATGGCGCAACGTTTCATGCTTAAAGGCCAACTTCGTCGATTTTTTTGAGGTCAGTGGATCTCGATGAAATTCACTTGGTACATTTATTTGCACGTTTGCGCCATATATGCCAAATTGCAGGCTGTAGAGTTTCGCAGATTCTTTTCAAATGAATTTTATAGTTTGCCTAAAAACGCTCACCTCGCTTGCAGAATTAATGACAACATTGTGTGTGTGACGTTAAGTTTTGCCTTGAAAAAGGGACGAACTGATGTGCTACCGCAGCGTCTGCTTGTCTGCTATGGATTGTGTGGGTTTGGCCGGTGTTCCCAAAGTTGAGCGTGTGATTTGCTTTTCCATGTTGGTGGGTGGGCAATAGGTGCCGATTCGTGTTGCGTTGTGAGCCACATGCGATTCACCATATTGTCACGTTAAAAAGACAGGAGACGTTTTTTAAGGCGTCCTCACAAAAGTCCGAAGAGCGGTCGGCTCAGCGCAGCCAAAAACAGAAACAATGGCACGAGGGGAACTGCCACTTCGTCTGCCTCTTTTGCGCTGGCAGATCAAGCGCGTGGCACTGCCCCTCCTCCCTGAAGAGCATCGCCTCGATGCTAAACGAAGCGTGTATCGTAAAAAAAAGACATTGTCACAGTGTGTGGTACGGTTTTAACCGCACCACGTGCACAATCTCGGGTCGTAGCTGTCGGCGTCGGGGTGGTTGGCTTCCGTCCGGAAGGACTTCGTAATTGACGTCGCTCACTTGTCGTAGCACTTTGTACGGGCCAAAATACCGACTGAGAAGCTTCTCAGAGAGACCTTTGCAGCGCACAGGGGTCCAAACTAACACCTGGTCACCTGGTTTATAATCGACTTGTCTGTGGCAGTGGTTGTAGCGCTGTGCATCGACGCCTTGTTGTTTCTTGATGTTTACGCGGGCTAGTTGACGTGCTTCCTCGGCTCGTTGCACGAAACACTCAGCATCTTCGTCGAGATTCTCGATGTTGTCAATGTCGCATGGGAGCATTGCGTCCAACATCGTCTGAACGTCCCGACCGTATAGAAGACGAAACGGAGTGAATCGTGTGGTCTCTTGCGTAGCGGTATTATACGCGAATGTTACGTAAGGCAGTATTTCATCCCACGTCTTGTGCTGTACGTCTATGTACATAGACAGCATATCAGTCATCGTTTTGTTAAGCCGCTCGGTCAGTCCATTTGTCTGAGGGTGATACGCTGTTGTCTTGCGATGCGTGGAGTAACTTAACTGAAAAACTTGTTCAAGGAGCCTTGCTGTAAACGCTGTTCCTCGGTCTGTGATGACGCAGGATGGAGCACCGTGGCGTAATACAATTCTCTCGATGAAAAACTGAGCAACTTCACAAGCCGTGCTTTTAGGAAGCGCCTTAGTTTCAGCATAGCGGGTTAGATAATCTGTAGCGACGATTATCCACTTGTTGCCGGAAGATGACAAGGGAAACGGACCCAGGAGGTCCATGCCGACTTGATCGAAGGGTGTTCTGGGTGGCTCGATAGGGTGAAGTAATCCCGCAGGCTTAACAGATGGGGATTTTCGGCGCTGGCATTCGCGGCAGGCTTGAACGTACTGTTTAACGCAAGCGGCAAGTTTCGGCCAGTAGTAAGACTTTCGTACCCTAGCGATGGTTCGGGTGATGCCCAGATGGCCAGATGGAGGCTCGTTGTGGCAGGCAAATAGAATTTCCTCACGCAGCTCTGCGGGGACGACCAACAGGTAAGTTTTGTTGCTGGCGGCTGCGTTCTTCTTGTACAACACGCCCTGTCGTAAGCAGAAGGATGACAATCCGCGAGTTATATGCTGGGGCAGTGATACGTTGCGGCCCTCTAGATGTTCAATGATAGGTCGCAATTGAGCATCTGCTCGCTGCCGTAAAGCCAAGTCTGTTACGCTTACGGAGCCAAGGAAAGGGCAGTCCTCTTCGAAGCTCTGAGCGGCAGGCTCAACTGGCGCGCGTGACAACGTGTCCGCATCTTCGTGTGCACGACCGGACTTGTACACGATAGTGACGTCGTACTCCTGCAGACGTAGGCTCCACCTTGCCAGTCGTCCGGAGGGGTCTCTGAGGTTCGCAAGCCAGCACAGCGAGTGATGATCCGTCACTACTCTGAATGGACGGCCGTAAAGGTAAGGTCGAAACTTAGCAATTGCCCACACGACAGCAAGGCACTCCTTCTCCGTGGTACTGTAGTTTGACTCCGGGCGTGTTAGGGTTCGGCTTGCGTAGGCGATAACCTTTTCAATTCCCTCCTGCCGTTGGACGAGTACCGCGCCCAGACCGACGTTACTGGCGTCGGTATGAATTTCTGTTTCGGCTTCCTCGTCGAAATGTCCAAGAACAGGTGGTGATGCCAGGCGAAGCCGAAGCTCGGTGAATGCTGATTCTTGTTCAGCACTCCAAACGAACGGCGTATCGTCTCTAGTGAGTCTAGTTAATGGTTCGGCAATTTTCGAAAAATTGCCTATAAAGCGCCGGTAGTACGCGCATAGACCAAGAAACCGCCGCACACTTTTCTTATCGGCAGGAGTCGGGAAGGCTGCGACAGCGGCGGTTTTCTCAGGGTCAGGACGGACGCCTTCTGCGCTTACGACATGTCCAAGAAACTTTAGTTCTTCGTAACCGAAATGGCATTTTTGCGGCTTTAACGTAAGGTTAGCCGTCCGAATCGCCTCAAGTACTTGTCGTAGTCGCTTCAGATGTTCGGAGAAGCTGGTTGAAAACACGACCACATCATCCAAGTACACAAGGCAGCTTTGCCATTTTAAGTCAGTCAACACAGTGTCCATCATGCGTTGGAAGGTAGCTGGCGCAGAGCAGAGTCCGAACGGTAGCACCCGAAATTCGTAGAGGCCATCCGGCGTGACAAAGGCGGTTTTTTCACGGTCGCGCTCATCAACCTCAATTTGCCAGTAGCCACTCTTTAAATCCAGGGAAGAAAAATACTTCGCTCGTCGTAGTCGGTCAAGCGAGTCATCAATACGCGGCAGCGGATAAACATCTTTTTTTGTGACGTTGTTGAGCTTTCTGTAATCTACACAGAAGCGAAGCGTACCGTCCTTCTTCTTAACCAGAACGACCGGTGAGGACCAGGGACTGTTCGAAGGCTGGATAACGCCGTCGTCGATCATTTCTTTCACTTGCTGCTTGATAGCTGCGCGTTCTGTCGGCGAGACGCGGTATGGCTGTTGGTGAATAGGTCTTGCGTCGTCGTAAGTGATTATCCTGTGCTGTGTAATTGGCGTCTGACTCACTTTAGACGACTGAGCAAAGCACGCCCTGAATTCAAACAATAGCTCTCGCAAGGCCCTCTGGTTCTCTTCCGGCAGTGCACTGTTCATGTCAACATCTATTACGGTTTGTCCATCGCGGCTACTGTCTTCACAGGCAAAACACTCAATGACGTCCTCCAAGGCTTCAGCGTAGGCGACCGCAGTGCCCCGGAAAAGGTGACGATGCTCATTGGTGAAATTTGTAATCATGACCTCGGCTGTACCGTTCCGAATGTCAATGATGCCTCGTGCCACAGAAATTCCAAGCGCCAGCAGCAGGGAGACGTTGCACTCTGCCACTGTTTCACCGTCACTGGTTCCTTCGGAAGTCACCTGAATTAGGATACTTGCACGAGGTGGTATTGTGACACTATCGTCGGAAACACGGAGGGCGGTTGTACGGCGGTTGGAGTCCCTTGACGTAGCGTTGACTGTCGAAAAGGAAATGCAGTGTCGCCGTAGGTCGATTACGGCGCCATATTCCCGAAGAAAATCGAGGCCGAGAATTAATTCGCGGGAGCAGTCACGTAGCACGATGGAGCTGACCAAAAACGTGCAGCCTCGTATTTGTAGCCTGGACGTGCACAAACCAACCGGCGTTACAACATGTCCGCCAGCTGTACGTACATGCGATCCTGTCCAAGGCATTATCACTTTCTTCAAGGTACGTGCCAATTGTCCGCTAATAATCGAGTAGTCAGCACCAGTGTCTATTAAGGCAGTTAAATTGCGACCGTCGAGCAGCACAGGTATGTCCATTGAAAAGTCGCTCAGCTGGGATACAGGCGCCGGCGTAGTCGAATTTCCGTTGGTCCGATGTCGCGTCGATTGGAGGGCGAGGTCTTCATCACGTCGAGAATCAGCGGCTCGCCTCGAAAGGTCGCTGGCGTTAGTTTTCCAGGCGAGGGCTCGGAGACCGTCCTTGCGGCCTTCGATTTCCGTTGCCTGAATAAGACGACGACCGCGGTGACGGTGAGCGCGACTGACGCCTGAGTGGGACGTTCTGCCGAGCGATAAAATCTTCAATTTCTGGTGGTCTCTGTCCAAACCGGGGGCGGGGTGAATTGGCAGGAAAACCCTGCAGCCCAAGTCGGCGGTACTGGCAGTCTCGGTAGAGGTGACCCGCTTCACCGCAGTGGTAGCAAAGCGGTCGTCGGTCGGGCATGCGCCATATGTCGGATTTACGCATGACGGGTCGAGTGTCTGCAAAATAAGGGACCACCTGTGCGGACTGCAGTGTGGCGTACGGGGTTGCGGCGGGTAGTGGGACTGGTGCAGGTGCGTTGTGTTCGAACGTGTCGGTATAAGTGGTGCGCTGGAAACCACTAACTGGGGATGGTGTCGTGGACGACGGAACGGTGCGTCTCAATACGTCTGCGTAGGTCACCCCTAGAGGTTCACTTGAAGTTGCGAACGCCTGAAGTGGTGCAGCAACCTGCGTTGGTGTCTCGCGACGAGGTGTGCCGAGCGCATGCTGAACTTCGTCACGTATGATGGTGGCGATGCAATTCGTGGAAGGCTGCTGCTGCGCTGGTTCAGCTGTTGCAGCTGTTGCAGCTCGTCGCGAACAACCGAACGTATCAGCTCGCGAAGCGCTCCCACGTCGGTCGGGAACGAGCCTAGCCCGGTGGTATAGGTAGCATTCACTTGCCGATCGTACTGGTTCCGCTGCTGCAGCGCCTTTTCCATGGCGACGGCTTCAGTGAGGAACTCCGCAACCGTTCTAGGCGGACTACGAATGAGTCCAGCGAAGAGCTGCTCTTTCACACCTCGCATCAAGTGTCGCAGCTTCTTGTCTTCCGGCATGGTTGGATCGGCGCGAGTGAACAGATGAACCATATCCTCCACGTATGTAGCCACACCTTCATTAGGCATCTGCATGCGGGACTGGAGGGCCCTTTCAGCGCGCTCTCGACGATCGAGACTCGAGTACGTTTCGCGGAGCCTGTGACAGAACTCATGCCACGACGTTAGGAGGCCCTTGCGGTTCTGGAACCATGTGCGAGCACCGTCCAGAAGACTAAAGTACACATTCTTGAGCTTCGCTACTTCGTCCCACCCGTTGAAATCCGCTACGTACTCGTACTCAGCCAGCCAATCTTCCACATCTTCATAGAGGCCACCACGGAAGGGACTCGGAACACGTGGTTTTTGCAGCGTGTAATGAGTGGGTGCAGCTGCGGGTGCAGCGGTTGGAGCAGCGGCGGCTCCAGCGGCAGGGGAAGCGGTGACAGCAACAGTATTCTCCATACCAGTCGACGTACTTGTACTGTGAGGCACAAACTCGGGGGACAGTCCTCGAATCCTCCGACTGAAGCGGTGTACCGGCGTAAGCTCTGGGTTTTGGGTCACGTTCCGGCTGCTAGAAGGAGTCTGTTGCATAGGTGAGATTACCCAGCACCTCCACCAATAAAATGTCACGTTAAAAAGACAGGAGACGTTTTTTAAGGCATCCTCACAAAAGTCCGAAGAGCGGTCGGCTCAGCGCAGCCAAAAACAGAAACAATGGCACGAGGGGAACTGCCACTTCGTCTGCCTCTTTTGCGCTGGCAGATCAAGCGCGTGGCAATATATTTACCATAACAGCGGAAGCAGTTTAGCCGATCGCCGCGGACGGCGTGGACAGGTAGTGCCATCTGGCGGGCTTTATGTGCCATCAGGCAGGTTCCGGCGGCATCAAGAAAATGTTCAGGTCAAACGTTGAAGCGCATTTTGGGTTTTGGTTTCGGTATTGAGGTCTTTCGGTTATTAAAATTATTTTTGAAGATTTTGAGCATTTCAGTTAGTGGGCGTATCAGAACAGTTTCTAAAGAACATAAAAGCACCATTATTCTGACATGGTCAGAAAATTGCTGTAGTTAGAGTTTCATATAAATAACATCTGGTCGTGCCACGTGAAAGTCTTCTTACATCTTTTTGTTGGAGTAGCTTGATTCTAATAGCTTGTCATCAATAGCATAATAAACAACTACTTTGCTTGGCGAAACGAATTCAATAAAATAGAAGGCAAGCGTGAAAGAGAGAGTAATGTGGCGAAAATGGAAAGAAAAATAGAGAAAGCAAGAAGCAAGTAAAAACAAAGGAACAAACCTAAAAGGCCTAAACAAGCAGAAACGGAGAAAATGAAAGAAACAGTTCAGGAAAGAACAAAAACGGAAGGAGGTCGCCCAGCTCTGCACTTCCAACAGGCGTGCACCCCTCCCTCCCTTCTCTTTAGAGCGCAGCTGCCTAAATGTCTAGTTAGTCCAATCGGGCAGATACGTGAATTGGGAGACATTAAGTTTTTTCTTGCGAAGAACCCACTACGCTTTTGTGGTGCGATGAAATTCACCTAAATTCAACCCCAGAACAGAAACCGAACCACCGATGAGAGCATCAAGGAGGCGACCCGAATGATAGTCTGTGTTAAAGACAAATATCATGGAGGTATATTACTTCCGCGTTCGTAACTATAAGCGCTATAGATAATGATATTGAGAGCAGCCCACACATCTACGTAAAGAGCCATTTGATGGTTAATATAATGGCGCGGTCACTCACTTTGGAACTGTCAAAGGAATACGGCGGTTGTGCCCCATCGCGTTTCAGTTTCGCTTTCGATGCTGAATTCAGTTAAACTTTTATACTCCGCACTCCTAATAGAGGCTGCTTGTCCAAATATCAACGCTACAACGAGTTGTTCGCTCGAGTTGCCCCATTCTCCTATTTATGTAGGCGCTTTACTTACCTAAACAACAAAATTTTGATCTACTGTTCATAAATGCTATGCAATTAAGTACGTCTTCAGCCATATTAAGATGTTAACGGCTACTGACGTAGAAACAAACCTTTTAAAGCAAAGTGAAAATACCCCACGGTTGTGCGGAGCACTATGGGATTAGTGTGTACGCCGAGCGGGCCGGCTCTTTTGTTGCCTGCTGCTCATGGTCGCCGTCGGAGCGATGCACGGGAGCCCCCCCCCCCCCCCCCTCCTTCCGAAAAAAACACATCACACCCTGTTGCTCATTCTTACATCTTATATACTATCAAACGCCTCTTGATGTGTATGTACAAACGAAATGTTGAGTGTTTACCTTAGGACACTTCAGGTTTCACCAAGCTAATATATATCGAAGCAGCATGCACATTATCGCGTGGCTATACCCTATATCAGTGAATGAACGTTTATTCAATGATTACTTGCAATGTTTTTAAAGACACTTTTGTGATGTAACACAGTGCCAGAGTAGGCTTCCTGCGAAAGCATTCAGTGTCATAATCACTGTCGCACCTGCCAACTAAGTTTAGCCGCTATAGCCTTTGAAAGATAGTCTCGTATTGCTCATGAGTACGACTGTACGTACCGCCCGAGTGGTCACATCATACCACATGTAACGCGGCGCACGAGGACACAGCTAGCGCGTGTGTATAATCTAAAATATCTGCTGTTACCACCAACGAATGGTGATCGAGTCTTGCTTTTCATTACCTGTGGTGCGAGTTAGCTGCACTCTGTCTAATTAGTGTACCGTATTTGTATAAATGTCGACTGCGCTCTTTCGCACAATTTACGCTAAACTGCAGGCGGAAAGCTAAAGGATGAGGTGCGCACACTCGTCATGGTGACTGCTGCGGCGTACACGCTTTTTTTCCATCACCATTTCTACGCCCGTTGCCAGAGCTCGTGTTGTTGAAAAAAAAATTGGCTGTTTGAAGGCCTCGAGCAAATATTGCATTTGTTTGAGTTTGAGAAGTTTGTACAGATACCTTTAAATGGCTTGCAGAACACACAGGAAATAAGAAAGGAAGCTCGGGGGAAGAGGACCGTAGAAAATAAAGCATGGCATAGAAAGATATTAAAAATAGAGGCAAGGAAACTGAAGAAAGACAAGGCAAAACAGGAAGATAGTGTTAGAAAAATACATAAAGGGGTCTAGTGCCAAACTGAAGCATAGGGAGAGCCAGAGCGAAAAAGAAAGCAAGGCAGAAGAAGCCAAAATAGATAGGAATCATTAATAGACAGACCAAAAGTAGATATAAACAAGACTAAGAACGAGACGAAATAGAAAATAAAAAAATAGAGGAGACAGACATTTTAAAAAAATGAAGAAGGAAGATAAAAAAGGTTGCCAAGTTTCACACATTTTTCAGGCTTGGCAGTACTAGTTTAAAGTTGACTTCATTTTTTAGGTAACGAATGTTTAGAGTCACCATCCCGAAAAGGCGTTTATGCTGGGTTCGATGTCCGGACCTAGATTTGTCGGCAATTAAGAGTTCTCTTTTGTAAAATTCCGTATGGATCTTGTTTTCGCTTCTTATTCCGAATGTGTGGTTGTGAGTATCCTTTTGAAAAGTTTTCCATCGGCTTGTCGTTTTCCGCAGAACAGATTTTCAGCAGTCGATTGATTTGCTTCACATGTGGACATGGTAGAGAAGTTCCGGCTTCGTTCAATGTTTCAGCTATAATTTTTATAAGCCCCATTCTAGGCCGTATTTTGTAATAATAGCAACATTTCTTGTTTATGGCCCAGAACCATGTTGCCATTATTAGAAGCGCTGCAGTTAAGGGCTTCGCACAAATACACCACTAGTGTTTGTTAATCGTGTAAGGGTAAGCTAAATACACGAGCCGCGTGTATTTTGCCTTAATCAGAATAAGACCTCCCTGAGCAGGACCTCACCCGCGGACGCCGCGTGAGTTGTTCAGCGCCGTGACAAGTGTACAACCATACCGGATGCAATTGATTTAGTAGAAAGCAACACGTGGTTAGTTGGTACGAACACCTAATTATTATTCACTACTCAGTTTGGCTACTTTGGAGTTTTATTTTCGGCAATATATGTTCGGTTGACAGTCACCACTCGTCCCGTGTTTTTCTTTCAAGTATCTCTCGTTTATATCTTTCCTGCTCTTAGCGGAGTTCACCCTTTGTAATGGCGAAGGTAATTGAGTGTACAGCACTAAAATAACTTAATGTACGCGGATCACTTTTAAAAATATACCTTAAGTAATATTTGACAAAAACACGAGTTGACTAATCAGGAGAAAGCTTATGAACAGAGTAACCATTCATGATTTTTACGCACAAACAATACGAGCAAACAAAACAAACGCGGTTTCTCACGTCTGCGGGTGCAGCCAACATCATCAACGGACTGCAGAACCCTGGTCGCACCACACTGTCTAGGCTCAGTTTGGAAGGCTCGTCCTGGGTCTGTTCGGAAGATGTGGTCAGAGATATCACTGATGGGGGCAAAGTTGTGTCCAGCTCCGGCTCATTCTGCGGTGGAAGGTTACAGATGACCGCGTGCCGGCGCTCATACTTCTCCGACTTTTGCAGCGATGATGCACCGTCGAGTTCCGGGGACCTGGCGCAATTATCAAAAATGATAATAAAATTTTAATAACTGCTCAATTGTTAGCTTCATTATTTTACTCTTGTTCAGTCACGCACAGAACCATATTGTCGTGGCGCTTATCTTGGTATGTATGACTTTATACAGTAGGCGGCAGCATCTATATTTACAGTATAGACAGCTTCGTACTTTTGGTGAGCCAAGAAAGATCATTCTAAACCCATGCCATCCCCCCCCCTCGCCCTCAAAATATTTTCCGCCATGTGTACATAGCGCAAAATTACGATCTGCTTGTGCCCATCCCCCATTCAAGATCAAGGAGGTACCCATTCTCTCCCCAACCCATAAAACAATTTCTGCATATAACCCTGCAATATGCATGTCATAACTACACATGCTTGACTTAGCACTCACTATGGGCTCATATGATATCTCCAAGAGCACAGTCCTGTTTGCTTAGTTGAAGTAAAACGCGAAAGGCTAAGACAAATTATCGCCCAAATCGAATGATTGTGAATCATACCGGTGTCTAGGATAAATTGGCTCACATCATTTCTTTTATGAAACTGACGTGATTGCAAGAAGCGGGGTAGCTGAGATATTGAGTAAAAAGCTTTGGCTGACGTATGCTGTCTCGGAAACTCCCTGTCAGGCGTTTTGGCTACGTGTTTAGCACTTATATGTATAGCTACAGCATTTTCACAGCTTCAGCCTCACTTCTAATTGATGTTCACTAACATATCGATTTTAAACTGACCTCTTTTTGTATTTTTTTCTTTTTTTAACATGATTCACTTCTGCTAATATACAAACGCCAGTGCGCATGCACCGTGAGGCCAGCGACAAAGAAATGAGCGCACTGTATCTTTCTCTTCCAACAAAATACAAACCAGTGTAACGTTGAGCAGACAATGAACGCACCGAAAACGTTGAACTTCAACTGAGTGTCTTGCTACGCGAAATCAGTGAGACTATCTGAGAATTGTGTTAGCATATGCGTTGAAAAGCCTACCGCTTTGAAATATAACTTCTCATGTGAAATGCTATCGTTGATTGATTGATATGTGGGGTTTAACATCCCAAAACCACCATATGATTATGAGAGACGCCGTAGTGGAGGGCTCTGGAAATTTCGACCACCTGGCGTTCTTTAACGTGCACCGAAATATGAGCACACGGGCCTACAACATTTCCGCCTCCATCGGAAATGCAGCCGCTGCAGCCGGGTTTGAACCCGCGACCTGCGGGTCAGCAGCCGAGTACCTTAGCCACAATACCACCGCGGCGGGGCGAACTGCTGTTGTCACTATATCACTTTTTCAAAGCATTTGTACTAATTGCTATTTGTTCTAATATGTGGCATAAACATGACTTTCAGTTCAATATTGCATATCCCAATGACTATTTATTATCTACAAAGTGTCCCAATAACCAGGCAGTATCATTTAGAAAAAGAAGAACCCCGTTACGCGAAGCGAACTTAATAAAAATTTTGCCAATTCATTGTTGTAGCGACTACTAAGTCTTTCGGTAATTATGTCGCAATACTTCGTTATAGTTTTACGTGTAACTCGAAAAGTACTCACCTGATTATCTAAAGGTCAATAACACACATTCAGGCATGTTGAAATGACGTATATATGTGCTATTTTCAACGACGTATTAAATTAGCCTTCCAAGTGACCAACCATGTAAATTACTCCTCCAACTTGTACACTGCAAGTGCAGTCATGTGCAATTTTAAAGTGAAAGCTTTGCAAACCAAGTCGAGTGAGGTTCTCTGTATATCTCCTCACAGGCTTGAATCGCTGTATATTATACGGTGTTTATATTGCAAGCTTTGTAGCCCAAGAAACATCCAGTCACCCCATTTTCCAGCTCCTAACGTTAAAATAGAAAGTACGTTTTGAAATGTCGAGCAAAAAAATGTAAGAAAAGTTTTTCTGGAGTTATTCAAATAAAAGGTGTTGGACCTCTGAGCTTTACTACTGCGGCGCAACTAACATCAAGCAAAGGACACGTTTTGCAAGATGAAAAGCTTTAACCCTTTCGGCCCTGGCAGTGTCGATCGACACCACATCACAACAATTCCCCTAGTATCACGGAAACGTAACCGATAATACTCATTCGTGGGGGCATAGTTCTTCAATGATCCCCAATGCAATTGAGGTGAACATTGCGCCACGTTTGTGGAGGCAGCAACCACAAAGAAGAAGAAGCGCAACCGAGATCTTCCGTGAAGCCGAGGTGCGTAAGTTGAGGCGGGTAAGCGCCATTATTGGGGCGACGTACCGAAGCTGTTTCAGTGAGTATTAGGCTGCAAAGTGAGACGTTGGTGTCCATTTTATGTACACCATTTGTTGGCAGGAAAAAAGAAGCCTTTTTTTTCATTTTCCAGTAACTGGGCTCTAGTCACCTAATTTGATGACACGTTAACTAATCTAAAAATGCTTGTACCAGTGGCTCAATTTTTGTTGTAGACTTCTGAGGTCCTAACTACGAGAACAACGCGCACAAGAAGTGTATCCGATCAAAATAAAAAACTCCAGGGCTGAAAGGGTTAAAGTAACTGAAAAATAAAAAAAAAACAAATTGGTGAGCCGGCGCAGCCACAAGGCCACGCGTCAGCTCGTGAGGAGGCTCAATGAGTGGGCACGGCGGACCATCAGTAGGCATGTGGCTCAACAAGCCGCTCTTCTGCTTTTCCCAGGTTTTTCTGCTTGGTCTTGCCGGTGCGTTCGTTCAACCGGATCTTCACACTGGCTTCGTGTTTAATCATGGACTGTCCACGTGGCTGGTGCCTCGTCACCCATGCCGTCAGCGATTGGAAAAAGCCAACTGCGCAGACTCCGCACCACGTGACGTCAAGTTCGACACCTTTAAAACTCGGCCTCCAGGATTTCGTCTTCAGTGGGCACGGCGGACCATCAGTAGGCATGTGGCTCAACAAGCCGCTCTTCTGCTTTTCCCAGGTTTTTCTGCTTGGTCTTGCCGGTGCGTTCGTTCAACCGGATCTTCACACTGGCTTCGTGTTTAATCATGGACTGTCCACGTGGCTGGTGCCTCGTCACCCATGCCGTCAGCGATTGGAAAAGCCAACTGCGCAGACTCCGCACCACGTGACGTCAAGTTCGACACCTTTAAAACTCGGCCTCCAGGATTTCGTCTTCAGTGGGCACGGCGGACCATCAGTAGGCATGTGGCTCAACAAGCCGCTCTTCTGCTTTTCCCAGGTTGGTGCCTACTCCAGTAGCACTAAGAGTGATTACCGATGTCTTTTGGTCTTGCCGTGCCCGCACCAGTGTCTCACACTTATACATGATGTATATTGTGTATGCACGCTACTTTTTGTGCGGGGATGTCGAGACAAACCCTGGGCCAGTTATAGAGGATCAACTTAAGCAACTCTTGGCCGGTCAAAACAAAATCTCTGAAGATATAGCTGCTCTGAGGACTCAGCAAGATAACATGCAAATGCTTATTACCAGCCTAAACGCGAGGTTTGCTGAATTGGAACAGCGAACTGCTCGAATTGACACTTTAGAACAAACTATAGTTTCTCTTGAGGCAAAGATCACCGACTTAGAAGACCGAAGTAGACGATCCAATTTATTAGTTTTTGGCGTACAGGATGATCCGACTGAAACAGAAAATGATTTGAAAGATAAAGTTCTCACGAAAGTTTTTTCTGGTAAACTTGGTGTCCCATGCAAATCTGTCGGCCGGATTCACAGGTTAGGCAAGCCTGGCAAGAATCGCCCGATTATAATTTACTTCCAAGATTTTAACGAAAAAGAACTCATCCTAAAAAACGCTCATAAGCTGAAAGGAACGCAAATATCAGTCCAAAGCGACTACTCTAAACAAACACTCAGGAAGCGCAAAATTATTGTGGGAAAGTGCTAGGAATGAAAAATTGCAGGGAAAGAAAGTTCATCTTTCAAATGACCGGTTGCGGGTTGATAAAGAAACGTACATTTGGGACGACAAAAAGAACTGCAGAGTAAAGCTAGCCAATTTTCAGAGTGGATTAGTGGCCCCTTGACGAAAACCGCCTGAAGAGAAAGAGTTTCGGCTGTTGAATTTAAATGCGCGAAGTATTGCAAATAAATCCGAACAGCTTGAGGCTATCACCCTGGCTAATAATCCACATGTGGTAATTATTACGGAAACCTGGCTGCGAGGTGAAATTTCGGATGAAGACGTTTCCCCCCATCGTATCGCGTTTTTCCGACGAGATCGGCCGTCAAGGGGGGGAGGCGTCGCTGTCTTGGTCAAAGGAAACATTGATGCCCATATCCTCAGTCAAATCGACAATCATGAAAGCATTGCAATAAAGCTATCTTGTTTCGGCAGATCATTTTTGTTATTCGGCGGTTTATCGCCCTCCTGACTCACCACTCCTCAGTTCCTTAAGCGATCTCAGCAACCACATGTTAACGTTCAAACAAGACAAATATTCCTTGTGGCGATTTCAATCTACCCGAAATTGATTGGAACCGTCCTTCCCCGTCCCCTGTTCATTGCACAAGCTCCTCACATTTGCTGATATAATGCTAACCCACAATTTGCACCAAGTAGTAAAACAACCTACACGTATTCAGGGTGCTTCTGCGTCTATTCTGATCTTGTGTTCGTCAGATATCAAATGAAACTTTTAGAGTGTCTGTGGAACGT